>OZ007596.1:256501859-257101859 GCA_963931845.1 Maratus michaelseni | reverse complement strand
ACCGATTTCTGTTATGTTTAGATTTTTTAAAGAAATGTTTAGGTTACCATTTATATATATTTTTGAAATATTTATTTAAAAAAAATATAATGTTTTAAATGACTTTCGACAATAATACGAATAGTAACATATGATTTTTTGAAGAGAAATCGATTTTTAGAACCTTCAAATAACTGATTCGGAAATTGCAGCTCATCCCCCCCCCCCAAGACGTTTTGAGTTATGCTTAGAAATTTCCGTATTGAATTATTGCCGTACCCGCATTGATTATGAAAACCAATTTTTCTCTTTTAATTACTTTTAACTGAGATATTTGAGATAATTATTTTCTTTCTTTACGAAACTTGTTGGCAACTTAGTTTTGTAGGATTTTATTTTATAATCTTACAATTGCTTAAAAAGTCGCTTGTCTTATGACTATTAATAACTATAGCTCTTCAATTTAACTTCAAACAATTTTTATTACTTACTCACCCAAACAATTTGATTATGAGATCGCAATACTTCATACTTATAAATACTGTAATACCTTTGAAAAAATAAACAGGCATTCACCTAGAATTCTAGTTTTAGTCTTTTATTTGTATATATATATATTGGATTATCAACCTTCATACTGAGGTCCAAACTATGAAAAAACTATTTTCACTCGCTTTGTGTTTTAAAACTTCATCTTTCACGAGCCTCATAATAATGTTGCAATATCGTGTATCTATTAATTAAACCCTTGAGTTTGTCATCTTGTATTGTTGTGGATATTAATTTAGAAATGGGTATTATTTATTATTTCAATCCCACAGTTCGATAGGTCTATTCGACACGACTCTTTGGCACTTGTTCTCAATTTCCCCATGTATTCAATTATCCTGAAATAGCCCGAATATTTAATTTATATTCTTTTAATTAACATCAATAATACAGGTTTCTATTTATCTTAGTACAACATTTTTGCATCTTATCTTTTACTTATGCTTCGACAGGTATTTTATCCATACGCTAAAACAGAAACATGTAAGTCTCTAACGTGACGTCATAACGATTGGGACAAGCAGCTGCACTTTCTCCTTAATTCAAAATATATTAGCTTCTAATCATCGGATGTTTTTATACCATCTAATAGAAGATAAATGTATTTACAATTTTAATTTGTTTTAAAACTTTAATGCGAATCACTGAATTTGTATGATTTTTAAAAATAATTTTCAAGCATTTTTGAAAAATTTACCTAAACAATAAACTTTTATTTGCTACAATATTTAAAATGACATTTGTAGGAATATAAACAAAATTCGTCAAAGTTAAGGAAGCAGTGACAGTGTTACCACAAGTCGTAATTGTTTGCCCTTGTTTACCGAGCTTCTTCTTCACCTTTCTCACTCAACCAAAAAGAGTTTATTTTCTTCCATACAAAGAAAAAATGGCTGAACAAATTCCTTGGGAAATTTATTTTTAGAATGTTTATAAACGGGACTAGGACACAGGAAGTTTATTTCAGTTCATGCATGTTGTTTTTTAAAGTTTCTAAAATTTATGATTTGATTACCACATCGCATAAAAATGCTTTTATATGCAGTTCATGAGCAATCTAAAAAATATTGTAAAGCTTAGATATTCTATTAGAAGTTTCAATGGTTAGCAGTTTTGTACATCGGGTAATATATGTTCTGTAACCTGAATTCTGTAACTGGGGTGATATGGGTTTGATGTCTTAGTTCAATTAAAACAGACAAGAAGTCACAAAGGATTTAGAAAATGTTTAAAAATAAAATATATAAATTTAGCTAAATATAAGTTTTTTCTAAATTTAAATATAGTTCATGTATTTTTAAGCATTATAAATTTATTAATTTCTCCAAAAATTCTTGCAGATGTATGAGATTTTGGCTGAGAAAGAAAAAACATTAAAGGTTTACAGAAGGGATATAAATAATCTTTTAAATAAAAGCGAAAAGCAATCCACACTTTAAAATAAAACTAATAAAACAAGAAAACAGGATAAAGATTTGAGTATTTCCTGTTTCAGTTAGCAGCATATTTAGTTAACAGCATCAAAATTTTCATTCCTTTCAAAATACAAATGTAGTACACAAAGCATTATTCAAAGAAAATGAACACAAATTACTTATAAAAGAAGACAAAGCTATTTCATAATTGTGTTTCTGTATTTTAATGTATCAGCTAAAAATGCAAGTAACCAAAAAGAAAAGTCTATATAAGGTTTATGATTTTGTTACAGGAACAAGTTACTTTGATTTCTTTGTTTGTATGTATTTTGTTCCGTTAATAAATATTTCACATCAAAGAAAATACTATTTAAATAAGGATATTTAAGATTTTTAAAACCATTTTCGGGCATTAAAACAGCATACAGCATTATTTTATTTCGTTCAATGCAGATAAATCCTCTTATTTGAAATCTTAATATCATTTACTACATGAAATATGGAATTAAATAATGCTTTGTTTGAATTTGTACATAAAAGGAGGGAGTAAATTAAAAAAAAATTAGGTGAATGAAACAAAAATGTGATTTGTTTTTCAAAAATATACTTGATTGGGTACATTTTGGTACTAACAGACTTGACAGTGAAGCATACGAAAAACAAGATCGGAAAACGTAAGAGGGACAGCAACAATTGCGAATATTTATCAAACTGACACTGAAGTATCTATTACTCTGAAACTATTTAAGTGATTTCAATATTTGTTTTTATAATTTTGGCAGTAGCTAAACCACGGTGCATGCACTCCTCCGGATTTCCAAGGTGTTTGTCACCACTATTTGAAATCAGAAATTCTATTTAATATTTTATTCACAGAATTCGCAATCCCATCATTAAAATGTGGATTGTTTAACATTTTTCTGCGGTTAAGCAAGAATAAAAAATGTATTCAAAAATTGTAGTAAAATTGTATGAACTCTGCTAAACAGTAAATTGATCATTCGATAAGGAATCAAATTAAAATAAAATACAATAATTATGCGATTTCACAAACAGAAATATACTAAAGGTTTTTACACTACTATTACAACTAAACAAAATCTATTTATTATTTCAGTCACAGAATTCGTAATCACTTCGTTCAATTACGGAATTTGAAACATTTTTCGAGAGCAGACACAAAGCAAAAATTTCTGTTACAAAATTGTGGTAAAATAGTTTGCACACTACTAAACAATAAATATTATTAATGTATACATTATAGATGTGTCCGTTATAAATGAAAATGTAATATTTTATGTATAATAAAACATATGATATAAATAAATAATCTTTTAAGTAAAAGAGAAAAACAATCCACCCTTTAAAAGAAAATTAATAAAACAAGAAAACAGGATAAAGATTTGAGTATTTTCTATTTTAGTTAGAAACATATTTAGTTAACAACATAAAAATTTTCATTCCTTTCAAACACAAATGTAGTACACAAAGCATTATTCAAAGAAAGTGAACACAAATTACATATAAAAGAAGACAAAGCCTTCTATTTCATAATAATATCCGGGAATTTTAATGTATCAGTTAAAAGTGCAAGTAACCAAAAAGAAAAGACTATATAATGTTTATGCTTTTGTTACAGAAACAAGCTATTTTATTTTCTTTGTTTGTTTGTCTTTTGTTCCGTTAATAATATTTCACATCAAAGAAAATATTATTTATATAAGGATATTTAGCATTTTTAAAACCATTTGCGGCCATTAAAACTGCTTTCAATACTCTTTTATTTCGTTGTAGATAAATCATCTTATTTGAAATCTCAGTATCATTTACTACATAGAAAATGGAATTATGAGACATTTAAATAATGTTTGTTTGAATTTGTACATAAAACGTGGGAGTACGGGGGGGGGATAAAACGTGGGGGAATTAAAAAAAAAATTAGGTAAATGAAAAAGTAATGTAATTTGTTTCTCAAAAATATGCTTGGTTGGCTACATTTTGGTACTAATAGAGATGACAGTGAAATGCACGAAAAAATAGGTCGGAAAACGTAAGAGGGACAGCAACAGTTGCGAATTCTTATCAAACTGATACTGAAGTATCTATTTCTCTGAAACTACTTAAGCGATTTCAATATTTGTTTTTATAATTTTGACAGTAGCTACACTAAGGTGCACACATTCTTTCGGATTTCCAAGGTGTCTGTCACGACTACCCAGCTAAAAATAAACTGCAGTTTTTCTACGGAAGTGAAGTATTTTTGAAGTTTTTCTACAGTCAACTATAGATTTTTTGTAGCGCAATCTCAACTGTAAAAATACTTCAGTTATTTTGCAGCTAATGTGAAGTAATTATGCTGTAATTTATTTTTAAAAAAACCCTGAGCTATTATCTGGAAAAATACTTTAGTTTATCTGAAGTCATTTTACAATCATAAATTTAAAAATAAAGAGACTTCACATTTGTAGTAATACTGCAAAAAATTTGAAGTACTTTTACAGTCATTAATCCAGAAGTATATTTTCTGATGTATATCCAGTATAATTGTAGGTAGTATGAAATAATTTTACATAACGTAATTTATAGAATGCTTGTGTGGTATTTTCTGTAGTTTATCTGCAGTTATAAAAGTGATGTTAAAGTTATTCAGTTTTTAATATTGTGACATGACTCACTATTTATACTTTATTAAAACTAATTTATAGTCTTTTCAAGACTTTTGTTTTAATGACCTCATTTTGACACCTTGGAAAGTCCCCACCCCCTTCTTTAAGTAAAACAAAACAAATGTTCAAATAAATGAAACTTTTAAATTAAAAACAAATCTACATATAACAATCAATCAATGTTGTTTATCGTTAAAATCTTAGACCTAACCAGAGACCGACATACAGATTTGGGAGCGCTGTCCACAAACATAACAGGAGTCTCCTATAACATTTTTAATGCAAAACAAATGGACTAAAACCATATCATCTGTTATACTAATTTGCTATTCATACAATATTTTATCATCATCTTACACATTAATTTAAAAAATAAAAGTGCTAACAGCCATAGACGTATTTTAAAACTTATTTTAAAAATCAGTTAAAACTTCTAATTATATAAAATAATTAAATATATATGTGCAAAATTTTATTACACATCTCTTATACTGTTTCAATCGATAAAAATGATTTTAATAAAAATATCAAAGGTTCCCATGCGCTGTTTGTCTTAAATATGGTTTACAATTGCTAGAACCATGTGCACAAATTACTTTATTTAGAAAATATCTCCAAGCAAAAATGTCGGACAATTTCATGCGCACACTAATTTAACTAGTAATAAATGCATTATAACAGAAGAATTTGTGAATTTATTCATTAAAATTATTATACATTTATAAACTTAATCGCAGAAAGAAAAAATCTAGTTCTCTAATTAATTCAACTTATTTTTTTAATCATGTATTCATTTACAAAGCAAGAATTGATTTTCTTATTTTATTTAAAAATTAATAACATTAAATTAAAATTATTTTACAAGCTATAAAAATATAAACAGCAACTTCACATTTAAAAAAAAAATAAAACAGAAAAAAACTAGTTCACAAATTAATTTAACATATTTTTTTTTTTTTTTAATTACGTATTCACTTAAAAAGCAACAACTAATTTTGTTATTTTAAAAAAAAAATACTAATCGTAAAAATTAAATTAAAATTGTTATACAAGCTATAAAAATATAAACAGGTCCCTTCAGAAAGTTATTAATGAAACAAATCCCTTCAAAAAATCCCTATTAATAAAACAGGTGCTTCTACAAAATTCTCTTAATAAAATAGGGTCCTTCACAAAATATAATTTTATAAAAACATACGCTTTATTAATAAGTTTTTTTTTTTAAGTTAAAAATATATAACATATTTAATAAATATACATTTCCTAAATGAATGCTTGTATAAAGAATATCCGCTAAGTTATTTGTCCCACAAATTTAAATAACAAATTAATTTTTAAAGTACACACGCACAAAAATCATTTGTAAATAATCACCTCAAAATCACATCTTTCACACCGTCATGTTCCCTACCAACTAAAAAAATCTGCTTATCTAATCACATTCCCCGTAAAAGCCTATGCAATCCGCTTGCGAGCAAGACCCAGCGGATGAATCGATAAGACACGCGACTTCTAAACCTGAGATTGTCAGTTCGAATCCGATCTCGACAAACGGGGAAAATATATATTTTTAAACACTTACAAATAAATATGCTAAGATGGTTCATGTGTGGCGCCTCTAAAAGAAAGAAAAGTACAATAAAATATTTGCAAAAATTACTGCAGTTTATAAACTGCAGTAATTTAAGTTTGTATCGACGTTAAAAATTCTGCCGTGGAATCGGCCAAATCACTACAGGTTTCTGGCTGCATTTTTTTCAGATTTTCTGCAGTTAATTTTTAGCTGGGTATTAAAAGTCAGAAGTTCTGTTTAATATTTTATTCACCAAATTCGCAATCACATCATTAAATTGTGGCATTTTGAACATTTTTTAGCGGTTAAGTAAGAAGAAAAAATCTGTTAAAAAATTGTAGTAAAATGTATGAACGCTGATAAACAATAAATTGATCATTCGATAAAGTATACAAATTAAAATAAAATACAATAATTATGCGATTTCACAAACAGAAATATAGTAAAGGTTTTTACACCACTGTTTCCAATACAAAAACATTCTGTATAATATTGCAGTCAAAGAATTCGTAATCATTTCGTTTAATTATACAATTTGTAACTTTTTTCGACAGCAGACAGAAGGCAAAAAATTATGTTACAAAATTGTGGTAAAATAGTTTGCACACTACTAAACAATAAATATTATTACTATATGTATTATAGATGTGTATGTCATAAATGAAAATATAATATTTTATGTATATTAAAAAATGTGCTAAAATGCATGTACATATTCACATAAACTGATATATAAATGGTATTATAAATTTCTCATAATTAACCGCTGCTTGTATCGCTTGCCTGGGTTTTACTATTTAAAAAAGGGGTATAGTTGTTTGAAAATTTATCTAAGCAAAAATATTTTGTTTGTTACAGTAATTAAAGTTACATTTTTAGTAATATAAATAAAAATATACAAAGCTAAGTATATTAGTGGCAGTTTTACAACAATTGTCAATTGCTTGCTCGTGATGGCGATTTTTTTCTTCACTTTCCTCACCTAACCGAAAAAAAAAGTTAATTTCCTTTCGTAAATATGAAAGATATATAAACTAATTCCTTTTAAACTTTGTATATGGAAATATTATAAAAAAGATTAGCACCCAGACTGCTTTTTTCCTTTGAAAAGTACCGTTTTTTAATGATTCTCAACGTTATTATAAGAATACATAAATGAAATATTTGATATAAAAACGCGTTTTGGGGTAGTTTGTGAACAGTCAAAAAATATATATTAACATTAAATATAAACATATTAGGAAATTTCGTAACTTTAAATTTAAAATGCTGCAATCCGTTAAAAAAAATCACGAAATTTAATCCTTTCAAAAATTTTTAGAAGAAAGTTCGAATTTGTAGGGGAGGGGGGAGGGGGTGATCCCTTTCCTTTTCTTAATCCCACATCGGTCTAATTTTTTGAGATACAGAAAAATAGAAAATATACACTTAATTCGTATATTTTATTCTCAACAACTGTGCAATTTGTTTTAAAAAAATGCTAATATTAACTCTTTCAAAAACTTCGTGAATGAAATTTACTACTCTGATTCCTGTAGATACTCTTTTTCTTAAGTCTTTTTCTTTTTCTTAAGTAAATTTTGGTATTTTAATACACTTTTTTTGCACATTATTTGGACACTTATATTTGTCATATTGCAAAATATCGAAAATTCAAAATATTAGAAATATTTAAAAGCATTAAACATGCTCAATATTCGCTCAGAACGTGAATAAGTGGGTGATTTTTGCTTCTGTTTTACAAATAAATATTAATATTTTTGCACAAAAATTATACGCAGGCTTCGGAAATATTATAACTCATAAAAATCACAAACAGTTGGCACAAAAACAACTATTTTGTTTTTAATATTAAAGACTTGATGTAGAAAAAAAAGAATCAAAAACCATTCTTACAAGACTTTCACCATTAAAAGGAATATTTTTCCCGAACATTTTACACAATCTTTGAATACATTATTTTTATAATTTGCAAAAATTTCAAAGTGTTTTGACAATAAAAACTATTTTTAAGCACCCAACATAAGTTTATTAGGAAAGATTTTTGTTAACATTGATTTTAGGTATATTTAAGTTTATTACCACAGGCCCGGGCAACGCCGGGCAGGTCAGCTAGTCTTTTAAATAATAGAAGAAAACGGTTACCTGTTTAAAAGAAAAACAAAAATCAAAAACAACAATACAGGATATATGTTAGAGTGTTTTCTGCTTTTAGATCAAAACAAACTTTCTGTTGAACATTTTCATTTCTTTCAAAGTACGAATGTAGTACGCAAAGCATTATTGAAACAAAACGAACAAAACTTACGTATATAAAAAAAATAAAGTTTATATTTCCTTGTTATGCTTCCTTATTTCAATGCATCAACTGAAAAGTGCAAGTAACTCCCTCCCCAAAATTGCGAAGTAATATTTATCATATTTTTACAGGAGAAATTTTTTTTTTCCTTCTATGTTTCTTTTTAGGTGCTTTCGTAATTATATAAATACGTAGCACCTATATTCGTCGTCTGGTCCGTCCGTCTGTGCGCATATAACAGTGCAAAAACAACCCAACCGAATGGTTTGAAATTTAATATATATTATCGTCGTAGAATTTTGTCGAGTCATTTCAAATTTTATGAAAATCGAATCAAAACTTAAAAAGATATTAATATAAATTTTCTTTATTCTATTAAATCCTATCGTATGTAATCTATATAATAAAAGCGCATATCATGTGACTGAGGAAAACAAATACGGGTAAACCACTTCTTTTTTCATATGTCAGGCGGCCATTTTTATTCAAATTATTTTTTAGAATAAAATTGCATAAAAGTTACATTTTTAGAAAGATCGTTTTTTTTTTTTTTTTTTAGAGATGAGTTAAATTCAAAGAGGTATAGATTCTGAGATAACTTCAGTGGAAATTACGTTAACAGCCGAATATCTCAATCCATTAGAGTAAATAAACACAGGAGATTCGTTCGTTATGAGTCATAAAAATATTAAACTATGTAATCATTCGCAAAGCAAGATCTCCATGTTGAATTTTACAATGCTGTCTAGTACAGAAACGAAAAATCGCATCTGTAAACGTGGAACACCTAATAAGAAAAAGAAGGCATGCTCATTTCACTGATTTCAGACGATATAATTCATTTCGCTGAAATAATAAGGATGATTTTTTTTTTTTTTTTTTACTTTGTGAAACTAGTTATAATATATACGAACTCCTGTGTCACGTTTAACGTACAATTTCCAACTTGTTTTTTAATGTTAATTATATATCAATTCTCAGAAAAAGTATTTTAATTTAGATAATTAACATTTCTAAAAACAATTGCGGCGATGAAAACTTAATGTAGCACCTATTTATGAAACAAGTTGGAAATTGTACGTCAAACGTTACAAACGAGGTGCGTTCGTACGCACGTTTTAGAATTAAATTCATGATATCCCGTGCGTAGAACGGGTTAAACAGCTACTTAAGTATATATTTTATGACACTGTTCATACAAATATCTTAACTAGTTATATAAATATTCAGATATATATGTATCAGCTATAGTTATATAAATATTCAGATCTTGATGATTTTCAATTCTGTGAATTGAATTATATCGTCTGCAGATTAATTTCTGTCATAAAATAAGTATCTTGGTCGCTTGACGATTCAACATCCATCGGAAGATCCTATAACAAAAAAGCACCGATTTTTAAAAAAAATCAAATTTCTTAATAAATATTTTTATTAATATCTCCTAAAGTTTTGATTCGATTTTAATAAAATTTGAAATGTCTCGACAAAATTCTGCAAAGATAATATATTTTAAATTGCAAACCATTTGGTTGGGTAGTTTTTGCGTTGTTATATGTGGACAGACAGACAGACGGACAGACAGACAGACAGACAGACGGACGGACAGACGGACGGACCAAACGACGACTATAGGTGCTACGTATTTATATAATTACGAACGCACCTAAAAATGGAGAAGAATCTTTATATAAATATTCTCAATATCATTCGCTACACTGAAAAAAAAAATGTTGATTTTACGGTATAATACTGGCAGCTGGGATGCTAGTATTATACTGTAAAATCAATTTTTTTTTTCAGTGTACATGGAAAATGGAATTCTGTAACATAAAAATAATGTTGAAAATTAATTTATTAATTTAAAATTACGTTCTAAAAATATTAAAGTTTTGATAGCGGAAAGTAGTAGTCATCAACATGATCAATGGTGTAAATTGCTATAGGTTACACATTTTTGTACATACATTTTATAATTCTAGTTTGTCAGGAAATGAATGAAAATTCAATTACAGAATTCCTTAGTTTTATGCAACAAGTAAGTTAAAATTATAAAAATAGAGTAAAATTAACTCACCCCCCCCAAAAAAATAATTATATTTAATTATGTATCCTAACAAATATATAAAAAATATTGAAATTACTTCAATAGACCTGCAGAAAAATGTACATCAATATGAGCTATTTTCTAAAGATTTTGACAACTGTTGTGTGCCTTTTTAATTATTAGGGGAAAAATTCCATTGTAAAAACAATAAATCCTTTCGAAGAAGCATCGTATAACAAATTAAAAGCAAAGGACAGAATTTCATAGCTGAAAAGTTTATACAATAAAGTAACTTAATAAAATACTTTATTTTTCCGAATTTCCATTTCAAGAGATAATTGTTTATAGTTTTCGGGGTTCTGTATTATTCACAACATATTTTTAACCCAACAGTATATATATTTGTACTGAATTTATTTTGATCAACAAAATAGTAAACATTTGTCACTATGGAAAACAATACATAAAAATATTTATTGTATTTCAAAGGGAGAAAATAACAAAATTAAAAAGAAATAAATTGCAGTTACAAAAATAAAAATAAGTATGGTTATGAAAAATTTTATTAAATATAAATTGTTCATTTGTTTTATGACATTTTTTCCATGAAAATGAAATATTTAAACTGTAATATTACGACTAAAATAAAAAAAAAGAATAAACTAATTTCTCTCGCAATTTTGGTTTATCTAAATTATTTTGTTTATCGTAAGCTTACAGTTTTTATTTTATTTCAGTTTCAGAAAAAAAAATGAAATTTACTTTTCCAGAAAAGAAGCACTTAATATAATTGCAAATGCAAATGCAAAAAAAAAAAAAAAAAGTGCATATTTTCTTAATTGCTTTGTGTTTTACTTTCACTATAAATGATCTTTTACCTGAAATAAATTAAGTTCATTTGCATTTATAAAAGTGAATATTTTGATACGTACGAACACAAACAAAATAATGACACCAAAAATTGATTTTTAGTAACTACATTTTTTCATTATTTTTCCAAAATTATACTTTATTTTAAAACTTTTAAGTTGCACATATTTTGGGATAAAAATAATCTCAACTTATATGTTGTCCGTGCGTTTTTTATGTGAGAAATGTTTTACAAAGTGGATAATATGTCATTCAATATTTAAAAACCATCGCAGAACAAAAATGTTTTTCCATATTCAATGTAATATTTTCCTTTCATAAATCATCATATGGACCCATGTTTAACCCTCATCACCAATGGTGAATAAAATTTGACTTTTTGGAACATTATGGTGCCAAAAGGAGACTGTGTATTCAATAACCAGGATCACATAAAAAAGAACCATTGTTGAAAGAAAAATAAATAAATAAATAAAATAAAAAATCAGCAAAGTCCAAAATTACTGCATAAGTAAATATAGTTAGTGTATGTAGAATTGTGATTATAAATTTACTATTCATTATAAAAAAAAATTATATGAATGTATGTTCAAAACTCTTAAGGGTCCAGATACCTTATAAAATATAAAAACAAAATAACATTTTTTCTAGATTATATTAAAATTTGATTTTGTAGGAACATAACTAAGAAATGCCAAAATAATATCAATTCATACTCTCAAAATACCGACCTATATGACATCCGAACATATGATGCAAAAATTAAAGACGACACAGAATTAACAATTAATAAGTAACATTTATTTACAACTATATACATTTGTCAGAAATAAGAAAAAAATAATAATAAAGGAGCTACCATGAAGCTAAATTTAATATCTTTAACTTTAAATATTTTTAACGTATTAATTTCTCTTTCCTGATTAGATGCAAATATCGCGTATTTAATTTATGATTTTGTTTTAACATAAATATAACTATAACTGTTTGTTGCGCTTTACAAAAAAAATTACATACTACAATCAATTCAATTATTTATATTGAGAAACTCAATACAAAATATTATTACTGAATATTCGATAAATGTTTAAATATTTCCTGTCTCCTAGTTTGTACTTTCTAATCGTAAATATGCATATATGAATTGAACCATAAAAGTAAAAATATATAATGAGTTGAACATGTGCATCCATTAAGAATAAAGTAAGTGCTGGACGTCATCAAAATGTCTCATGAGTCACATAAAGTACATCATAAATGGCACAATATACAAAATTATATTATTTTCAGGGCTATTTAAAGTCAAACTTGTATTTTTAGACAAACGTGTCTAATTTAAAAGAAAGAGTCTAGGACTCTGAATAAAGGTAGAAAATCGTAACATTGAATTAACTGGTGGTCAATCATCGTTATATATTTCTTGCTCATTGAAGAACCAAATTTTCTAATGCTGCAAGAATGTATTAATCAAATAAGAATCGCTATGAAGTCTAATAGAATTATTTTAGAAGTCCAGCTAAAACATATCTCCGAATGTGTGAGAGATTGTCATACCCGAATTCAAATATGCGAATATCTTAGAAGATCTTCTTGCAAACCATTATATTCTTAGGCTAAACATTAGTGCGCACCTTGACCCCTCAATCCGAACAGTCATTGGTTCGGTTATAAATTTATTTCGGCCAATCAAAAAGCTTCAGAGCCTCCATTAGCAAGAGGGACTGTTGACCAATGTCCGAAAGGGTAACAATTCCGCCTGCGACTATCCGGATTCCTTTCGGATGCATGATCCCAATAACGCCAGATTTGCAACACATTTGAAAAGTCGCATATTATTCTTCTTTAAGAGGTATCTCCAGCATTATAATCTACATCGCTCAGCAAAATAATTTAACTTATTTTGACATTGCATCACGTGCAAGCAAAATTTTAGCTTACCTACCAGCAAAAGATTACAGACAGAAAAGGGACCGTGAAACAAATTTCCAATTTAGTCACGTTTCAATTTTAGATGGTACACCATTTGTGTTACAATGCTGTATTCTTTTTGCTGGTAATATAATTGTTCCTATTCTTAGAATTTTCCAATAAAGACATTCTGAAATTTTTTTAGCTGAGATATCTCATTAAATGAGAATATAAAATAAAGAGGAAAATAATACTAGTTTTCGCAGATTTAAAATTGTTATTTTTTATTCCAAAATTAACAAATAAATTATAATAAATTATTTCTCAGTGGATAAATAAATTGAAAGAACGTATAATATTATATATATATATTACTTATAATAATAATTTAAGTGTTCAGAGAAAAATTAATTGCTAATTAAATTATTCTGTGTGTCACAAATATGTTTAAATAAACTGCATATATGGTTAATTAATTCTATTGGGATCGTAAAAATATGCATTTAAAGATATTTTCCAGAATGAAACATTTTTCATTATCTTTCATTTTCTAAAAAAGAAAGCAATTACTTATGGATTATATATTTCAGCGTCATTACTGCGTAAAATATATCCTTAATAACTAAAAAATGAACAATTGTCTTTATTTTCTTCTCTTTTTTTTTCTTTTGCCATTGGAATAATAAAAAAATATATATATAGTGACACTTTTATGAACATAAAATAAATAATAAGTAATAAATAATTCTAGAATAAGAAAAATAGCATAAACATTTTTTTTCCTACAAAATTATCTAAGAAAAATTCATGACTAAATCTTATTCAATTACGAAAATATTGAAAGGTTTCAGAAAGAAATACTAATTGTTATAATGTAAAAAATCACTGAGATATTACAAGAAAAGAGAATTAAAAATAAATTGCCTACATTTTGAAAGAAAAGAAGAAATATAAACTACCTAAAATTTCCCAAAACGGTAAAGATATTTTTTTAAATAACACATTAAATATGTTATATAACACGGAAATATTGTAACGCTTTTACTTAATAAAAAAAATTATAGTCTAAGAGAAAGAACGTTTTCGTCACTTTAATTTAGAAATGCTCATTTTAATATATCCTCTCTCTTTTTATTCTATAGTACGCATGCGGATAGTCTGGCTCGCGAGAGGCGTTGTGTTTATCTGTGAGTGTAGGGACAATGCAGGTTACAAAATTACGTCATAATATCATGACTTTTGTTTATAACACTTGTTTGTGCTAACTATTCGTGATATTAAGCCATTATTGCCCGACGGTTCAAACTTTGTTAAGAGTGCATAGGTAAAAAAATAAATGATCTTCATGTCATTTTAGCAAAGTTGAAATTTTAATATGTTATTCTTTAGCTATCAAGCCATAAATAATTTTCTAGACAGAAATTCAATTGCAAAATAATTGCCAGACACGATTTAAATCTGGCAGACAAAGCGACTATTAGAACAGTTGGCAGCTTTTGTAATTCTCTGATTATAGTCAGTGACATCCAAGCCTTGATTACCAATAAAAGAATAGATTTAAGTTATAAGTACAAGTGTGAAAACCGTAATCATACCTCTCCAAGTAGAAGTTTAGAAGATAAGCATGGAAACTCTGAATATAAAGCTAGAAGAAGTGATCTCATAAATCTATGTGTGGAATACTGGATACAGGTACAAGAAAAAATGACGATTCCAGTGCTACTAAAACTGATTAAATACTCAGAAGGAGATTTCATAAAAGATCCGTTTAGAAATAATTACGACTTCTAGAAACGAAAAAGCATAAAAAGAAAAAGAAAAAGAAGAGAAGAAACTACACGCGGAACTAGAAGAAATAGTGGTTGCAAGTGGAGATTGAAGAAAAGAAATTACAAGCTGGAAGCTAAGGAAAGACACTGTAAATTTCAGAAAGAAAATGGAGAGTAGAATTGGTAGAAAAATATCATTAAAGGGAATTTTAGATTAACAAAATACAGATACAAGAAATCTCAGCAGAACATATCGTTGTGAATCTTAATGACAAATCTAGGTAAGCAATATGAGTTACTTAGTTAACAAAGTATGAGAATTCTAGTGATATTAGTCTGTATTTGGCCATGTACAAAATGCACGTGGCGCAAACTGATACTGATAAAAATAGTGGGTAACGTATTTCATTAATATAATGTCCCTAGACATGATTAATATAATAACTAGAGATAACGAACCTAAAATCTACGTTTATGAATATATAAATGTATTCGTTTGAAAAGATGTAAACTAACGCCAGATGAGTTTATACATAATTTTTTCTCTCGTAAAAAGGAGCCATCAGCTAATTGGCGCGAATTTGCCTGTGAGATCAAGGTATACTTCCAACAATTGATTGAAAGTCTTCAAGTAGATAACTTTGATGTTATCGGGATTAATCATAGTTAAAGCATAATAATAGTCATAATCATAGTCCATATCATCAACCTTAGTAAATTGACATAATTTGCCTCGGGATATAAAGTAACATTTTGTTGAAGAAATATTAGTAAACAAGTAAAATGATAACTTAGTAAATAAATTGAATGTTTAAGAAAAGGCACGAAGGGTTTGCATGAAACCGGCAGTAAGAAATAAAAATGATAGTTTAGGGGATGAAAGATTAATAGCTGCTAACTACGCCAAATCGAAAGGGCTTGATAATAGGCACGGTGTGAATCACGGAAAAAACGAGTCGCACATAGTGTCTTTTAAACGTAACAGTCCTGGTCAAGTGAGCACGAAATGTATCACTGAGAATTGAACACAACAAGAATGTTCAAATGTTAACCCGCAACGTACGAGAATCTAAAAACCAGGATTGAAGCCAAAACACGAAAAAAATATTTAGTATAGGAACATTAAATGGCAAAAAAGGAAGAATCTTACACATAAAGGGAATAAATATAAATATAATTATTGATACATGGAGCAATATTTCAATAGCCAAATTACGATTCTGTAAAACAATACACTCGCCAAAGCTAACCAGCGACAATATATCTATATCGGGAATAAGCAGAAGAGTGATTATGGCAATGGGTTTCAAATTGCATAAAGTCTGTGTGAACGATATGCAAGTACAATATAAATTTTATGTGGTCCAAGAGACGGATTATAATTTAATAATAGGTAGAAAATCAGCCGAAGTCTTAGACATAGGAGTAGGGGGAGGTGTTGTTAGAATAATAAGTAATGACACAGTGTGAGTTGGATATATTAAAATTAACGAAATTTCTCCGAAAATAGCGGAAATAGCTACATCAAATGTAAGCAATAATAATAGATCTTGAGAAGATATGACACCGAAATTCACGTACGGTGATAATTAGCTCTGTCAAGGACAAAATAATTAGTGAGGCATGAAGTTCACATATTTGGGATAACGATGAAAGTAGAAACAGTAATTGCAAACTGTGTTGAATTTATTTTGTATAATAGGAAGCAAAAGAAAATATGAAGGTTTTCTATACCCTATAGCAAAGAAGACAGAGTGTTAGAAAAACACCACATAGACCCCATACACCCATTTTTTACTCACAAATAATAAATACCAATATACTTTCATGGCAGTATATGCATTTACGAATATGTATTTTACCCAGTGCAATCAATGTCTTCCAATCAAGTGATAGATAAATTGGAATTACAACAAACAACTTTCGGGAATCCATTCAGAATTATATGCGATAAAGGAATAGCCTTTAATGCAAGCATATTCACGGAAAATTGTACAAATCAAAGAATCGTGCATTTTAAGATAACAACTGTGATACCAAGAATAAATAGACAGACCGAAAGGAAACACACAGCAAAGATACCAGTGTCGTCCATATAGTCTAGCAGTTACGAATCCAAATGGTATAAGTATGTGCCGAAATTACAACGAATTATCAATAGGGCAATAACGCGAAGCACAAATTATAGTGCATTCGAGTTAATGACAGGAGTTAAAATCAAAGACAGTGACATACAAGACGTCAAAAATAATTTTGGAAGAAGAACATACCGAGTGTATTATGGAAAAACGCAAAGCTATGAGAGAAGAGGCTAATAAAAACATACTCAAAATACAGTATGGAATCAATGTATAATTTAAAAAAAATAAATCTGTCATAAAATTACGAGTTAGGAGACATGGTGGCTATAGAGAGAACGCAGTTTGGTAACATTACGAAACTGAATGAAATATATTTGGGACAATATGAAATAACTGCAGTTAAGAATCACGATCCATATGAAATAATAAAAAATAGAAAAGCATGAAGATGCGGGAAAGACGTCGACCGGAGTCGTGTATGTAAAGCCATTGACCTATGGGTTGATCTCCTGGTAGTGGCGTAGCCAAGGTGGGTTTATAGATGTTCTTGATACCACTAAATTTGTACAATTTTATTTGCCTTATGCAATCGGAGAAGTTTCTGCGATAATCAAGGCGAAGAAAAACTTTACAATTTTACTTGTATCCAGAGCATTTGGACCCCCTCCCTGGATACGCCACTGTCCCCTGGATACGTTATCGCAGATTAAATATATATGTGTGTATGTTGGGTATGTAAGACTGGGTTCTAACGAAAATTTTCTGTACAAGAAAGAATTCGCCTCTAAGTTTACTTGTGTAAACATGAATATATAACAAGCCAAGATGTTAATGTCGAGACGCTATGGAGTCAAAATGACTGAATTGTAGGATTTGAATTTTGATCGCATCGTTTATCTCAGGTATCACGTCCGCACTCAGCAAATTAACTAACTCTTTGGTATTTATTTATTGTCCATAATTTGAACGCATGAGATAGCAAAACAAAATTCATGGGTTACTAGCACAATGACTTTAGACTTTGAAAGTCAGAAAATCTCGTGTCTTTTTTTTTATCACACATGAATCATTGACACACAAACCATCAATAAAGTAATTGGCTGTACTAGGCCTAAATGGAATGTTCTAAAATTATCGTATAAACTACTGTTTTTAATGTTATTTCTGGTGTTGTTGAAAAGGCTAATTAGTGCGCTTTGTAAAATTAAATGTCTTCAAGGGACTAAATCCAAATTTGTATTATTTTAGCATTCTGTAATTATTTAAATATATTAACAAATTAAGTTTCGCAAATCACACTACCACATATATATGTGTGATTTGCTGAAATAAAAGTTTTTTCTGTAATTAATGTAGCAATTAATTGTAATTGTTATTTTGATTAATTAAATTTTGAAAATAAAATATTCCTTATCAAATTCTTCTATTTTTTTAAACAAATATTTATTAATTATTATGAAATTGCTAAAGAAGTGAAAAAAGAGCAAAACTGAAATTCCATAGCAAAAATTGTCATTTAAGTTTATTTAAATGCTATCTTAATGTTTAAGTAATATTATAAATAACTTTAAATAATATTCGATCTTCATATTTAAATAATGTAAAATATATTATATTTTTTTAATTAAGTGAAAAAACTAACAACAGTTAGAAAGAAATAGGCAATGACAACTGCTAATTTTCAATGCCAAACGATCGTTTGTGGTTTGGAATTTGGAATAATAATATCGTCCTTAGTGCATTATCTGTGTTTTCGAAATAAGATTTCATTGCGATTGTGATTACTGGAAAAACGTCTGTTTTTTGTACAAATAAGGATGAAAATAAAACTATTTTCATTGAAGATATATTAAATACGAGTCGCCTGATATCTATCCCCAGTATATCTGCCCCCATACGTCGCATTTAGGTCACAGCAGAAGGGGATACATATCCAGGTTCACTTTCTTCGAGAGTCGGATATCCGACCCCAGTATATCTGCCCCCATATCAGAAGGGGCCATATATCAAAAACTAGTTCGTGTTACTTTCGTCGAGACCTGGATAACCGTCCCCTGTATATTTGCCCCCGTACTTCATCTTGACGTCATAGCAGAAGGGGACATTTATCAAGGGGTAACATATCCGATGCTTGGACCTTTTACTTTTGAGGGGAGCATTGGATATCCGACCCCTGTATATCTGCCCCCATACGTCATCTTGAAGCCACAGCAGAGGGGACACATATCCAGTGCTAGAATATTTTCACGCTCGTCGAGAGTTGGATATCCGACCCCTGTATATGTATCCCCTGTTACGTACAGTTTTTATTTTTTGCCGTGAACTAATATACGTCCTTATTTATCTAGAAATCGGTAGACGTCATTCAGATTATAACACACCAATTAGATACATATATATATATATATATACATAATTGAAACAATATAAATATTGTTTGAATTATGTATTGTTATATTTAATAACATTACATAATTGAATTTTGTTATATATAATATATGTATTAGGTTTCAATGTATTGAATACCATATATCTATTGAAATTTGTAATGTAAAAAGTATTTCTTTTAAATAATTTTTTCCTTTTTTAAAAACGAGTTATAGTTAGATGGCTAGAAATTATTTTCAAATGAAAAAATATATATATTATTGCTGATTTTCCATCTGTGCCTAATTCCTGTTGATAGCACATACGAACAAAACAATAACGAAAAATAATGTCGATTGCACAGATTATAAAACACCTTCCAACTATTTTTACTTATTACATTTATCCACTATCAGTTTTTCGAAATATATTCTGAACTTTCATATGCAATGTTAAAGATTAAATAACTTTCTTTGAATTTGTTCAAGAAAAACATGATCAAAATATACTTCAAATAAATTCTGCCACTAGACCGTAATGTAATGTGTCCGAATTCTTTTGTGTATCTCGTGTAAAAACTATAAATGCTAGATACAGCATTTTTTTTATAAGGAACTTGCTGTATAGCATTTCTTAGGACCCTTTTCAAATCAAAGGGATGTGCTTACTGACACATTTCTGAAATCATTTTTGTCCAGAAACGCATGAAATTGGCAGGTGTTGTTAGTCAGAAACTATGTAATCAAAAGACATTTTCCATTTTTTTGGTAAAGACAGAAGAACTTTCTTGAAATGCTGTCAAAGTCGGCGTTTAAACCGAATTCCCTACACGGAAGCGCGAGAAAGGGGAAATGCTTGTCACGTGAAAACAATCGCTTATCACTCGATAGGTAATTTATTTGCCAAACGCTATTCGATTGCAAATCCCTTCAATAATCAGGCTTACCAATTTTATACATTTAAATTTAAATATGAGTTAGAAAATGTCTCAGAAAGTTCCTCATTGTTGAGCAAGGAATTTGAAAGCTACCTTAATGACATATATCAATTTTGTGGTTTTTATTTGTCAATATTTTCCCGAAAGTTAGAGCACGAACGGACAGACAGTCAAAACAAAATTATAAAGACATGCCTCACACATACATTATTACATCCTTTCCAACACGACGAACATATACATTAAGCTACAGTTTACGCTATATCTTTTTATATCTACATTTTACGCTATATACTTTCTTGAAATGGCCTCAGAAACTGCGTGGTCCGGCGACTACCAGGGACACGAAAAACTAAAGTGTATGAAATTCACTAACTATTAAGTGAAAATTTAAGGTTGTTCTCAAATTCCCTCCTGAACAACTTGAAACTTTCTGACTACTTTTTCTAACACATTTTTAAACCTAAACGCATAAAATTTGCAAGCCTGACTATAAAAACGATGGAAATTGGATTGAGTACTACATTTGTGATAAATAAATTATTTATCAAGCTACAAATGATTGTTGTCACGTGACGACCACTTTTTCTCCTTTCCCTCGCTGCCGCGTCCGGAAATTCGATTCAAAACGCCAACTTTCAAAGTATATTCTTAAAGAAATTTCTGTCTTTACCAAAAAAAGGTAAAACATCATTCGATTACATAGTTTCTGTACTCATAAAAAATAGACATTTGTTCATTAAAAAATTAGTAATTTTTTTAAAATAAATATTTCTGTAAATCCCTTAGTCAAATCAAAACTTATAATTTTCATATTAAATGTGAAAAAATTATTCAAAAAAGTCATTCCGGCCTGCACCGGGGGGGAAAGGTAGCTTCCATATTCCATGGAATTTCAAACAGCTATATCGCAGCAGTTTTTTAAGATAAAGCCAAAACAAAATATGCTCCGGAATGCATGTATCATGATCTAACAGTTCACGGAAACAACTTTTTAAATTTATAATTTTATTTTACACTTTTTAGAACATATTTTTACATTTTTTAACTGGCCTCCACTTTGAAACTAGATGGCGCATGATGCTGGCCAACGAACTCGGTCGAAACTTTGGTATGTTCTGTACACATGATCAGTCACATTCGTATCGGTTCATAAATACGAGAGTTATAGCATAACAAAAATCAGGTTGTTTCAATATGTCAGCCTCCCTAGAATTTCAAACTGCCATATCTCAGCCGTTTTTTTTTTTTTTTTGAAGATAAAACCAAAACAAAAACTGATCCGTAATCCTTGTATCACAATCTAACACTTAACGGAACCAATTTTTCGAATTTATAATTTTTTTGTTCATCTTTTTGAGTTTTTAATAAATTAAAAAAAATTAACTGGCCGCCATTTTGAAACAAGATGGTGGATGAAGCTGACCAACGAACTCGGTTGACACCTTGGTATGTCCTATACACATACTCAGTCACAACCAAATAGGTTCATAAATAAGAGCGTTACAGCATGACAAATATCAGATATCTATATCTATATCTATATCTATATATCTATACTAATAAAAGAAAGTTTTGCTCTGTGTGTGTGTGTGTGTGTGTGTGTTTGTCTGCGATGGCTAGCAAAATCTAGCCCACCTAGAAGTCTGAAAATTTAGGTGTGTATAGCCCAAGGTCTGGCCATGTGTACCTGAGTCTCAGAATTTTAATATTTTGATAATTACCCATCATATTAATTATATTCTCATTAAACATCGCATCAAAAATGCCATCTTTTTAATCAAAATGGCTAAAGAAAAGAATTGCTGTTGGGATTTGAAAGCGGAAATGAATGAATTCGAAATTATTTTACTAATTAGCGAATTTTAAGAAAACTAATTAAGATATCAATTTGAAAATTTCTGAGCATATGTAGAAAAAAAAAATCTGCATCCGACTATGCGATTTTTGAAAAATTCGGCCGGTATTTTTTCTTAATTTATGCAAAAAACTGCCAAAAATCTGCCGGCGCCAGTGAAATAAATCGGAGAGAGTTTCAGACAGGGATCTGCTTTCATTAAAAACTAAACTACGAAGAGATCTATTTCTCTGGCCGATCCCTCCATTTAGTTTGCGAAAATGAAAGTAAATAATTGCCAATTTTTACTAATGAACAAAAATTTAGATAACTAATTAAGATATAGATCTGAAATTGAAGATGGGTAAAGTTGTCCTCTGCCGGCTATTTTAGCGTAGCGTCTTCGTTATGTTCTAATTATCAGAAAAATTTAATTATTTTTTTAATGATCGCGTTAATGTAGGTGAAGGTGGTTTTCTTGAACAAATTATTCGTTATATTTGCAAGTATAGGGAGGGAGGGGGTTAACGCCTTGCTCTGAGATTATTATTATCTTTGGCCCGGGCAATGCCGGGAGTGTAGCTAGTACTAATATAAAACAAAATTGCTGTGTGTGTCTGTGTGTCTGTCTGTCTACGATGGCCAACGAAATGTAGCGCACCTAGAAGTAAGAAAATTTAGATTTATGTAGTACAAGGCCTGATCTGATGCACCTGGGACTAGAATTCTAATATATTGATAATTACCCACGATATTAATTAGAATCTCATTAAACATCGCATCGAAAATGCCATCAGTTTTAATAAAATGACTAAAGAAAAGAACATCTGTTCTCAATTTGCAAGTAGAAATGAACAAATTTGAAATTTATTTATTAATTAGCGAATTTTAAGAAAACTAATTAAGATATTGATTGAAATTTTTAATCATAAGTAGAAACATTTTCGACATCCGATAATGCAATTTTTGTAAAATTCGGCCGGTAATTTTTCTTAATTTTTACAAAAAAATGCAAAAATATGGTGGTGTGTATGCATGTGTATGCACATGTGTGTATGCATGTATGCCCCCACATGTACACATACATGTGTGTGTGCATGTATGCCCCCACATGTACACATACATGTGTGTATGCATGTATGTGCATTTTACAACGTTAAAAAAATCCGAGAAAGTTTCAGACATGGATCGGCTTACATTAAACACTGAACTACAAAGATATTCGTTTCTCTGGCGATCCCTCCATATACATTGCGAAAATGAAAGGAAATAATTGCCAATTTTTACTAATGAACAAATATAACTAATTAAGATATAGATTTGAATTTGAGGATGGGAGGGGGGCCATCTGGCGGCTATTTTAGCGTTATGTTCTAACTATCAGAAAAATATAATTCTTTTTTTTTAATGATCCCGTTAATGTAGGGGAAGAGGATTTCCTTGAACAAATTATTCGTTATATTTGCGGGTATGGGTAGGTGGGGGGGGGGGGTTATAAGGCCTTGCTCTGATTTGCACAAAACAAATTCCATTTAAGAAATTTAACATTTTTAGCTTCTCCCGTATCGTTTTATAAATGTTATATATAGAGAATACCGGAAATTTCAAATAACGATTTTCGTAAAAATTAAATTTATGTTCCTAATAAAAGTACACAACCCGTATTTACTTGATGCATACCAACAAACAAAGTAAATGAATTGTTGTTGAGCACTTGATCAAGCGCCCCCTGGCCGGAAACACTACAAGCTTTTTTTCTCTAACAGTGTTTTGTTATCTCGGGTTCTACGGGCCCGATCACGATGGGCTATGGTTAATTCGACTTTTCGATCGCGTTACAGACTTTAGTTTTACCTTCCACCGCCAGGGGCCCATAATTTTCTCGAGTTCTATGGGCCCGATTTCGACGGTAATTGGTTCATCCAACTCCCTTGATACAACAGGTACCCGTGTCGGATGTTCGAATCTAACAAATGGCGTACCCTGGTGTTAGAAAGTGGAACTAAATGATTTTGCTGGCGTGCACGTCACGCCTACTATATGGTACCGGAGGCAGCGGGGACACGTGTGGGAGTTTCGTTCGGAAGATGATTTATTTGAACAGAGTGACTCCCCTGGCGAGTGACTCCCCTGTGAAAGATGGAACTAAAAGACTTTGCAGCGCATGCGCTTCATGCCTACTATACGGTGCCGCAGGCAGCGGGAACACGTGTCGGAGGTTCGTTTAGATGAGAATGCGCATCCTGTCGGCGGTAGGTGGAAATAGAGGACTTTCCGTCATGTGCGCAGCACTTTTAAATAAATGATTTCCCGTACGGCTGCAATAGGTAGCTTTTTGTATTGAAAGCTACCTAAAATATTTTAGAAGATAGAATATTTTAGTAATTTTCATTAAAGCATTTACATTTAAAAGGGAATACATATATAAATTTATATTTCAAGAAAAAAAATTATTATAATAAATAAATGATTATAGATATAAGATATATACGTATTATATCGTATATGTGATATTATTTATCTCTCTTTCTATATATGTATATCTGATATTATAGGACAAAGCGATTTTATATATATCACTCTATTTTGTATATGTATATACCTTTGTATAATAGGTGTGCGAAGGTACGCAATCATGATTCAGTGGTTAAGATAAAAAAAAAAAAACATTGAGTCATGATTAGATTTTGCTAGGGTTACAACCACGCAATCACTTTCAATTCATATTCTCACTACTATTTAAAACTGAAAAGCTTAAACTAATATCCAGTGATAGCAGCATTGAAAAATTCTACAAATTTCGGTACATGTGTTAAAGCATTGTGTACTAAAGAGGAATTCCTATTCGAAACACATTCTTTTTTGTATAGAACTAGTTTTTTTCCTGATTAAAAAAATTTAAAAGGGAATCTATTTCGTGAAAGAAGTATTCTTCGAAAATAAAAGATTATTTTACAATGTGTCTGAAATTTTTTATAATGAAACTTTATAATTATTTTGATTCCGTTATAAAATCTCTAAAACTTAATTTCATTCTTTAAAAAGTATTCTTCGAGGTGTTTTTAGAAGAAAAAATATTTATGAATGATACAACACGAGTCGAAAAAAGTGTGATTGTAATAGATAGTATTTATAAGAAAGTGAGAAAGTATCAGGGCACGGACAGCCCAATAGTTAGCGTATCAGTAATAAAATAATAAATTCGAGCTCAAGTTCGCGGGCTCAAAACCGACGCAAACGAATGAAACTAAAAAGTCCTTATGAATAAGACATGTTGGCTTTCTGATTTTAAAAGTAATATAATTTTCCAGCGTACGCGCAATCACATCGATTTCAAGATTTTTAAATTTTTCTAGCTTTGTTATAATATGATGACTATCATAATTTTTCAAGTTATGGAATATAACAGAGATTGTTTTACATTGCTTATAATTCAAGTTACATTCCACATGTGTAGCTCCTCTGTATACACCTTACAGGTGATTATGGTCACGTGTGCGTTTCTAACCTAATACTTTTTTACAAATTGAACACGGATCATATACAATTTTTAGTTTCGCAAACGTTTTATCGCATGAGTTATTGGCGAATCCTTAACAAAAAATTTGAATTTTATAATTATAGGTTATGTACATGGTTGAAAAATTATAAATTAGTATAGGTGATTGGTTATGAAATAAAATTTGTGATTAGCGAATTAATTTATTATAATTTTAGATAGTCACGTGACATACATTTAAAAAAATCCATATGTGTTATGGTAATGATAAGCTACGGCTGCCGAATGCAGTCTAGTTTACAGCGGATTCCGGACTCTGGTTAGCCCATACGAGGTCACGAACAAGAAGGGCCGGTTTACCCGGACACCTCCAAGGTGGTGCTCTTTGGCCTGGGGAAAGACGGGGGCCGAATCCTACCTGCGCCTCTCACCCTAACCCAAATGAGTGAAATTCAGCGGACGCTGTGACTTGCGGTGGAGCTCAAGTGCAGGACACCACCACCTGACACTTGGGCGGACGCAGAGACGACCCGACGGCCTTGTTGCCAGAACCTCATAAGAGGATCCGGATTGTAGGCCATTGCCGAAACACCCCACGACCCATTACTGTAACCACGCCTTCCGATTATCAAATCCTAGGGAAGGAGGAAGCGACTAGTTCATCGGACGTGGCGCGCAGAAGGTGCTTCTTGCCAACCCGAGGCTTCGAAGAAAGTTAGTCCCTGACGCACAGACACGCCTTGGCTAAGGTTGTCCCCCACTAGAATAGCTTCCCGCGAGACAGAACCCCATAGGCGAAACTAGGACGTGGTCAAGCGACCCCATTCGAGGAGATCATACACATATTTATATAACTACGACTTTCATGCACTACTACATATATATAACTACGACATAAATGCACTACTACATATATACATTACTGCATGCAAAACATAACACAACACATAGAGATAAGGAAATCATACCTACCTGTTTACCTTACCAGTGGGTTCTCGAGTAGGACTCTTAACCCACTAATTATGCACCATGACCCCCAGCGCCGTAAATGCCGCGGGCTGGTTGATTTGCATTTAAACGTGGTCGGCGACCACGAAAAGCATTTACGCTTCGGCCTGCCCTTCGACGACCCAGATTGCGGTCCAGTGTCCGAACAAGGAGGTCCTGGACTATGAGCCTCACTCCCTTGCGGCAATAACCGTCCAGACATAAGTCATGCAGCGTTCGAGTCCGGAAGTCACGAGGAAAGAATGTTTCTCTCTCGGACCACCAGAAGTTGCACTCGTACAGACAGTGTCTGACTGTGCTGACGCGCGTTCCGAAGAAATATACTGAGATGTTTCCGAAGAGGCGTCTCTGAAAGTCGCCGAAGGCGCCATGTCCCGTAAGGGCCTGGTTCACATAGAATTCTCCCTGCAGTCTGTGAGTGCGGCCCCGCGGGAAAACCTCATACGTCGCTCGACCGTGCTCAGAATCGGTCCATCTTTCTTGCCAAGATGCTACGGCCCGACCCAGAAGAATTTTCTTGGCCTGGCGGCGCGTTTTCCTGATCTCCACGTCGACAGTTTGTCGTGTCGTGGCTGCCTTGGCCAACGCATCCGCACGTTCATTGTATACGTGACCGACGTGAGAACGAACCCAGCGAAGATGAGGCTCGACTCCAGTTTGCTTCGCCAATTCCTTAATCTCAACAATTGCCTTGTGTTTTGGCACAAGGCTATTAAGCGCTTGGAGCACCGATCTCGAGTCTGAGTAGAGATCGAGCTCACTGAGACCTCGAAGATGAGCGTCTGTTATTGCTTCTTTGATCGCGTGAACCTCCGCCACAAATACTTCTGCACCATTCGTGAGACGTAACTGACTCTCTCGTTCGATTAGGTCCTCGACAACAGCAAGGAACGCACACCCAACGGTCTCGTTCATTTGCTTGGATCCGTCCGTGTAGTAGGAACACGTCGTCTTTGGGGTGAGGTCTTAAGTCCATGGGATCCACCGAAGGTCGTCTCTGTTGAGAGTTGGTTTCCACAGCTCGACAGTTCCGGGGTTTAGCCTAGTGCCGTCAATGCTTGCGTTCCAACGGACCAGAGACTTGAAGTCTCGCTCCAGCTGTGAACGTAGGTCGAGAGGCAAAACCCCTGCAAACACGTTTAGAGCATCCGTCGAAACCGTCTTGTAACACTTGGTTACGCACAGCAGTAGACCCCGCTGCGCGCTTAGTGACCGATTTTTCAACACTACTTTACCGTTGTACCAGACTAGTGCGTAGAGCATCTTGCGGAGGTGCGGCTTGATTCCCCAGCTCACTGCAGTAAGTCGGTTCATCTTGTGAAGTACCTTGAACGCCTTTTCCTGAACCTGGTCCAGGTGGGGCATCCAACTAAGATGGCTGTCAATCGTAACCCTAAGTACTGTATGTTCCATCGATGTGCTACCTTGTGGCCTGCCATACGGATGGGCGTCGATGGCTGGTACTTGAAAGGTGCCCTTGGGAGGAACGATTGAGTGGCAGCACTTGGCGTAACTGAAAGTGAGGACGAAATCCATCGCCCAGCTGTGGATCTTCGAGAGAACCGGTCTGAGCACAGTCGCAAACCTCATGACCGCCTTTTGACGTGGTACCACAAAGACGTCATCAGCGAAGGTCTGGACAGCCCACTTCTCGTCAATTGGAACTGGCAAGCGATCCAAATCGTCCAAAAGGACGTTTGTTACAACCAGCCAGAGAGTCGGGCCGAGACACGACCCCTGAGGAACGCTTACGTTGTAGTAGTGCTCCCGTCGTGGAGGATAATCGAACGATACCAGGGTTAGTTGTCGATCATCCCCAGGAGATACGGCTCAACGCCGTAGTCCTTCAAGCATTGGAGGACAGCGGCTCGCCGTACGCTGTTGAAAGCGCTCTTGATGTCTAACGTAAGCAGACATGTGTTAGCTTCACGTCTCTTTGATTCGGCTATGTAGTGCAATACCTTTCGTTGCGCCTCTACGGTACTGACATTCTTGCGAAAGCCGTACTGATGCGGGTGGATCTTACCGTTGGTCTCTAGATTGAGCGCCAATCTTGCTGCGCACAACTTGTCTAGAATCTTCCCGAGGGTCGGGAGTAAACAAATCGGACGGTAGGAATCTGGGTCGCTCGGTTCCTTGCCGGATTTGACAAAGTAAACAGCAACCACCCGCTTCCAAGTCCGCGGAAAACAAGACTTCCTCAAACAGTGGTTATACAAGGCCAGTAACCATTGAGGATGGAACTGGAGGACCTTACGGGCGATCTCTAAAGTGATACCATCGTGGCCGGGTGCCTTGTTAGGCGGCAGCGATTCGACTGCAAGCTCCAGCTCTTCCAATGTGAACCAGTCCGGTTCGCCGGTCCTAATGATTTCGACCCGCGAGGTTTCGGCGGCCTGTAGGAAATGGTGTCTAGCAAGTGCATCCTGAGATTTCTCCCAGGTGGAGACTTCCTCACCGGAGGGAAGGACCAGCAAAACGGGCGCCTCCCGTCTCGACTTGCCCTTTACCACATCAACTACTTGGCCTGGCCTATCCGTGACAGGTCCTTCGGAAATAAATTTCCTGGACCAGGCACGTTTTGTGCGCAGGATCGACTTCTTGTATTCTGCTCGCTTACGCTTAAAGAGGGCGCCAAGTGTCCCTCTCCGAGTCGGCTCCAGATTATTCTGGTAGAGTCGCTTCAGCGTGCGCAAACGAGATCTGATGCTGGTCAACGCAGTTGTCCACCAACATGCACCCTTGCGACGAACAAGCTTTCGGCGTTTGTGCTTCTGACACAGCTTCACCAAAGTTGACATCAAGTGTTCAACACCCTCCTCCGGGGTGGTGGCGAAATCGTACCATCTCAGATCCGCTGTCTGCAGATCACGGAGGATCTCATCCAAGACTAAGTCCCTTGGGAACCAACGTCTGTTGGTTCCTCTAGGTTGACCTCAGCCTGCATTCATAGGTCCATAGCATGAGACGGTGGTCACTGAGTCTTTAGATGTCGGAGATCCTCCAATCCGCAATGCGACTGGCGCAGAAATGGACGAGAAGGACGTCGATCCAGCCTTTCCCTTGAAGGCCAAGGAATGTGGGAGGACCGTCTGGGTCGTTAACGATTTCAAGGTTTGCGTTCGAGGCGAAGGCAATCAGAGATCGCCCTCTGGGATCCGTGGGTCGCTGCCCCAAATCGTGGTCTTTGTATTGAATTCTCCAACCAGAACGACGTTGTCATTCGGGTATTGCATCAACAGCGTATCCAACGGTTCGAGAACGAGGTTGATATCTTCAGAAGGGACACAGTAACACGTTATTACCAGTACCCAACTGCTCGGCCACTTGCAGGGGATGGCCACCACATCCGGGTGTCTCAAGACCGTGCAGAAGGACACTCGCTTGCTCACCCAGAAGGCCGCCCGAAAAAGGTTACCCGCCGAGTGAACTTGCGCGTAGTCCCTAGGCGTACCGGTGACGGAGCCCTCGCCGACGTATGGTTCATTGAGTGAAACGATGTCTGTCTCTTGCGACAGAGTATCCTGAGCCAGTTGGTTTGCGGCCGCCATAGCAAGGTGGCAATTAAGATGTGCGAAAGTCGGGTTTATCCCCATGATGACGCTGTTCTTAATTGTTCGACTTCCAACTTGTGGATTTGACACTCATTAGAACCTGCGGCATGACTGGTCGACAATTGCTTGCCGTTTGGTCTCCGTTCGTTCCTGGTTCTGCAGTTCGGGCAGCAGAGCGCGTCCGCACTGCATTCTGAGGTTGTGTGATCCGAGACGCCGTACCTCCCACACAGGGACACATTTCGGCACACCTTCTGTGTGTGGCCGTACTTCCAGCAACAATAGCAAATCAGAGGCCTCTGATTTGGCCGGAAGTCCACCTGTCACCAACACACACTCAATTTGCGAACCCGCTCCACACGCTCATATGAACTCTCATCAATCGCTATTACGTGATTACGACCGCGTTTCCCTGTGAACGAAGTTCTGAGTTCAAGGGAAGCCCCTTGAAGAATCTCATTCTGCTCCAGGATCGCAGGAATCACGTCGGCATTGGATAGATCCGAGTCCACACCGAAGACAATGATAAACGGGGTGCGTCGACGCGGTCTCGAAATCGATTGATCGCTCACTAGTTCCGTCTTCCCTATTTCGGCCTCCAGCCTCTCGAGATCTGCGGTGCTGTCTGTTATAATGACAATGCCTAAACCTGAGATATCTCGCACACCTCTGATTCTGATTTTGGCCTTGATAGGGTCGATTTCGCTAGTTACTTTTGTCCGAATGAAATTGGAGGAAACGTCAGAGTGTGTGGCCGGTGTTTTCGGCCACACTATGAGGGCTAGTTCCTCTTTAGGTTTGGCTTTGGCTTTTGGCTTCTGCTTCCCCTTCTGGGCGGATTCCTTTGGATGGGGATTCGCACCTTTTGGGCGTCCCGCCCGATCCATCTCCCGCTGTTTCTTCCTTGCATTCCTGGACACAACTTTGGTCCAAGAGCCGTCCTCATCAGCCATTAATCCACCTAGCTGGGTTTCTGGAAGATCGTCTACGGAAGACGCGTCCGAATCATGAGATTGGACTTTGCTCTTCCTCGAATCTTTCTTACTTCCCTCACGATCGTCCTTAGAGCTCTAAGAGTTTTTCTTTTTCCTCTTTTTACGCAACTTGCCAGCGCTCTTGGTCACTTTCCGTTTAATCCCCAGCTGAGGATCGTCGGGTTACCCGTCTTTGCGAGGCTTCACCTTGTTTCGAGAGGATTGATCAGAACCATTACGTCGCTCTCTAGCACTCTGGGTTGTTTTCTGTTTACTCCCCTGCTGAGGAACTTCGGGCGACCCGTCTCCGTGAAGTTTCACTTTGTGTGTGCTTCAGACATGGGATGTGCCTGTCTTAGACCTCTCCGTCTGCACCAGAAACTTACGTTTTTGTTTTTCCGTATTTTGATTCGGGTACGATTTACCGCCCGCTACGTCCGAATCTCCAAAAGGATTACGCTTAGTCTCTGGAGTTAGGCCATCCTTGTGACCCTTCTTTCCTGAAATGTACTCGTGGGGCTTTGCTTCAGTCTGATTACCGTTATACTCGGCTGCCGTCGACTCCTCCCGCGCACAATGTTATGTGTTATGGTAAAAGAAAGAACATATATCTTAAAGTCTGTATGAAAATAACTAAAAGTATGGATGCGTTTCTGTGGGTGGAAGTCTTTATATTATTAAAGATTTAACTTAAAATGCAATAATTTGTGTTTTCCTTTTTGCCTACCCCTACATAAAGAAAAATTACTTTAAAACATATATTACTACTAACTTACTATATATCTACTTACCTCGAGTGCACCCTACAACTAGGTCGTAAACTTGCTTTGGAAAAAATTAATTGAAATGTGTTCTTATCAGTGAATCTTATCTATAGTGTTATCGCGATCAGTGATGTCGTCAAATCACGGGATCTTACTAATCTACCACGTGGTGGAAAATCCCTGACGTTAGAGACCATGTGACATACAATCACTATGTATTATAAAAACAAATAATTTAAATTGTATTTTATTTTAAAAATCAATTAGACGAAACATGCTCATTTCAGTTATACCTATACATTATGTCTACTACCATACCCCTTATAAATGACGTCACAGTATCCCATGGTCTTGCAATTTAAGAGAACACGTTACCGTTCACTCCTTTTAAGACAAGTGCCACAGAAGTTCAAATTTGGGTCAAGTCCAGTACATCATGGTTGAAATTTTAGGTAAGAAACGTTTATATATAAGTTTTAATATGGTAAAAATGTATTTTAAACATTTAAAACATTTTTTTTAAATAATAGACAAACTAAATAGTAGAATACATATTTTATAAAAACAAAGTCAAAAGGTTTGTCAGGCAAGTTATTTATTTATCCTATTCATTAATCAAAAGAAATTTTTAAGCCAGAATACTAAAACCCAATTTAGTATAATTTTACTATACTTTACTATACAAGTTACAAAAAACATAAACGTGGAAATTAGTAAGCATTTTATTTAATTTTAAAACTATGGTGAATTCTACAGATATTCGATAAAATACCGTTTAACTATCAAAGTAATTGTATACCAAAGTACTTTCCAAGCCTTATTATAGATAATGACCGAATTTTTTGTGAAGGGTATTTATTCAAACAGGGGACTCCTGCGATTTTTTGTCAAGGGGTCTTTTTATTCAAATAGGGCACGTATCCCATTATTTTGTGAAGGGCCCCTATAGTGTAATGTCGGTCCTCACTTCGAATGGGGAAAAAAGGGGGGAGGCTAATTAACTGATTTTATGAAAGGTTTCCGTAACGTGAATTCATTGGATTATTTTGAAGGACCCTAGGCCATTTATTCAAAAGGAGATCTCTCCAATTTTTGTGAAGGGGTTAATATCTATAACTTTTTCCAAATTTTTTCGAAGTGTCCCTGTAACTTTTAACTATTTTAATTAACTAATACTATTTTAATTAACTCATATTTAAATTTAAAGGTATAAAATTGGCAAGCCTGATTATTGAAGGGATTTGCAATTGAATAGTGTTTGGCAAATAAATTACCTATCGAGTGATAAGCAATTGTTTTCACGTTTCAAGTATTTCCCCTTTCTCACGCTTCCGTGTAGGGAATTCGGTTTAAACGCCGACTTTGACAGCATTTCAAGAAAGTTCTTCTGTCTTTACCAAAAAAAGGGAAAACGTCTTTTGATTACATAGTTTCTGAATAACAACACCTGCCAATTTCATGCGTTTCAGGACAAAAATGATTTCAGAAATATGTCAGTAAGTACATCCCTTTGATTTGAGAAGGGTAGTAAGAAATACTATACAGTATGTTCCTTTTTTTAAAAAATGCTATATCTGGCATTTATAATTTTTACATGGAATACACAAAAGAATTTGGATACATTACGGTCTAGTGGCAGAATTTATTTGAAGTACATTTTGATCATGTTTTTCTCGAACAAATTAAAATAAATTTACTTAATCTTTAGTATTTAATGAAAGTACAGAATATATTTCGAAAAACTGAAGGTGGATAAATCCAATAAGTAAAAATAGCTGGAAAGTGTTTTATAATCTGTGCAATCGACATTATTTTTCGTTATTGTTTTGTTCGTATGTGCTATCAACAGGAATTAGGCACAGATGGAAAATCAGCAATAATATATATAGTTTTTCATTTGAAAATAATTTCTAGCCATCTTACTATAACTTATTTTAAAATGGGAAAAAATGATTAAAAAAAATACTTTTTGCATTACATATGAATAGATATATTGTATTCAATACATTGAAACATAATACATATATTATATATAACAAAATTCAATTATGTATTGTTATTAAATGTAACAATACATAATTCAAACAATATTTATATTGTTTCAATTATGTATATATATGTATCTAATTGGTGTGTTATAATCTGAATGACGTCTACGGATTTCTGTAAAAGGGGATACATATACAGGGGTCGGATATCCAACTCTCGACGAGCGTGAAAATGTTCTAGCACTGGATATGTGTCCCCTCTGCTGTGGCATCAAGATGACGTATGGGGGCAGATATACAGGGGTCGGATATCCAATGCTCTACTCAAAAGTAAAGCGTCCAAGCATCGGATATGTTACCCCTTGATAAATGTCCCCTTCTGCTATGACGTCAAGATGACGTACGGAGGCATACAGGGGACGGTTATCCAGGTCTCGACGAAAATAACACGAACTAGTTTTTGATATATGGCCCCTTCTGATATGGGGGCAGATATACTGGGGTCGGATATCCGACTCTCGAAGAAAGTGAACCTGGATATGTATCCCCTTCTGCTGTGACGTATGGGGGCAGATATACTGGGGATAGATATCAGCGTCTCCATTAAATACCTCTAATAAAATTTTGTACATTCGTAACAAGTACAAATTTAAATCAAGACAGAATTTCAATAATCGTAAAGGTTGACAATTTACGCCATGAAATTTCAGTTTTGGTCTTTTTTTTTTTTTTTTGCTTCTTTGGCGATTTCATAGAAATTATTAAACATTTGTTTTAAAACATTACAATAATTTTTAGACAAAAATATTTTCTTTTCATAATTTAACTAAGCAAAGTAACTGTTTGATTCAATAATGTGAAGTAGTATTGGCAAAGTTATTTTATGTCGAACATAAAAGTATTAAGATATCAAACTGACTTGGTTGAAATATATTTAGTATCAGAATATGAACGGACATTGTTTATAGGTCCATGGTGTATGTCATTTTATAAGAAGAAAAGCATCCCTGATCATGGGCAAAGGGATCCAGATTACCGAAAAGTTTCAAAAACCATACAGAGAATGAAAATTCTAAAAATCTATCACATTTGCAGATTTTATACTAATAATGTAAAATTATTCTCATTTTTTACATTAAAAATAATTAGCTTAAAACAATGGGTGTATTCCAGATATGAATTTTAAGCGAATAATAGTTGAAGGGAATATTTTAAAACTTTTTTTTTCGTCTCATTTCGACTGGTTCCATCTCGTTTATTTTATAAAAATGAATGTTTAATTCATATGCACAAACTCTTTTTTGAAATATTTGTTTCAGGTTACGTATTCTATCCTAATAAATCTTAACATAAAGAAATTGTTTTATTATTATTATTGATTATTAATTATTGTCCATAAATATCCTCCTTAGTTGTATTCTGTGATAGAATAATATTGAAGAAATTAACCACTACATATTTTTAAAATAGAATAAGCACCGACTGATCATAATACGATACGGCCAACTATATTATTTTATGATTTATTATTATTAATTTTTCAGAATTGTTTTACTTAATTTTTATGTGTCATATCAATAAACATTTTAAAGTAATATATAATAAAAGTATAACGCTCCAATAAGGAGAAAGTGAGAGGTTTGCCAGAACTGGCAAGTTTTTATCACCTAAGTGTGACGAAGACAGTTTGTTATAATATAGTTAATAGACTGTGTGTTCACAAGTGCAAAATTAAATATCGATATGATATACTTAATGTTTTGGGTTTGTTTTCATCACATAAAATTATATTTTCGAATGGCTGTGGACAAGTTTAAAACCAAATCTGTGTATAAAGATAGCGTTAGTTTCTTGTGAATGGAAAATACTTTGAACTGAGCGACAGAATTAAAACCCCAAAATTAAGGAGAGTATCTAGAGTTTTATTTTGGAGCAAAATTGTGTTTTTGCTTGTTTAGTTATTGGTTTTTTCGATCTGTGATGTTAAAAGATCACAAGAGTGAAATACAAATAAAATTTTCAGGAAGGTTTGGTGAAATGTGGGATTTATGAAGTAAATTCGGAAAAACTAGTTCCAAATTATGTTCATCCAATACGAACACTTAAAAGCGAGTGTTACTACACTGATATATGAAATATTAACATATATTCTGGGTAATATAAAAATCAAAATTTCCTAATATATTCCACTTCTTAGTTCTTCAAAAAATCTTTTTTAAACATTAACATGCTTGATTATTCCTGTGTATTTCAGTAATATTATTTACGGTATAATAATTTTAAAAGAATTTCGTCCTTGAAAATTCCATATAAATTTTTGATTATTTTGGTTACTACCAAAGTTTCCGTTAGTAATAGAAATTATTTTTCTATTTTCAGATTAATTTATTAAACAATATGTATACACATTTTATACACAAAATAATTGGTGATATCTCTTTTCAAATTTCCATGATTCCTCTTCCAAATTCTCAATATCTTACTAATCCTTCATAATCCATTTTACTGGATTTTGGTTAATTTAACCGACACCCTGGCGCATAATTTTTCTGGTCCTTATTGAAGTTAGTAAATGTGCGACGCCTGTGCTTTTAGAGTCCCTTTGGTGTCTCATGATGTTGGCGTTGAATCAGCATGAGAACAACCTGAGATAGCAAAATTGAAAAAGACAGAAAAGCAATTTTTTTTTGTAATCACAAAAAATTAGCATAAAATATTTTATAAAATTATCTTGACAACATTGAAAAACATTATTTTTTGAACTGACAGTAAATATTATAATAATTGATATAAAGAAATATAGAGAACTTCGATATGGAAAATTCATTAATTTTAACATATAATTATTAAGGTTTAGTTCAATTGGTATTATTTTAAATAGGAACTAATCAAGACACAATTAATTGAAATTCTGAGTAAAATGTGTGATTTATTTTAAGAAATGCGTCGCATTTCTTTTAATTTCCCTGCTACTATTTTCTTTATTTTCAATTATAAGATGTATTTTGCAAGTCCCTTCATTATAATAAAACGAGCACCAGTCAATGTAAAAGCGAAAAGCACGCCTGTTATGGAAAAGGAAACTCAGAAAATTCAATAGAAAACCATCTACGACTTCAACGCATAATAATATTTGGTGGTAATATCTATCTCATGTAGCAAGAATTAAAAAACATAATTTATTATTTGACACTCTAGTGGTTAAATTATATTTGCCAATAAGGCAAATCTAACTTTTCTTTTATTTTTCAACTTTTTATTTTATTTAAAAACTCTGCAATTAGAGATCTTTGGTTTAAAAATAAATGTTTTTTTTTTTTTAAATCTATATAAAAGTTTTGATAAATATGTTCTGTAAACTGTTGTTTTTATTCAAGAATTTTTTGTTGATTAAAAATATTTTCGACTTGACCTCGAAGGAAAACAAAAAGAGAAAGTTACTGCATTGATTTTGGAAATAATAATTTTACAAAAATTACAAAAACTGGTGCTGAATATTTTGTGTTAAAAGAAAAGGAAAGGCAAAATATTTAACCACTAAGATAAAAATAAAACACAACACACACAAAAAAAAAGAAAATGAAGAAATAAATATGCCTTTAATATTTAATAATGATTTATGCAATTATTTGTGAACTTCTGAAAAAAAACACAAATCAATTTAGAAGAAATATTTTCAAACAGTGTATAAAAATTCCTTTTCAAATCATAAATGATTACTACATCTTTTATTAAAGTAAAAATGTAAAAGCAAAATCGACATTCTACGTAAAAAAATGACAAATGATTTTACTATAAAATTAATTATCGCTTTCGTCTTCTGCTACAACATATATATGATTTTATAAATAATAAAAAAATATATGGAATTGAGTTTCAAACATCCATGGAAAATAAAATTTATTCTATATTACATTTAAAAATATTTGACATGTATTTTGTTAATACCCTTCTTTCCAAAAAACATAATGTTTATTTAGAGAAAATAATTAGCAATAAGAAATTTTAACACATAAAATTTTTAATATTTCAGTTTATAAACGCGTTACTTTCCTTTAAAAAAAACGGCAATGAAATATTAATTTTGGTGACGCTATAAATGTACAGATATTTGTAATATAAAGTAGAATTGTTTGCGTTTATTTTTAATCATATCCTCATTAGTTAATCAAAAGGAATGAATTACTATTCAAAAGTTTACTTAAATACAAGTTGTCCCCGAAATCCGTTAATGGTAAATTAAACAATTTTTACGCTATACTGTAAAAAATGACCAATGTTTCTTATTTTATGAAAATATACTATAACCACGAACGAAAATATAATATAATCTTCTGAGTTATACGGAATTCCGAAAAGCCTCTTCCATTGTTGTTTGAATCCCAAGAAATCAATACATTTAAAAAATTTAAAGAATTATCTATAAAAGCAAAGTATTTTTTGCTGCCCGTATTTTTCAGAAATGTTTCCGAATAGTTTTTATAGTATATTAATTAGTTACCTCAGCCTGGAATACCTGTTTTTCGAATTTCATTCATTCTCAAGTAAACGTTTTCAGCTGCATAAGTTAATTTGTACATGAAGGAGTAAAGAAAAAATCTTAATTTTAATGTTAATGTTAACGCTGTTAATTTTGCATGTTTGTCTGTTAAACATATTTGTTGAACATGAACATGTTTACTTGAGAGTGGATAGCATCGGAAAAAACTATACTCAGGGCTTAGAAAACTGATTAATACAGTTTAAAAGCTACTCGTAAACGTTTCGAAACTTACGGACAGCAAGAGACATTTTGATTTTATAAATGATTCTTTAAATCTCGAAATGCTATTGATGTCTGAGGTTTCTAAAGTTAAATAAACACTTGTCTGAATCAGAGTTAACAAGGATGAGATTATATTAAAACTTTATTCGTGATTATATTATAATTTCGTTGATTAAGAAATATTTGCCATTTTTTACAATGTAGTTAGAAAAGAGCATGACTCTTTTGAATATCATTAACTGCAACAATGGAGTCTGTAATGTGAGTCACTAAATAGATGTGGAGAACAGAGTTCAGTAGTAATGTCCAGAAAAATGTAGAAAAGTATACATTAACATGGTATTTTATCTGTACGAATGTCGTTACTGTTTCTAAAGTTACTTTTACAACAAAAATATCTTTAAAAAAATTGTGACTCTTTTGTAAGAAATCTGGGGAAAAGTATTCGTTATCTGATTCCGCAGTTAGCTAAATAATACAGATATTTTGAAAAGATCTTACAATCACTTGACATGGTAAAAGGAGTCTTCGTGAAGATTATTAAGCATGCACATGCATGTCTGTAAATAAGTAATCTAAAAGTATCGAGAAGAAGAACTTCTTTCGAAATTTCAGAAACAGTTATTTTGGTAACCCTGTATTTACAAATTTGCTTTTGATACTTTACAAAGTGATGTCTCATTTATTACATGAAAAAGGACACACATCTAAAACACATTATTTTTTAAAAATCTTCCTAAACAATAAAGATATAAGTCACTATTTTTTTTAACTATTCTCTTTCTATTCTCAAATAATTATTCATTTTATACATATTAAAATTATGATCAAATTTCATATTTAAAAAATTGAAAACATTTTTGTTACTTATTAGCTGTAAAAAGTGGAAGAAAAATCAATATAAGACAAGACATTAAAAGGGGACGTTCGGTATCGGTAGAAATAGTGTTATAAAATAATGTGATTATATTTGATTTTCAGACAGATGCACTAATGTTGATTACATTCAATAAGATGATTATAATAGTTCTAAATCAGGGCACGAAATTTCCGCTCGCCAGCTCGCTCTTGGCGAGCAAATATTTAAGGTTGGCGTGTAAGTTTCGTCTTTTGTAATCTTCAAATCAAGCTGTATACGCTCAGAATATCGTTCCTCTATCTAGCGACACGCGGAAGTATTTTAAAATCAAGCGACGGCATTTATCTTCCAAAAGAAGTAAAAATGCGGCGTCACCCACTTCCATTTCTCACCTACGGAGGAATGAACTTCCACCGTCTGCATTCCTTACCCCGCTTTCTCACCGTGCAAGCGCCAAGGCTGCTTATTTCACTTCCGAGGCCGAATCTGATTGCTCTTCACTCCTGCGCGAAGTGAATCAGGTTTCTCCACCTAAGCTCAGCTGCTGGAAACACTGTAAAAATTATTCACTTTCTACAGAATTTTTAACATTTTAAAAACTGTTCATATTTTTCATGAATATTTATCAGACAGCTCCTTCTAACAATGGTCAATTTCAATTCAGTTTGTCATAACTAGTTCATTTTCTGGGCAAGTGTGGTGGCCGACGTTACTGTCTGAATAAATGTAAAATAGTGGCGAGCAAAAATTTTAGTCTGACTAGTACCTTTTCAACTGAAATTTCATGCCTTGTTCTAAATAGTACTTCTGGTTTTATTTAGGTACCATTTAGGTATTTCTGGTACTTCTGTAATGTATACGTACATGCAGATAAAACATTTCGAGAATCCTAATTGTAATTTTTAGCAGCATATGGTATAGGAGAGGACAAGAGAAAATCTTTCATAAGGGCATTTTAATTAACTACATATATCTTTAATGACGCACAATTAATACATAAAAAATAATAATACGAACTTAAAACAGTAGGAATTGGACTTGGACAGTTACCGTTTAAATCGTACTGTCATAGTTTCAATTTTAATGCATCTCGCCTTTCAAAAATATTACTTAACTTCTGTAACAGGTCAAGTCTATGAAACAGTTGCTTTATGAATAAAAAGCTAAATGTTGCCGAATGTACAACCAAATAATGAAATTAATGCAGCTCACAATCCAATTCCAAAATAAAATAAAATAAAGTTAAACATGTAGAAATGCTTTAAATTACCACGTTCTTCTTTTTTATAACAACAATGATAAATGAAACGGCATTCTGGAGAAGAAAAATTTACACAATGCTTCTCTGGCAACTCATCCACTGTTTCACATGCAGAAGCAATTTTTTTCAATATTTATGCAATTTGCAATATACATTGCAAGAAGTTGTTGTAATATATACGTACATGCAGAAGCTATTTAACTCTCATAAACATAAATACTATACCTGATACATCTTGTAAAACTGTTAAAGGAGTTAACCTGCCGCACATTTATCATATTTTTGCAAAATTCGAAGTCATATCTCCAAATGATTTTTTCGACAGCATACCGTTGCAGATAACAGCCATTTTCATAGGTGTATTAAGAAGTTGAAATATTTTCAACTTGAGAAAAAGCAATAGCATTTTTTTCCGTCGTGTTTATGGAATACTGGAAATCCTTTTTAATACTGGAAATATTAGAAACGAAAATAATGAGAATTTAGCAGAACTAAATATCACGAGATGAACAAATATAATTAATGTGCGGTTTAGACATGTTGACACCATTTCGTTTTACTTGTTGTTTGCGATATTTGTTAAATCTCACTTCTTTATGTAAAGAGTAATTAGTTTAAAGTATATATTACCTGTTTCAAAACATTACAAATGTTTAAATCAATAAAATTCGTAATCAAATTTCCTAAAATAGAAAGCTAGTATAGCATATGAGATGTATTCTTCCCACCTGGGTGAAAAAGTTCGGGCCAGGATTCGAATCTTTGATCCCTTGGCTGAAGCTGTCATTGCTCTACCAACTGAGCAAGCCCGCACGAATATGGCTGAACTAATTCAACCAGTTAACCTTAATGATCATGGCATCTAGTCTGATTTCTGAATCAGCACAATAAAATAAATCACAGGAAATGGAACCTCTAGTAAACGCTGGAAACGTGAGTGCTCTAGATTAATTTGACACAATTATTCAAATTGGTAAAGAAATCATGTGAGATGTAATCTTCCTGATAAATAAAACATATGAGATGTAATCTTTCACGGAGATTTTTTTGCAAATTTGGGAAGATTACATCTCATATAATTGCATTACCGATTTTAATAATTGTGTCAAAATTAATCTAGTGTAATCACGTTTCCAGCGTTTACTGGAGGTCCCATTACCGGTGATTTATTCTGCTGTTCTGATTTAGATAATAGACCACATGCTATGATCATTAAGATTAACTGAGTGAATTAGTTCATCCATATTCGTCCGGGATTTCTCAGTTTGTAGAATATTGGCAGCTTCAAACAAGGGATCCTATGTTCGAATCCTGGCTCGGAGTTTTTCGCCCAGTTCGGAAGATTACATCTCATAGATGCAATCTTCCCAATTGGGCATAAAAAATCTTCTTGGAAGATTACATGTCATAGATGTAATCTTCCCAACTGGGCAAAAAAATCTTCTTGGAATATTCCATCTCATATGATTTATTTTCCAATTTGAATAATTGTGTCATAATTAATATCGTATAGCATATGTTATACAAAACATATTTTGAATTTCTTTTAGGTTTGTTAATATATTAATTGAAAAAGATATCAATTACAGCAATACACAATGATATTATTTCACTTAAAATGAATATGTTTCTGTAGTTACAAAAAAAAATATTTAAAAAAAATTTTTTTTAACGATAACAAATGAAGTTTGCGATATTCCTTATATTAGAAAATAAACTTAACGAAAACAAAATTACAGCGCGCATTAATGAAACTTTTGTTTATCGAAATAAATTTATTATTTTTTTCTCGAAAATTTAATAAATATATTTAATGAAATTGCATTTAAAAAAAGTTTCCAAAGTAAACTTTCATTTTAAAATTAAACCACTTTGTTAACAATATTTTTTTCTGAGCATTACATATATCCACGTACATAAATTCAGACGAAATTGTCTTTTTTAATATATTTATGAAGAGCTAGTTCCTAGAAATTTATTTCATAAATTATAATGAATTAAATTTAAATTTTAATGGCAAAATAAAACTAACAAATAATTCAAAGTTTTGAATATAAATGAATGTGTTCTTTATTTATAGTCTTTCTTGGAATTTTTAAAACTCATTTCAAGAAAATTCAATCTTATAATTCAAACAAAATTCTCATTTATATACAAAATATAAAGAGAGTATTTAATACTTTTTTCTGTTAATAAGAAAATTACATTTTGATTAGCATAACTTGTATGAAAAGAAAAAATAATTAATTTTCAAGAATTAAAATTAGGCATGTTTGCGATTTAGTTTTTATATGTGAGTCCGCGTGATGTATAAAGAGTGAAAAAATATGAATAAGATAATACTCTAATTGAGCTATCAGACATTTTCTATTCTTTCGGATAATTTACATGAAGAAAAACAGCAAAAAAGAAAACGAAATAAAATAAGGAAATTAAAATGTTGTTTAAATTTTATGCGCGAAATCCCATTGAAAACAGCTGACAATGAAATACTCCTTTTATAATACTGAAGGGATTTCACTATTTTTTAATAGCCGAGAAATGCTAAACTGAAATTGATCTTTCGTAAACTTAATACAATAACGAAAAATCATGTGTAAATCGTAGATCATGACACACTTTCCACCGCGTTTAGAATACTATAACGAAACTTTGCCGTTTAGTAAGGTGAAAGATGATATTTAAGTACACAAACAATCTAAAAAACGCATAACGCATTTGAAATCCCGATTTCAGAAATTAACAACTATAGCCGGAAAATCATTCAAATTATTTTGTGAATCCCTTTATATGATCTATAGATTTGTATATGTGCTACATAATATGCTAAACTATAGTTCAATTAGGAAACGCATAACTCATTTGAAAATTCCCCTTTCAGCCATTTCCACAAACAAACGGAAATAAAGTATTTTGTGCAGTCGCGTATATAATTTTGAGAATTTTACACACTAAGAAATACGCAAAAATAGTTAAATTTTCAAACGCATAAGAACTAAAATAACTTCTTAAAACACCATCAAAAACTATAAAATGCGCTAGGCCTTTCGAAAGATCTGAGTCTTTCTTCGTCAGGCGCAAAAAGACGTGCGTCTACTATGAAAGCAGCAGCAAGACGTCTTGGAATTTCCGGAGAAAAAAAGTCGAAAACACGCCGTATGAAAGTTCACATCTCGTAAAATTGTCAATAAGGACCTTATCGCTGTTTGTATCAGAGCGCTTTAAAACTAGTAGTTCTCAGTTTTTGGACTTTTACAAAAAAAAAAAATAACTTAGAAGCTATTACCCGCCAAATGTTTCGTGTGCTCATTACCTCGTAGCATTCAGTCTTCAAAATAAGATCAATTACAGCAAAATAAGCCGCATAACAGAAGCCATCGATAATAGTATATATTTCCGATCGTAAATAATGCGTCGAGATTGAAAATTAAAGTATTGTGAAATGCAACTATATCTACAGAATGACACATAAATATTGTGATGCAAATAAACGACCATAACTTTTCACTTAACGAACAAAACAACCCCTTTTATTCACCATTCGAAAGAGCAGAAAATTCTGTACAAGAATCAAACAAGGCATTCGAAATGGCTTCCTCGAGCATCGATGCAGTCGTCTGGGTGCTTCTGGAAATTCTTCAAGATGGCCGCGACTATTTCCGATATGGTTTCGGCCCTTTAAAACGTTTGACGACGCGATGGACTTGTTCCTGGTGCAATTTGAGAGCTTTGAAAATTGCTGGAATGAGCTTTTCCAGCTTGTGATGGGCTAAGGTGGCTGTCCGGTCTTCTTTGTCCATATGTTTTTCTGGAAAACAGTGAATATCAACGTAAATAGCAATTACCCAACAAAACAGCACGAGGAACACGATCAAAACAATAGTAGATCTCAAAAACGAGTAAAACATTAAAATAAATTAACATTTTCACAACGTCACAGTATTCATGTGTCACTCACCTTTCAAAGAACTTTTATAGACGCGACAGAAATTCCATTCAAAATAATATTATTAACCATATCTTATTATAATTATACTTATGATTACTTATTAGGAAGAATCAAGAACAAAAATATATACCTCTAATTCTGGATTTTTGGAAATTATTTTATTGGGAAATAAAATGAAAAATTAGCACTGCAGAGTATACGTAATGCATGTTATTATATACGTCAAATTATTCCTGCGTAGAACAAATATTTTAAATTCTGATTGCGACATTCTTTCTAAACTCATATTTAATAAGATGGTACAGTCATTATGTCATTACTGCACCATTCTAATAGAGGTCATACTTCATTTATAAATGCGACGCTATCCAAAATTTATTTAACTATGCTTATTTTTAAAACAAAATTCTAAGTAAAATTGGTCAAATATCCGATTTTTATCGTTTTTCTTTTTACGAATCAAACCTTCGCAAAGCTTCTTCACTTTCAATTCTTCTAGAATTTATTTTAAAAAAAACAGTATTTTTTTAATTTGCACAATTTCCAAAATTAGGATTCAGTAAAATTTTGGTGCCATTGCGTTATAGTAAAATCTATTCACCCATTCAGTCAAACCTTTTTCTACCATATACATTTACGGTTAAAGAAGTATTCAAGACTTGATAAATCAACGATACAAGAACACAATTCTCAAATGTCAATGTGGCTACCTGATTTTGTAATATAAATACTCACTTCATCAGCCAAACTTGAAGAAGTTTTAAAACTTCTTTATTGAACCTAGGCAAGATATTCCTATTACATGTACTTAATTCATTTTTAACATGAAATCTTTGTATTTGTTTCATATTTGATGTAAATGCATTTTGAGATATAATTGATACTAATAAAAATTAATGTGTTTTAATAATTATTTTTTCATTTTATATTTAACGAATACATTTGTTCGAACCTGTTTAATTGATAATTATTACCAGTTAGTTGATACTAATGAAATTAAAGATGTTTTTTTGCCTTTTATTTTCCATTTTATTTTTAAAGAATACCTTTGATGCAAAGAATGTGTTGTTTATTTTATGTTAAAACATTGTTTGGCGTAAACTTACATTAATGTTTTAAATGTTGAATTTCAAATAATTCTTTAGCTGCTCTTACTTTTTCTTTTGTGTGTTCCATTATCTCATCAATATTAATTATTCAGAATGAATATGTAAAAAAAAGTATATCACTTTCATGCAAAGTTTCGAAAAAAAGCCTATTTTAATATTGAAAATAATAAAGCTGTCATTTTGGTGAAAGTAATAACGTAACTGATGTAATTAATAATATGCTTATAATTAATATTAATAAAGAAGTTAATTGAATAGGAATTGTAAGTTTTCTGTATTAAAACATTTAGTTGTATATATTATTTTTTAAATTTTAAATTGATTAATTATTTGTTTAGTTCATTTCGTGATTTTTCGCACAGCCGACAAGTTATCCAGATAATCACATGTGTCAATTACACATTTATCAATTAAAAACACATTTGAACATTTATCAATTACAAATCCCTTGATTTAACAAAGAAAGAAAACAGTTTTCATTCTCATTAAACAAATAAACAAAGGACATTTTGTAAGGATTTCTACTGATCGTCAAAATGAAATGAAAAATTATGAAGCAAATTTTGCATTTGTAAAATATTATATTTTGTATAGAAAATTATAAGTAGTAAAACGCACAGATCTAATTAAATTATAATGACATATGTTTTAAATTATTAATATTCTGAAATTAAAATTAAAATCTCTTTTTTAATTCACTAATTATTTTATTTTAAATTTTATTTCAGTCCATTTTTTCCTCATTAAAAATGAAATATACATTCAGGTATTTCAGAGTTACATCTGCTGGAAAAATGTCTAATTGACAGTTGAAACGAGCACCAATTATTCTTAAAGATTCGCGGTCGTTACAAGAATTCTCAAAATTTTGCAATTTAAAATATTATTTGAGATATGGTAGGTCAGCCAAAGGTCGTCATAGTTAAGCTTTGAGGACTTTTTATAATTCTCTAGTTGTGTGAATTTTTGTTTGTGAAATTTTGCACTTATCGCTAACACATATCATGTATACTTTTCTTTGTAAAATTAAATTTAATTACTTATATAATGCAATTTCAAAATTGTAGCTTGTGGGCCACTTTTGGCGCCATAGTGTCCCAAAGGTGGCCCATGTATTGAAATCACTATAAAAATGTGAAAATACTCGGTAAACTATTTTGCCTACTATTATGCTCTGATGATCCTTTTGATATCTTTCGAGTTTTTCTTCTTAATGATCTTATCTAATGACACGAAAATACCTTGAAGCACTTTTTGTGCACGGTAGTTTAGGTATTTTCTTCTGGGAGGTACTGACTTCTTTTGAGTGATGTCTGGTGTTACAATAAATACTAATACATTTTTTCCAGACATTTATGTAGAAATTTTGAAAATCACCCTTACTACACTGATTTCCACATTTGTTTTCTAAGGTGGCTACCTTGGGAACATGCGTATGGTCGCCATTTGCACGACGCAAAAGTATTAATCTGATAAATTTCTTAGAATTAAAGTAAATGTGGTTAAAGAAAAAGAAATAAGCTTTCAGAAAACGTATCATAACACAAAGTTCTAAGAATTTAAACACGTGTAAATTAAAATAAATTCTTACCTGGAAATTAGAACGACTACTCCTCAAAAGTGACATAACTGCATAAAATGTCGGAGGATCAAGGAGATCTCTTTAAATTCAGCTACGTGCACTGCAGATACATGATTGACAATAAAGTAGCACCATTTTGTGATTAAAAATTAAATTAAGTCTACTTTTCAGGTGTGGGCTACCTTAAGAACACTGTCCACCTTTGGTTCACCCACCGTTTTGTATTTTAAACATTTTAATGAAAGTTCTGTAATGGTAGCAATTAGATTATTAAGATCTTTAGAAACAATAGCAGAAAAAAGGAAATGATAGGGAATTTAATTTCCATTTTTATGCCATCTTTCATTAACAATTTTTTAAAAAAAGTATTTTTTTCAACATTAATGTATAGTATTTAACACTTTTCTGAAGGGCCTTAAAAGTGGAATTCAAAAATAAATCATTTTAAGAAAAGCAAACTTTTATTTTAATTCATTAAACTTAATAATATTTATGTAAGTAAATCAAATCGACTTCAATTTCATTACACCAGCAACACAATTAGAAGCCAAATCATGGACGTATGAATGCTTTGAAGAAAGAACATTACATTTTAAAATGATGTCATCGAAATCATGCATGTGCATTGAAAACTTTACAATGCTTTACAATATTACAATACAAATAATGTAATTTGCAATATGTAATTTTCGTGCATTGTAAATATGGTTTCATACTTATTATACTAAATTTATTAAAATTAATGTTATAAATATTTTCTAAATGTAAAATGAAATTAATTCGAAAGATATCATGCAATGCATTTTCAAAATATCAGGTTGCCATGCAACTAGTACAAACGATATATTCTCAATGCCTTTCACAGTTAAATATCTTCAATAAATTCAACAAAATTAATAAAAACACATTCTTAAAAAATAGAAATAAAGTTAATTTTACTTGTCACAAACTTCTGTAAACTTTAATGAACAATTAATTAGTAAAACTGAAAGCCTGTATTTTTAAAGAAATAATATTCCAATTTAAAAACATGCGGCATTTTCTTTAAACACCTAATGATTACAAACAAAAGAAGAAATAATATACTAATTAAATCATCTGCTTCGTGAATACATAAAATGTAAACGATCATAGGTGTAACAATTATTCTTTTACAGATTTAAACTAATAGTGCGTAGTATGCAACAAAAAATGTGTATGTTCAACAAGTTTTACTGTTTAATCTAAGTTACGTTCATTTTCGTTCTAACTTTATTTCACAGTTTTGCAATTTTTATTATTTTTCATGCTTAATGAAAAATTTAAGAAGTATCTTTTACAATAATTAACTTAAAACTTCTTTCTTATTTATTCACCCCAGTTTGTAATTTTACATTTATTTAATTAGTTGCTGCAGTATTAATTATTTGCAACGTTGAGAAACATATAAAAACTTTAAGATACAATTAAAGATGTGTAAAATTGTTAACGAATCTTTTGTTAAAGATATTTTTAGTTAAAATTGTGAAATCCATTTCAATTTAACTTTTTTCAGTAACTCGTTTTGAATAACGTAGGTGTAATATTATTTTTTTTACTAGCTGTTACTAATGACGTCGTTCACGTAACATTAAAAGAAAAATGAATGCATTAATTAAGCAAAATATTTCATCTGATAATTAAAAACATATATAATTAACCAACGCTTTATCACTTTTTATTGGAGACAATACGGCATTTCTTTGTTATACGGCATTAATATAACTACGGTTTAAAAAAGTGAAAAGAATCAGGGTCCATAAGCCGTGTTTTTGGCCCCTGAAATAAAACTAAAATTCGATTTTGTTATACTGACTTAATTATTTCACTATTTAATATTGGAATGCCTATCCTGTACGATTTCAAAAATTACTTTTTGCATTTTGTTTTGATTTACATGACTTACACTAGCTCAAAAATCGTATTATTCATAGTGTTTGATGAAAAATACGCAATTTCTTCTAATTTTACCTCAATTTTTAATATAAGGTAAAGCCAGGAGAGATGACGCGGTCGGAGAGATTGTGCACATAGAGATTCGGGGGGAAGGAGTAGAGTGAGAGCGCAGCGACTCCAGGTAGTTGTACAACAACAGTAGTGGAGTGTCTACTTGAAAGTGCACGATGATTACTTTGAGCGTCTAAGATAAAGTATTGCTATTTTGTTTTGTTTTCCCAAAGTAAGTGCTTGAATTTTCATAGCTATTCATCAGAATTTTTATGCAATGTCAATAGTACAAAATATTTTAAACTTAAACGATTTCTCATAAACTACTAATCTAGACTAACAATGTGAACATCAACGGTTCGTTTTAGTAGCGGCCATGTTTAAAAGAAAGGCCGCGCAATCTCTCCTACCGAAATTGGAGAGTTTGCGCATCTGCTACTTAGGAGAGATGGCACATTGTTCCCATTAGTTTCCATGCTAGGAGAGATTACGCAGCTTATTGGTAAATTTGCATTAAAAAATTAAAAATGAAAATGGACTAATTTTAATTTAAACGTGTTATTAAGTTACATAATTTTATTTTGTAATCTTATCTGGGCTTGCTTTTTCTGATTCTTTAATTGTTTTACCTTTAATTAAAAATTGTTAATCGTTTTTAAAATTATTTCTTTTTTCTGATTCTTTAAGCATTAGGTTGAAATATTCACTCCCAATACAATAAAATTTGTTCACAAAAACCTTACAGCAATATCATTTAAGTGTAATTATTATTGTTAACAATTTAATTGTAGTTATTATTAGTAACAATCTCTCCTACCCATGTGCACAATCACACCAACCCTGTAAGGACAGATTGCGCAAAATAACTTTCTTTGTTTTATTACAACTGTTCTATTAAATTGTAACATAACAACAAAATAGCAATGGAAATGCATAAAAAACAAATGAATTAAAAATTATTCATGGATAGTTTAGCAAAAAATTAATATTTAGATTTTTTATTGCTATTCTTTTTAATTGTGCGCAGACTCTCCTAGCTTTACCTTATATTTTAATATTTTACTGTGAGCGCAACTTTGCGACACTTTTATTTTTACGTATATTGTACATTTTGATGTATTTTATAATATATGTAAAGAAGAAAGTGTTGCACGATTGCGCTCATATAAATAATTGAGGTAAAAATAGGAGAAATTGCGTATTTTTTCATCAAAAACTACGAATAATATGAACTTTGAGCTTTTGTAAGTGATATAAATCCGAACAAAATGCAAAAACTATTCTTGAAAACATACAGAATAAACCTTCTAATATTAAAAAGAGAAATAATTAAGTCCGTATAACAAAATCGAGTTTTAGTCTTATTTCATGGGCCAAAAACACGGCTTATGGACTCTGATCCTTTGCGCCAAATAACATAATAATATAAACAATCGCGAATATGAAATAGCAAACAATTGAAAAACGATGAGTGGTGAGTGAATAAATGATCATTTAATACCATTAAAAGTTAACTACGCAAAAAAAAAAAAAAAACTTACAAAAATGTATTTAGTTTTGCTCCGAAATCCGCTGGCTAAAGAAAGTAAATTGGCTACGGACTCAATTACAGAGCCTAATCATCCTATTCTTAGGTATTTTCTATCTATATAAGACAACAATTCTACTATGTACAACGCGCTGTCACGTTCATAATATTAGAAATTTTCTTATTTTAAGGAGTTTGTACGGTCGGCTTGTTTAAGTCTACGCTATTCGACTTCAGGAAATTATTCATTACATTTTATTACTTTTTTATGCGAATTTTTCGATAAATTTTATTTTCAATTCGATAACATCCTCTTTTATTAAAACATATCAAAACATTGTAAATACATTTAAAAAGTCTAAACATTACAATGAAAACTACGCCATTTTTCTCATCCTATAAATCTTTAAAAAAATCTATTACCAGAAAAAAAGAATAGAAAAAGCCTTTTTTAAAAAAGACTTTTTTTTTCTCTCTTAAAGCGGAATAAAATGTGGAATTAAAATCTTGTTACCAAACCACGATCTACAAATGTTTTTCGATTGTATCAATGTACTTCAAGCCCTCCCGCCGTAATTTTAATACTCTAGGGCGAAAATGATGTTACTTTCATGCAGTCATGTTAAATCTTTAGGTTTTATGAACGAAAATACATTTTTTTTTAATACAGTAATTTTTATTCAGATTTTCTGAGATAAACGCATTTAAGAATTAATGCTCGTCAAATATAGTTTTTTTCAGGCAACCGAGTTATTTATTTTTTTACTTTGTATGAATGAAAATAACTACTTCTCGCTAAGCATGACGTCATGTTCGACATGGATGATTTTGCTCTGCACATTATTGACATTTTCTAACCATTTCTTTTCAAACTTTTTTTTATGTTTAAAATTTTTAATTAAAAATACATCGTATTTCTTTTAGCTGCGCGCAGACAATAAACTTCACCATCATTCGTATTGGATTCATTTCATTAAAAATACAGAGCTATAATTTAAAACACATACATTTAATGTACACATATTACATACATTTAAAATACATACAATACATACATCTGAAATATACTCATTTCGAGTGTAATACAAAAGAAAAAGATAGAAAGAAAGAAAACAAAACAACGAAAAAATAAGTAATAATTTGATAACCCAAGATCATTTTATTTAAACTTCAAAACATATCCGTTTTATTTTTCATACTTATGACGTCATACTCGCTTGCTTTCCGTATTTACTCGTATTTTTGCATATTGTATTATAATCAAATGCTTGAAATTGTACGTTTTATTTCTAATAATGTTATTTCATCTTCTTTTTAATTATTTTTTTTTCATTTGCATTTTTCATCTGGAAAATTTTCAGTTGAAAGTAAATGGTTGAGAAAAATTATTATTCCGATTATTGATTTCCGAGTAAATTGATATCGGAGTATAAATTAATTAAAATTTTATCCGAAAAAAAATGTCCATTTATTCTCTTTGAAATGAATGAAATTTTGAAAGTATTAAGAAAAATATTTGAATAAAATAAACAAAATATAGACTGTGTTCATTTATGTGTTATTATCCTTCTATATGCAAAGATACAAAGAAATTAAATTATCCGTGTTGTCGCTGGCTTCAGTCAAACATTCATACACATTTCCGCATTTATAATATTATTAGGATAGGAGTATAATTGTTACGCTGTTTTCGAACACAAAAAATTTTGATTTTTAAGAAAGAAATTCATTAACGTATATTCCGGCGTAAAACGGGAAGTTTTGAAAAAAGGAAATTGGTAAAAAATATTACAGAGGCTCGTTATGAATATGAAAGCTTAGAATTAAAACGCTTTTTGAGGATTTAAGCAGATGAGCTTGGCAGTTGCGTATGTCCTCACTTTTAATTCTCTTAATTTATTTGTGTTTGTGCTAGTTATTGTGCTTTTTAATGCTTTTTATTTATTTGCATGCAATATATCTCTTGAAGTTTTTTTTTTTCAAAAAAGCGGTTGGCACTTAATATGGTAAATATATTTAAAAATAGAAAAATGCTTCGCATGTATATGAGTTATACGCCGAAGTGCGTTAAACGCTTAAATAGGTGATTGTATTTTTAATTTGTTCAAGTATTTGTTTCTGCCTCAATTCTTTGCAATGTTTAGAAACCTAGAACAAGACACATTTAACGATGGGGTAAATTTTTAATATATTTTTTGCTAGTTTATTTAAATACTTACATTAAAATTATAAAATCCATTTCAATTTCATTATTTCCTGTAATTAAGAATGGATAATTTGATTTGATTAAATTGTTACTTGATATTCCTTTTTACGCTGTTTTATGATGTCAAAATTAATTTATGTTAATAATGAAGTAAAATAAAAAGATTTTTCGAATTTATGTGCTACATTACATATATCTAAAATATACATGTATTTTTTTGCGCTTATCTGAAATCTAATGGAAGTTCTCTTGATCTGTAAAGAAATGCGGCAAACACCAGAGCATTGAGCTGTACTTTATCTTCTTGTGAATCATAGTAGATCCTTACACTGGTATTGTAAGAAATTACTGTATTCATTCATGCATAACACACATCTCATTATTTAATTGGAAAAACATAAAACATTATGTCTCATGTATAATGCACACTATCGTATTTTATCGGCAGAAAATCCAGGAATTCGAAGAAAAAATTTTTTTCGAAGAAAAAAAAAAAAAAAAAGGAAGACAAAAAAACTCAGGGAGCATAATTTTCTGTATTTATTCTCATATGCTCATATTCGAAATTTTGTTCAAATCTATTTATAGACCCCGTTTCCAGGTATCAACTCGTTAAGCTAGGCTAAAGCCTGGCAGGTAGGGCCTGGTCAGCGGTTTAAAAGAAATCGATTTATTGATACCAGAATAATATTAATAATAATTAAGATAATTTGTGAAAGGCAGAAATAATGGTTATGCTCTTGTACTTTATTTTGTACTGTTTTCACAGAGTGTGCAATTGCATTTTTAACACTTTCCAACATAGTTGAAAAGTATTTATGAGTTCGGTTTGTCTGTCTGTCTGTCTGTCTCTCCGTGCTCTTACTCGCATAAATATATCCGGATAGTCATACAATTGGTATATGTTATTGAGGTTTACTCTAGCATGTTCGGTATTGAAAATGAACTTATACTTTTTTTTACAGGGCATTCAGAAAAATGCTGTCACATTATGGTCTTCGGGGGGAAAAATCCTTTGTAGTGCATTTTAATGATGTGACACTACTTCAAATATATTGAAATTTATACACATCACTGAAATTCACTACAAGATGCTTACTATCGAGCATGGTACGTCTAGCACTTATAAATAGTTTGCCGGGAAACAAAAGAATTTCATTACTTTATGGTTTAATGAGGAAAATTATTTGCGGCGCATTTTAATCATGCTAAACTCTTACAAACATAATGAAATTGATATTAATATCTGAAATGTACTAAGACATGCTTTCTGTAGAATATGGAGTGTAAAGCTTTTTCTTTAATTTACCGCGCCACACAAAACTATTCTTTTACATAATGATCTATGGGGGAAAAACTGTTTGTAGCATATTTTAATTATGTTACGCCATTTCAAATATAATGAAATTGATAACCATTATTGAAGTTTACTACAAGATACTTGTTATGTGCATAGCATTTATCGTTCATTTACAGGGACATACAAAATATTTCGGGTACAGTACTGTATCCGGAGTATTGTTTATAAGCCATAATTGGATTTCAGTAAGGTATGCGTTTAACTAATTTTTTAATACTATGAGGTATGTATAAATGCTACAGATCATATACAGGGCTACACAAAAGTATTCGTAAGCATATCGGTGCATCAGCGTAAATTGATTAAAATGGGTTTTTAATCCAGTTATGCATTTTGAACGTGAAATATATTTAGTATACCAAGCAAGGTTTGTAGAACATGAATAATATCATATACAGGGCCACACAAATAACTGAATACATGGCTTCCTATGTATGATAATTTCTGAGAGTTTGATTTCAGCGTGTATTTGCCTGAATTAACCAATTTGCCTAATTTGAGCATACTATAGAGTATATACAAATATATAAATTATATACAGGGCTGCAGAAATAATTGGAGTACTTTTCCGGCTGTGGACGGTAATTACTGAAAGCTGGGTTTCAAATGTGTTTTGTGGGTTTTTCAAATGTTTATTTAGAAACATTATTTACCTAATTAAACAACGATGGTTTGTTAAAGTATTCTGTTAGTGTTGGAAAGTGTTAAATAATCTATGCTTGCTGCATGATTTTTCTTTCTTATTAAAGTTTCACAAAGGATAATTTGAGATATCGATGGATGTATGAGGCGTCGTTGGTTATAGGAGAAATTTTAGTGTTCCTACCACTATTTTATAATAATTATCTTCATGCAATTTTTCTATTGCACCTGCTAAAGAAATGTATCTTGAAGATTCATTAGGAATCTCAGTTTATGGAATCTTTTGGTAACAAACTGAAATTGTAATAGCTTAATCAAAAGCTTGGACAACTAAACATTAATAACTAAACAGTCATTATGTATATATACACCATAAACATTTTGAGAAATATTGATAAACTTCATTTTTGTATGCTTAATAGATGTATATTATGAACGTGTGTTACCATTAACTAGCTGCGTAGCAACCTGTTCTGTCGCATTTAAATTGCACGATGTCTTCGATTCTTTGGGTGAAAATGAAACATAGTCTTACTATGCATTTCAAGTTTCTAGCCCTTCCAATTCCAAATAAATCGTAATTTAGAACGTTTTCCATCTATTTCACCTTTTTTAAATTTCGAATTTTTTAGAAACAGTTCTTACAGAACATTTACATCTTAAAAGTACCCACCATGCAAACTTTCAAGTTATTAACACCAGCAGTGTCACAGATATCGCCTTTTTTTTTCTTCACACTTTTAGATTTTTAATTTTTTGGAGACTGTCCTGTGTAACCATTTACGTCTTGAAAGTAAGAGCCATGTCAAATTTCAAGTTTCTAGCAAAAATAATTCCAAATAAATCGTAATTTGGAACCTCTTTAAAAGTTTTTTGCTCATTTCATACATTGAAAATCAAACATTTTAGAAACGTTTCAAAGCTAGCATTTACATCTTAAAAGTAACCACCACACTAAATTTGAAGTTTCATCATCAATAATTTCACAGAAATCGCAATTTTAAAAGGTTTTTTTGCTCCTGCATCGCTCTGTGGATTGCTGTACCAATATAAAATATGAAATTGCTAGAGCAGAGATTCTAATTAGCATTTTGCAATTAGTTTGTAATTCGGGTCCGTAGTTCAAGATAAACAAACACACAAACTTACAATCCACTAATTCATTTACTAATATAAATATAAAAATTGAGATAAATAAAATGTTTATATGGAAGATCACAAGTTCGAAAACAGCAGTTTAAACAAATAGTCCAAAATGTCGATAATAAAAGTTGGTACTATGTTTCAGAAAGTAAGAATGCTGAAACTAACGTTCGAAACTGCATCAAATGTCTCTCAGTGTTTACTTTTAATATTTTTAACTACTGAAACGCGAAAACAATATTTGTATTTTGAAATGTTGCTGGTAATTCTAAGATATATATATATATATATATTAATAACACAGCGTTATGTTTAGCCTTTCTTTAAATTTTTCTAAACAAAATTTTTTGAGTTTCCCTTAAGCATGTCACTTGTTTAATATTTATATTATTAATGAATTAATGAATTTTTTAATTAAAGAGTTTTTTATGAAACACTTCTTTATTTAAATAAGAACATTAAATACCTGGACTTCAATAAAATGTTCTTGGGCATACATAGACTTAAAATTAAAAGAAAACGTCAGAAAACGGGTGAATAAAAATTAGGAATAAAGATAAAACTGAATAAATACTGAATCTTTATTAGTTTAGATTAAAAACACACATTCATTACGTGATTGTTTACTCTTAAATCTAAAATATATTTTTATAATAATTGTTTTCCACAGAAGAAAGGAATTTCTTGATAACGCAGATTAATATTTGTGTTTATTTATGAAATATAATGCGAATTTTGTTTTTAGGAAGAAGAAACAATGTACGTAAACAAAATGTCTTTTTAAAATATCTCTTTCTATAATGCTATATCTTTTACTACAAAACTAATTGTATAACACTGTAAAAGATAATGACACGTATTTTACTGAAGATATAATTCAGCGTACCGTATTTTAATTAAAATTAAAATAAAAAGTAATCTATCAATCCTTGTTTTTGGAATTGCTCATTAAACATTAAATTTACAGTTGCATTCCTATGCGATAAATCGTATTCGTCATAGAAAGTTTCTTATGTTTTAAATTTAAATGGGATACATGAAAGAGGAAATTTTTGTTTAAAAGATAAAATGAAATTGGCTGGCTAGTTTTCATGTGAATAAGTAAAAATTACTCAAAAAATTGAAAGATTATTTAAAATGTATTACAAACATCCTACTTTGTAATTAATTTATCAACTCTTTATCAAGTTTCTGCACCCCCGCCCCACCAAACAAAACAACAACAACCTTATAATTGAAACAAATATGCATTTTTTTAACCTTAAAAACTCCAAATAGGAATATAAGAATTTTTGTGCTTTTTTTAATTTGAGAACGTTCTGTAATAGTTTAAAATTCATATAAAATATATAAAAAAAATTACATTATTTGCGAGTAGAATAAAGCATCGTTAAATTGCAACAGTAGCTTATTCTTGCAGAATAAATACTTGGCGGGAGAAGAAATACAGATATTCAAAAATAATAGACATTTCAGGATGAACATTAATTAAAAATATGTTGCCAAAAGTAGAGTATTTCTCATGTACTGTTTCACATACTTATCTCAACTATCTTACATTCCAAATGAGTGGATACTGCATTTTCATGCAGACACTTAATACTTGGTTTAACGTGAAACATTCAAAAATTAAGGAAATGTTATAAATAGGAATTACTCTTTGTTTTATAAGTAATTTGCTTGCTTATAGTTTCAAACTGCGGAAGATTAATTTTCGTTAATTGATCTAGTTCTATACTTTTAATTCAATGTGGCTAAAATATTAAAAACTGCTAATCTTTGTATTTCTTATATACATCTATCATTAAACTATTTACAGAATTCTTGATAGTTTCAAATTTTGAATTATCAGACACTGAAATTTCCGAAAAAGTCTCATTACATAACATTTGGTTCTATGATGGTGAATTACAACCCTGGTACTGCAATTCAAACTTAGCACTATACCAAATTTCGAGTGAATCATTTTAAAATTTATGTTGTTCTTCCCACTTGTTTTCGCTTGTAACTGAATTATCAACATTCCATAAGTTTCTCGGCAGTCGATTTAAGATATTCAGGTGCATCGTTCATCAATTTTGTTAAAGTGGCATTCAATAGGAAAGGACTACTTGGTACACCGAAGACAAATCTTCTATGTTTATATGTCTATAAATATTCTAGATTTACATAGGAATTTTTTTACATCTCAATATTTATGATTTAGCCTCATTTGAAGAAATGTCCTTTTGATACTCGAAATTACACTGGTGCTTTTTGTCGTAAGTCTGTTAATAATTGCGCGAATAGTTTCTATTAAATTAGGACACTATTCAACACAAACATTTATTGAAGGAAACACTTTAATTTTCTCTGACTCATCACATACTGTTCTTATTTTTGTTGTTTTGGAATTCGTTTGTTAAACGGCACTGTAAGATAAGTAATTACAGTAACTATCAAATTCCTTTCCAGGTACAACTATTTTCACCTCCACTGAAGATTTGTGAATCTCTTCATACTCGTCTAAGAAACTCTTGTCTTTTAAATATTTTACAGTATTTTTAAATCTGCTGTCAGCGATTTTTCGATTATTAGTATTCTCCGTAAGTGAAGTGAGGATAGTATGTGGTAGAGCCCTTGACCCAAGGGAAAGAAACTTCAAATATTTCTCCGTTACACTTATTAAACGGTTGAAAGAAAATGTTGCAGCGTTTGCTCTTGTAACTTGCTCTTGTTATTTAGTTTCATTTTTAGAAGGATCTAAATTTTTGAATGTATCAAGATTCAATAATTCAACAATTCTACACTCCAATACATGCTTCAAAAATGTACATACGTTCTCAATTTTATTTTCTAATTTCAAAGGAACATTCTCCTTAACTGACCAGCTTAAGTAAATTTCAACACATACTATACTCCATTTTAATTTTCTTATCTCACCTATTAGTAAATTTTCGGCAATATCCGCTCCAATAAAAATATTAATTTCAGTAGGGTATGATATAAACAACCATTTATCATGTTTATAGTGTCACTCAAAAATATCTTATATTCTTCAAGCTCTTTTCAAAGGCGTCAGATATCAGTACAAAGTTTAGCTTGACCAAAGGCATTAAAATTACAATTGTAGTAACTCTCAGATATACAAGGAATTGTTTATGGATTTTAAAAATCTCTTTTCCACAAACATATTTTGAATAATGTTATTCTCATTGATGCTCCATTATTGCATAATTTAAGAGAAAAAATTCGAAATACATGATTTTTGTGATCCGGTATCTATTAAGCATCGGACAAAGTTATTTTGACCACTTCCGCGGATTTGTATTATTATATTTTGTAACAAAACTTTCTTCGTACATGTTGAATTTTTAAAGTGCAATCGCTGTCAATATTTCGTTTCTTCTCTTCTACTATTTTATCCGCATCACAAATTAAAGATTTATATTTCCCATTGCAACGTTCACATCTTAATTTGAAAAAAATATATCCTTAATGATAATCCTTTTCAGACAGTGATAACACATTCCATTTCTTCTCAAACACTTTCTGCTTTGAACTTAGAACAAGCTTCAGAAATGGGTTCAGCAGATTCTCCGCAAAAGATAATACTGATTTATCGTGAGCTTCATTGAAACAGTAGAAGGTATCCTATTCTTATTTATTTTCCTGTCTTTTGCGACTAGCAGTCGATTTGACAGACAACCCTGGCGTGGAATTGAATCGCAGTTTCTCTTCATTTTATTTATGTCAGTAGAAAGTCGAGCAGTTCGTTTACTTCAAAAAGATGTTCTTGAGATTTTCGTAAACGTTGAAATTCTAAATTCTAAAACTTATTTGAGAATAAATTTAAGAGACTACGCTAGTCATCCGAATAAAATAGAACGTTAATGTTAAGTCTATGGGAAGGCTCTTGGCAGATTTCTGGCTCACATTTTAATATTTGAAAATGTTTTTTTTTTTTTTTTAGGATAGTTGCGGCCGATCCCTAACGTTGTTAGTTTTTACTTTTTCGATTTTGGTTCCAGTTTTTTTTAATTTATGAGAACTTTCACTTTCAGAACCAGTTGCAACCGGTACTGAAATGGAAAATGTCCGCTTATAAAAAAAACTGCAACTAAAATCATAAAACTAAAAACTAAGAACGTTAGGGATCGGCCTCAACTATCCTATGGAAAATAAATATTTAAAAATGTTAAAATGCGTGCGATTATTCTGCCAAGAACCTTCACCTAGACTTAACATTAGCTTGAGTATTTCTTCCCGTGACTAGTGTAGGCTCTTAAGTAACAGTTGCGTTAGTAACGTACTATATGCTGCGGAAGTTACAGCAAGTGAATTAAAAAATAAATATTTGTGTTTGGATGTTATGATACAGTTTTCATAATCCGAAAGTATTATTTAAATTTTTAACTGTATTTTAATATAATAGTTTTTACTAAGGGCATTTATAAAATTTTATTTTACCAAATCTCTTTATTGAGTAGCTAAATAGCTGCTATATAATTTTCACTGAAAAGTGAAAATCCACTGATAGAGGCATCTCCGGTATGAAAGAAATGTAAATAACAAAATTTATAAATGTCAGTCAAATTACCATTTTGTTGTGTGGCATTATTGATTCCAAAAGGATAACCAATAAGCAGTATCTCCGTTAAATTTATTAATGGTCAGTTTTGATAATTTTATTTTATAATGAGAACATGAAGCCTAATTATCTGTTGAAATATTTTCTTTAACCGAATTTAATTTCTAAATAGAATGTTTTGTTTCAACTTTTATTTATAAAGCAATTGTTATTTTTGATTTCGTAGAAATTTTTTCTAGGAATAATTATTAGATTTTCGAGTTCATTGTTCAATCCGTTCTCATCATGCATTAGATTTTGAATGTGTTCATTTAAAGTTATCAAATTATTTTACTTTGCATTCAACTGATAAAGATATTCCGTATAGAAACATCATGTTCTTTTTGTTCATGAAACTGCTCGCAAATATTAATTAATTTGGTGCTCGCACTTCTAGAAAAAATATGCTTTTTCTTTAACGTTTCCATTTTGCACATATTTAATCTGTAATTTCAAATATAACTGATACCTTAATATAATCTTTCAATAAATTCTGTTATCTTAAATATTTTATCAAACAATATCATTAATAATATTCTCTTGAACAGAATTTAGTATTCAAGACTCATACATATTTTTATACTCAATTCCTTATTCAATTAAAATCAAATCAAAATCTGCTTCCGTGTTCGGCTGAAAAAATTTATTAAGTTAGTGTATCCAATTTTAGTGTGAATTTACTAGTTCAAAATTACATTTTATGTGTCATTTGGAAGAGTTCTTACTAGGAAAATTAAAATATGGAAGGGAATTGCAAATATACGAAAATATTACTCTGGAAGGTCTAGGTTTGAAAGCTGATTGTAACAATCTGTTAGTTGTCAATTTCCACTGAGTGGTTAGAGTAGTGGGTAGATTAGTACCAGTGTCAACATCTACTGGTCTTACAATGATAAATTAATGAGACTGTTAGATACCAAAATTATTAAAATAATGTAACTAGACATTGGGTTAGACAACCAAATCCTCCTTTTCATTCTAATAGATCGAAATTTTTTACGCCTTATACTCCTGACATGCTTTACCAACAAAATTTTCTAGACCAGGGACATCTACCAGACCATGTCAAATTTGTAATAATAGAGGTATCACTAAGGCTTTCAACTGGGAAAGAGAATGCTCTTTTAATGCAAGTCGGATACCATCTCAAAATGTCGCTAATAATTGGACATCTAATCATACTTTTATTTGATAATTAATTAATTCCTCTTATGCAAAACATCATACATATCCTTATGTTATTGATACCAGGATCTGCAATTTCTTTATTGCTTCTTAAATTTGCTAGAACTTTTAATGCTAGAATTAAATATATCAAACCTATTATTATTGAACTAGCAAAAAAAAAAAGGTAAAAAAGAAAAAAAACGTAGAATAAAAGAAAATATGTAAAATATTAGTAAAAACAGGTCAAATTAAAAAATCCATTGGATTTCTTATTTTCGGTGCTCATCTGGAGTATTATATTTTGGGTTTAAAATAATTTGAATTAAATATAATGTGTAGTCTTGGAAATACGGTGTTAAAATCTCAAGTTAAAACTAATGAATTCAAATTTCTTTATTTTTATTGTGATAATAATGCAAACAATTCTTATAACAATGTCAATAGTCCTGATGATGGAAGATTCATAAATCAGCAAAGTTATCAATTATACAGTCATCGAATAATAAAAATGAATGGATGAAAATTTTTTCTCACCAATTTTAGTTCAGGGTACAATAGCTTTTGGGCATGGACGAAGGGAAGTATACATATATGAAGAAACTTGGATAGGATGTCTACAGGTTCCGTCTATTAAAGTTCTTTGTGGCCGGACTTCTGCTTCTATCCAGATAAGTGAACTAGCAAATGCTATCAGAATCTCTGGTTTCTATAGGACAAGTTAACGGATGGGGTGGGACGCTTGCTTCAGTAGGGGCATGCGTCAGTGTCGGACAGGATTACTACTTTGAAAAGCTACATTTGTCCATATAAACCATAGAAGAAGGAATATAAACAGAAGTAGGATGTAGGGTGTTTTCGCCCATTTTCCTCTTTCGCCTTTTGCAACGGATTTTTTTTTTATTTACGCTATTTTCCGAAACTATTTCAAAGGCGGGGATTAAGCAGCCAATATCGGGAGGAATGCGAGCCATTCTGTTTGAACACCTAACCCATAACCCCCGTAACAAATGACGGGCGAAAACACCCTACATCCTACTTCTATTTATATTCCTTCTTCTATGATATAAACGATCTGCAGAACGGCTGGAAGCAACTTCATTCTTCAGAACTTGAAATAAGTACTCCGAAGGCTACTTTGGACTGCTAAATATTTTCTTTGACAATAATACAATAATACTTCCCGCCATGACAATAATACTTCCCGCCATCAGGACGTTCTTCAAGACTTTGCAGGAGAACAATATTTCTATTTCGGAAAATTTTCTCAGAACCTATAACATCGCTTTGATAAGAAAATTTCTGAGAATTGTGACACAAACTCTTTCTTGCTGTATCAGACATTTTTGGTGGAGATAGAGGATTCTTTGTGATTGGCTCTTGCATTTTAAGAAAATGTCCGGCCTCTCGTTGTAATTTTTGTCTTATACTGGCGAAAAAAGGTCCAATGAGGATCACCAGGCGATTGGAAAGAATCACCCCACACCCTGCGAGAAAAAGTGGTGTTGTATTTCTTATCGGTAATAAATTCATTTTGATGTGTCCATACATTTGGCTGAAGTTTCGTAAATTTGCCTAATACAAAACATGTCAAAACTGGAGACTGAGTTGCTCCCAGATAGTTTTTATTGTACTCGTTTGTGGGAGGAAGTGTTTACTGATTATTTTACGCTATCCTTAAATCATTAAAATCTTAATTATTATATGAGTTGGTTTACAATAATGTAACACGTACATTTATCTTTATAAATAAAAATACAACATATAGAGATATAATAATGCATAGTAATATAAAATATTCAATTTAAAAATCAAGATTAAAATTAATTGACCGGACATTTACAAATTTCTTTACAACTCTGTTATTCTTGTATAAATTTGTAGATCTTTATATACGATAGATTTCCCTATCCATTGCTAGCAAACTAGAGTGGGAAAGGCTAGAAAAAACCCGGTTTAAACCTGGGAATAAACCAGATTTTTTTGGAATAAACCAGGTCTTTTGGGAATAAACCTGTGAATAAACCGGGTCTATTGGAACCCGGGAAAAAACCTGATTTTTGCAACCCTATAGCAAACAGACTAGCAGACGTACAAACAAATACTTTTTTTATTAATATCGATTTTACTAAGATACTTTTAAGCAATTTTTTCTCCTTTAAATTTAACTTCATTTAAAAATACATTTATAGCAAAAATAATTATTTCAGAAATCTTTCATAGCAAAAATATATACAGCTATTGTTTCTGTACAAAGTAAAACTAAGAAAAACTAAACGAGCACATTTTCTATTTTAAAATTAAAAATGAAACATAATAACCAGAAAAAAAATTTCTGAAGCTTTAAAAGCGTTAGCAGACTTTTACGGTATTTTTATAAAACTTCTTAATTTCTACCTGAGTGGCAAAACGTGCAAGAAAATACACGTTCCAGTGATTCCAATTAAATTTTGTTTACGAAACAATTTGGAGCACTTTTTTCCTTTTAAAAAGATTAACTATGTGAAATGCATAAGTAACGTCAGAAATTGCATTTAACGCTAAATAAATTTTAACTTTTTCATTTATATTTTACTGTCGTGTTATTGAAAAAAAAAATACATTTATGCAGTTCAAGTTTGAAATATATTAGTAAAATAATATTCTGACAGAAAAGTATCTTTTTTGATGATTAAATTTTAAGAATTTATCAAGCGTTACTATTTTTCTTGTTTGGTGAACGATTTATTTAATCTGAACATTTAAGCAAATTTGCAGAAGATATATTAAAATTCGGAAATTGTAGAAATATGCTATATATTCATGGATTTTAATATCACTTACTGTTTTAAATATATATTTTTAATTTTTACTTTGAAGGCACTAATAAATGAAAACGCTTGTAATAAATATTTCTTTTAATTCATATCCTAGAAAAAACCCGGTGTTTAATATAGAAGTGTTTAATATAGAGCGTTTAATATAGAGCTGAAAAAAATATAATTTGACTTTGAAACGACTATAAAATGTAAATTATCGGACAGAAATGCTTCCAAACAAAGATATATTTTAATAGGTTTTGGAATTTCATTTCATAAAAATTGATAATTAGTTTAAAAAATAGCAATTGCTTGAAATTGTACAGCAGCATTCTCTAAGGATAATGCTAATGCATTATTTAATCAGGACCATTGTCTTTATGAACACGCCAGTATTTAGGAAAATTTCCAATGTGTTATCAAACACTTGACGCAAGAAAAATGCTTTTTTTCATCTATACTAACATAATAAAGAGAGAACTCCTGACTGAATGATTTTATTATATAATGTGTGATTGATTTTATTAATGACTTTTATTATTACTTGGTGTTTAATATAGAGCTGAAAAAATATATAATTTGACTTTGTAACGACTATAAAATGTAAATTATCGGGCAGAAATGTTTCCAAACAAAGATCTATTTTAATAGGTTTTGGAATTTCATATCATGAAAATTAATAATTAGTTTAAAAATTAACAATTTCTTGAAATCGTACTGCAGCATTCTCTAAGGATAATGATAATGCATACTTTAATCAGGACCATTGTCTTTATGAAGACGCCAGTATTTGTGAAAATTTGCAATGTGTTATCAAAGGCTTAACGCATGAAAAATGCACATCATCTTCTATACTAACATAATAAAGAGATAACTCTTGACTGAATCATCAATGCAGACCTGTAACGACTAAAGTTATGATCACGAAATTTAAATAGTAAATTGCTGTTATGACCTATGCAAACAATTTGAAAATTTACCCCCTAAGTAATGGGTCCAACAGGGAAATGGGTTAAAGGGTAAGAGGTTAAATGGGAAAATTCAATACTAAAAAAATAATTAAACAGGTATTTCAGATATTTTATAAATTCAATCACTAAGTGTGTTAAGTGGGCAGTCTAAAGTTTTAGGCCATTTTGTCATATTTCAGCAGCAGTTTTAGATAGGAACGTTAAATTCAGCATAAGAAATCTACAAAAAATAGTTAAACAAACATTTTAACGATTTTAGAAATTCAATAATTAAGGGGGTTAAATGGTGGGTTTGATAGTTTTAGTGCCATATCTCAGTAGCAGTGTTAGGTAGGAGTGTGGAATTCAGCATAAAAAACCTACTCAAAAAACAATTAAACGGATATATGAGAGATTTTAGAAATTCAACCACCAAGGGGTTAGTTAGGAATCAGACGTTATACGTTATTTCGTCATATCTGAGCAGCAGTTTAAGGTAGGAACGTAAAATGCAGCATAACAAATCTAGTAAAAAATAGTTAAACATGTATTTCAGCGATTTTAGAAATTCAACCACTAAGGGTTTTTAAATGGGGGGGGGGGGAAGTTTTCAGTCACTTCGTCGTATCTAAGCTGCAGTTTTAGGTAAGAGTGTAAAATACAACTAAACCTATCTCCTAAAAAAGTAGTTAAACACGTTCTTCAGATATATTATAGCTATTTCGTCGATAACACTGACTGTGAACTCGCTTATGGAAGATTAGACGAAAAGTCCCTTGGTGAAAATAAAATGGAAGTGCATCCTAACTATGCTATGGCAACTCTGAAGTGCTGTGGCAACTCTGGCTGCTTTGAGACTTAGAAGACCCATGAACGTATTTGAACTGAAATTTTATTTAATAATGCTTATTTGAAATTTCAGTCATTTTAAAAGTAATACATGGAATTTAATAAACATAAATCCATGTAATAATAAAATATTTTATACGTTTTTAAGTTTAGAGAACATATCAGAGTTTATGTGCATATTATAAGCTGTATTAGCAAAATATATGCATAATTATAGTCTCGGGATTTAAATAATTTAAAATTGATATTTTCACATCTTTTCTCTTGCCAATAAATTTCTCTCGATGAATTTGACATTATAGTCTTTTGTCAAACATCATTAATTTAAAATATGAAAAAATCTATGATGTTGCTTTTATCAAAGGTAAAGCTTTTTAAAAAATCAAGCACACTAATGTAATGCCAAATAAGCTTCAGAGTGAAGCGCACTTATTTCAGTATCTTCGCTTTTAAAAGTAACCGTGCAGAAAACCCGGGACACCCCGTTTAAAGATGCCGGATACACTGGCCTGTGTACATAAAGTAAATGAAAATTATTTTCAGTTAAGAACTCGAATAGATTTTTTACATTTAGTACATTATTTGGATTTACACCAAGAAGCATTTTCTCAACTTTCGTATGATCCGCATGCTTGCAGTTAATCAAAAATCACTGCAGTATTTCATGCAATTGTTGTGATTCTGATTATTTTACTGTTTATGAGCTTAGTTTAATCATACATTTCTTAAAATCGGCTTTTATTCATTTATTTAGCAATTTATGTATAGGATATTTTATTGAACGAAACAATTGCTAAATTATTTACATTGTTTTAACTGCAAACAGGTTAATTTTCTATATTTGGGTTGCAAACAGATTTTTTAAAAATCATGCTTGAAAAAAATCTCTAAAAAACAGTAAGTTGATATACAGATTTCAAAGAAATTGCATTTGAAAGTAATTTTTTGTATCCGTTTGACGGTGCAAAAGTTTAAATTGTGTGATGGTTAAAAGTTTCAAAAATTTCAGTATAAACAAAAATTGTTGATCAGGTAGCCTCATTCACATGTTTTTGCTTGTAATATACGCTATATTTCCAATGATGATTGGTCACTTGCGATTTCAGACGTTTTGTTAAATATCTGGAAAGATACATGAGGAATTATCCCGAAACTTCCGGAGTGTAAACAAGATGATTGACGTCATATATTTCCGCGAAGATTTTTTTCCCGAAACCCCATAAAGGGCCGTCAACAAATTGAAGAAAAACGAATATATTTTGGATAACCCGGTCAAAATTAATATTACAAAAGCGTTCAAACTGTAGATTATGATTAAGTGGATTATTGTAATAATTTGAGTTCATTTTTATGAAGATAGCATGTATACTCGAAGAGAAATTCAGGTTTTTATAAAATCATTCCCAAATTTTATCAAGTTTTTTGCTTATAATTTGCAGAGTTTTTAATATAAAAACAATTTATTTTCAGAAAATATGACAAACAAAATTGTACACAACACCCTGCAATCAGAATAAAAAAATAATAATAATTGTATGAAAAATGAGCAGGTTTACTAAATATTGTTTCACTGTGCATGCGCGAATTCAATCAAAATATATTGTGGACAATATATTAGCTAAATATATAGACCAACTTTTATGAAAGTCTCAAAAACATAGCTTGAAAATTCTGATAGTAATCGTCGATAGAATAAGCTCGAAATTCGTTGTTCCCAAAATGAAGCAAAAAGATGAGGGGTTGTATCAAATATAGAATGAGAGACACTTCATTCTTATTGTCAACTTTCATAAGCTAGTATATTTGGATACAACCCCTCATCTTTTTGCTTCCTTTTGGGAACAGCGAATTTCGAGCTTATTCTATCGACGATTACTATCAGAATTTTCAAGCTATGTTTTTGAGATTTTCATAACAGTTGGTCTATACATTTAGCTAATATATTATGCACAGTATATTTTGATTGATTTCGCGCATGCGCAGTGAAACAATATTTAGTAAACCTGCTGATTTTTCATACAATTTTTACTATTGTTTAATTCTGATTGCAAGGTATTGTGTACAATTGTGTTTGTCATGTTTTCTGAAAATAATTTGTTTTTATATTAAAAACTCTGCAAATTATAAGCAAAAAATTTGGGACTGTTTTCATAAAAACGTGAATTTCTCTTCAAGTATACATGCTATCTTCATAAAAATGAACTCAAATTATTACAATAAGTCACTGAATCATAACCTACAGTTTGAATGTTTTTTGCAATATTAGTTTTTACAGGGTTATCCAAAAGATATTCGTTTTTCTTCAATTTATTGACGGCCCTTATGGGTTTTCGGGAAAAAAATCTTCGTGGAAATATATGACGTCAATCATGTTGTTTACACGCCGGAAGTTTCAGGATAATTCCTCATGTATCTTTCCAGATATTTAACAAAACGTCTAAAATCGCAAGTGACCAATCATCATTGGAAATATAGTGTAGAACGGGCGTTCCATCCCGTACTACCTGGGTTAAACATGTTGGATATACTGCCGGTGTACAGAAAGTACGGGAAGGTCGTTTGTAATTGAATACTCTAATAAATTTTTTACATTTAGTACACTTTTTAGATTACTCATTAAGTACATCAAAAAGCATTTTTGTACTTTCGTATTAGCTGCATGTCAGCGGTTAAGATTTTTGTATTTATAGCAAGCTTTTTTATTTTGATTGTTTCACTGTTTAAGCGCGTAAGTCGATTAGCTGTCTGTTAAATTCGTGTTTTATTTATTTATTTGTGAAGTTCGAATTCCGTTTGGCAGTTTAGTTACGGATTGCTACACGGAAACAAACAAGTGCTGAATTATTTACACTGTTATAAGTGCATATAGGTTATTCTTCCGCAGTAGGTGCGCGCTAATTTTTGAAATAGATTTTTAAAAATTCATTCTTCAAAAATATTTTTTTTAATTATAAAATATTTGTAAACGGATATACAATTTAAAAAAAATGTATTTCAACATACTTTTTTTTTTATATTCGACGGTGTAACCCTAAAATTGCGTGATGTTTTGGAGTTAAAAATTTTTCGATAAAACGACATTGATTTTATAGATGATTGTCATCGTCTATGTGACGCCAACGTTGCTCACGAACTTTTGTTTGGTTTTAAAATATAGATTTTCTTCCATTTAGTAATCGAAACATATTTTAATACGCTGGAAATAAGTTAAACATTTCTGAATCTAGAAAATTTAACATAGTTGCCCCCCCCCGATTATTTTAGGGCCCAAATTTGGAATGCAATTTTTGCAAAGCTTATATCAAGTTTACAAAAATTGCATACCAAATTTGGCCCTCTAAAATAATGGGAGGGAGCAGGATCAAAGCCCACTTTCCCCATGCTTTAATCAGATTATTTAATCACATGTTTTAATTTTGCATCTGGAACAAACCCATACATGTTTTATGCTAAAATATTTTCCTACTTATTTTGGCTGCAATGTGGTCGAACATGGCTGCTTTTCATGTTTAAAAAGAAAAACAAAATTGTTTAGGAATGGCTGCTATTTTCAACAAATGACGGTCAAAAATGGCCGCGTTTTGGACGTTTCAAGTGTCTGAAATTCAGACACTATTAAGTGTCTTAAATTTTTAAGACACTTCAAATTGTCTGTTTTTTTTAACCATCCGTTTCAGATATTTTTGTTTACAGTGTAGAATTTCTAAAATTAATTTTTCTGCTAGCCATTAAAAAAAAAAAAAAAAAAAAAAAGAGAGAGAGAGAGAGAGAGGGAAATTAATCAGTTTTCCGGATGCCTACCAATTTTCAGTTAAAAATTTTCATGTTGAACAAGCAACCATACGAAATGAACAGCATTAACATTAATATTAAAATTAAATTAAAATTAAATTTTTCTTTTGTACTTGCACCCATAAATACTGTTACGCAGCTGAAAATGTTTATTTGTGATTTAATAGGATCCGAAAAAACTGCTATTTGTGTTGAGAAAACTGAAAACTGCTTTGTAAAACTACTCGGAAACTTTTTTTTTTTTTTTTTTTTTTTTTTTTTTTGAAACGGGCAGCAAAATAAATACAGAATTTTTTCTTTAAATTTCAAAAATCTCTTTCGAGTATACAGGAATGCTTTAAGCAATCGCGTATGTCGCGAAAGAGTTTATGTTATATTTTTTTAGGTAATGTCTGAGTGTAAAAATTGGTAATATGAAGAACAAACATTACTGAATATTTGTCTTCGTACTTTTACAAATTAAATTTAAAAAAAACTAATAATAGAAGTCTTAAATATGTTATTTGACAAAGGTAGAAATAGTGTTAAATCAAGGTAGTTGAAGTCCAAAATTAGGTAAAATATTGAAGAGATATTTCAATTGCAATAGTTCGGATCTAACCATAATATTTTTAGCAGATAAAACGACAGTATCGTACTTTCAAAATCTTCAGCTTTTAACCGAAGTCTCCAACTCAAATAAACATAGTTTATTCCGATTTTGTTTAATAAAAGAAATCAAGTTGATTTCCAAAAACTATGAGATAGAAGCAAGGCATACTTAATTATTTAAGTTTTCAGGTTCATTTCTTATTAACAGACCTCGGAATGTTAGGCAAATATGCAAGTTATAGGATGATCAGTACTTAAAATGCATAAATAATTGTTTTAGAAAACGAAATCTAATGGATGGCTGATTAATTACTAAATATATCAGTTTAAACACCTCTAACTTGAATTCTTGTCCCGTATTTTTAACGAGATCAACTACGTATCATTCGACTACGAATTTTTCTCCACTTTAAAGACTTTTTTTTTTTTTTTTTTTGAGAAAAAAATTAACCACTATTCCATATCCCTGCCATCTCAAGAATAGCAATTTTAACAAACACTCAATTATTCCGTAAATTCTAAAGTTGGATTAAAAATGAAGGAAATTCCTCAAACGATTTCTCTATATTTTCCTGAGCAAACTGCAACCTTTTTTAACTTATTTAATAGGTTCGTTTATGTTGCTTAATGCTATTAGAAAAATATTTTTTTGGGACCGTTCAAAATAGTTTTAAAAGTTTTGAGCTTCCATTTGGTCTTCATAATTTTTCCTTTCAGTGATATTTTAAGTTTAACAAAGTAACCAGAAAGTTGCGCCTTTCAGAAATAACTATCACAGGCTATTCACACTAATTGCAAATTATAACCCTTATTTCAAAGAATAATGCCCTCAAAATATAAAGAAGTCGACTATAAACGTGTTTACCAAAATTGAAGCAAATCGGATAATTCTGCATGAAAAAGCCATTTAGCTAAATTAAATTTGGGATTACCCCCCCCCCGGTATTCCCCTTTTTTCTTAACCAATAAACCTTCAAATCTAATCAGGGAAGCACCTTATCAGAATAAACCTATACACAAAATTTGAAGCAAATCGCATAACTCTGCATGAAAAAGCCATTTACCTAAACTAAAGAAGGGGATTAGTCTCCGTCCCCCCTACTTCATACTTAACCAATGAACCCCCCAAAAGTAATCATGGAAGCACCTTATCCGAATGAACCTATCTACACAATTTTGAGCAAATCGGATATTTTTATCAAGAGTTATCGCGTTACGTACGTACATACGTACATAACTTGGGGGAATATTCCTCTCAGTTCTCAGGCTTTGATAGCCGGATATAATTTTTCTATGTATGTAAATAAGTCGAAAAATAATCTAAAAATAAAATTATTTTCAAAATTAGCCAACATTAAGTGAATCGATACGAATTCAATGATAATATTATTGAATTTATCTGCTCCAATTCATCATTTGGTACAAAAAACTTAAATTAATCGTAAAAAATAGATAAATACATTTAGCATAAAAAGAAAGAGCTTCATTATCGATCTTAAAGCGTAAAACTTTTCTAAAAATCCATAGAAAATACTTTCTTATGAAGCATAAGAAAGGGAATATAAAATAAGCCCACGTAATGATTAGAATGGTTATCTCAAGGACATTACAAAAATGTGAAGAAAATCGATATTTATTTTTCAGTCTCTTTTCGAAAAGATTTTGACGTTAGCTATTGTTATCTGTTTGTTAACTATTTGGAACGCATTTCATTTTTTATAGACATACACATATTAAAATTATTCAAAGCTTTTTAGAAACATCCTGTTTCGTATTTTAGTATTAATTGCTTTTCCATGAATAAAATATACAAAATTCATAACTGCGATTTATATATTTAGGTTTTGAAGTGTTGAAACCACATTCGCATTGATAATCCTCTGATTATAAAAAAAAAACTTCTGCTTTAAATAATTTGTTCTTTATATTTTTTACATTTAAAAAAAAAAGGATCAATCTTATTTAATCGTAGAGAAACGTCAAAAAGATATTGCAAGTGAAAGAAGCATTTACGCTCTTATTTGCTAGCTAACTAATTTACACTGACACTGATTAAATATAACTTATAGCAGCACGTTTTGTAATGTTAAAAATTATGGATTTTTTCGGATTGTAGTGTGTTAGATTGATGGAATTCAAAAACATGTTATGATCACAGTGCTTGTAAATGATATTAATTTATTTTGAATAACTCATCTTCATAATTAATCAAAGATCATAATTAATCTTTCTTTTTAGTAATGGGTTTCTTCCTTTGATATATACTTTTACAAAAGTCCCTTGATATGTAACTTCATATTTCATTTAAAGAATATATCCAAAATAAAAGTTATTTGTTTTTTAAGCAAGTGGTGTTTTTAAATTTTATTTCATTTCAAAAGATATATTTTGTATCTCAAAATACTTTTTTAAAGAGGAAACTTAAGATGCTCTCAAAAATGTGTCACTGAAAGCGCTTTCAGGTAAATTCTTTCCACTTAAAATATAAGTAAGAACATCTACAGCCTGCTAACATTAAATAAAACAAGAAAGACTATTTCAGCTTATGTAAAAAATTGAAGGCGAAATTCAGAAAATACATTTTTTATGAGATGAAGAATTTTGCTAAAATAGACTGTTACAAAATTTTAAAAGAAATGTTATTGATTTTTTTCACTGTAGTTACTGAACATTTTATAATCTCCCAAGAAATGTTTTTATTTTAGAAAGCAAAACTATTGCATGATAATCAGAAAATTTCATAATCTGTTTAGCAAACATATTTTTATAGTGGCTACTGCATTTTAGGTTGATTTATTTAGAAATCGGCCTATTGATAACACTCGTTTACATATATTCACATTTATATGCAGGGTGTTACACAATAATGTTCAGAAACTTTAAATCGTGAACTGCACAATAAACAATATTTGTATAGAAACCCAGTGTCGCAATTTACTCATTTAGTCAAAATTACAGCTTCAGACTCTAAAAACGATATTTTCAAATCTGAGCACAAAATACTCAAATCTGAGTATGTCGCATTGACAAAATGGCTCCGAATCAAAATTGCTCAAGTTTAAAACATGTATATACTCATTTCTTAAAACATGCACACTCAAGAATAACACATTATGTGCTCATATTTGAGTATGCCCTTGTTTGAAAAAATGAGTATGAATTGACTTCTATGTGCTCATTTCTGAGTATTTGTATGTTTCAAAAATGGGTTTGAACTGATTCTAATCATTTTTGAGTATGTCCGTGTTTCAAAAGTGAGTATGAACATTTATAATTGTGAATAGTTGACACCCTAAAAACCAATATTCCGGTTTGTGAAAATTACTTATTACACTGTAAAAACTGCTCGGAAACATTTCTGAAAATCAGTGGCAGCTAAAGAAATTTTGTTTTTATAAACACTGCAATAAATCTCGAAAATATATTGGTGTCTGTGTTTTCTAATAATAAAGAACGCTTTTATTTATTTAGCTATCGTTAGTAACTACGAACAGGTTATTGTATAGTTTCGTTGGTGTTTGCACCTGTATGTGCTCAGTTTTGAGTATGTCCATGTTTCAATAATCTGAGTATTTCTGGTATTTCAGACTTGAAAGCATTCGGTCGTCCTATTTGAAACAAAAAGTTTCATAACAAAATGAAAACATCGATTTACTCAAATTAGAAATTGTATTTTTTCTCAGTGTACTTCAACATGAGCCCGGATTTTTGTTCATACATTTTACAATAATGAAGTTATTTTAACGATATTTACAAACCTAGTCGTTGGGGGCCACCGTAATACTTACCCATCATGGATATGCATAATGTAAAATATTAAAACTACTTATAAAATGCATTGCAATTCAAATAAAATCGAGGCTTGATGACGTCACAAACTTTAAAGGCTCGATTACTGAATTGCTTGAAAGAAACATCCTTATAACTCCAAAAATAATAATCCTATTAACTAGAGGTTTATTGTATCTGATTAAGCGTCAAATTTCCAATTAAAATATATCTTTGAAGTGAAATTTGGGTGAAATACAGGGTCATGAAAAATCGATGAGTGTGGTAAAATAGGATTCCAAATATCTCGGCAAGTAATTATCCGATCGACTTCATGCTTTATGCAAAATTTATGTTTTTTTATTGTCTTTTCTATTCATTTCTTAAAATAACCAATTTCGAAAATTTTTATATACCTTTTATCAGAACGAATATTTTGAGAGTCCGAAAAAAATAGTTCCGGTTAATCGAGGTTATTGAAATGAAATAGGCTTCTTCCCATTATTACATACTAAGTACATACCAAATTGCAAGTCTCTATCTCAATTTTTTCGGGAGATAGAGCGTTTACAGACACACAGACACACAGACGGACGGCAAATTTTTTTTTTCTAAAAATATGTTTTTCGGAATCTCCAGTGTCTGAAACGTGTAAATCCGTCAAAAAAATCGATTTTCAAAACGATTACAAGACTTACCCTATACTACGTATGATGGGTAAGTAATAATTGTATTACCTGTTGTGTACAAAATGAGATGAAATCCCACAGAGTGCTAGAAGCGCACAGAAATGTCGTCAGTATACTGTATAACAAGTCCACTATATTTGGAAAACTGGATGGTTGCCGAAACTTCAGTTGAAGCTCACTGTGGATACCTGAAAAGTTTTTGGTTTCTGTCTGTCTGTATGTCTATTCCGCGATAACTGCCACAAAAATATTCAGATTAGATTTATTTTGTTGTTGGTATGGTGGCAAGGTACCCGAAATTAGCTGTATAGCTTTTGGTTTAATTTGGTGCATTCGTGCGAAAAATACATAACATTTTTTTTTTTTTTTTTTTTTTTATGCAGACTATTTTTAAATTTCATTTTTAACTGAAATTAAAATCGCATATTTGAATAATGGATTTAAATGTAAAATTATGGATGCAAATTTTTTTATATGGAGGTCTTAAATATATCTAACAGCTTTGAAAATTTGCCGATACATTTAGAAAATAATTGTTTAAATTACCGGAAAATTTTTTGCACCTGTTCGGGAAACATAAAACATTTTATTTTCATATTTTTTACAAATTTTAAAATGCATTTCTTTTTACTTTCCTTTTTAATTTATTGGTTGCTTAGCAACCCTATGTCAAGGAATATCAAAATAATAAAATTCAAGTAACTCGCACTATTTTGCTGCAATATTTTATTAGAAAAATAACTTATTTTCGGGTGATTGTATTATTTTATTGCAATAAATGAGAATTTATTTTGATATAAGTTACCTTTAAACTACTATAGGATGATTAATGAAACAATTTTGCCAAACAAAAATTAGAAAAATATTGAACGTGTAATTTGTATTCAAGTCTCATAGTTTATATTTGTATAACTATATTTCTTACACGATATATTATTCTTTTCATGGAATAGATGTGGATGTTTCGTCGTTGAAAAGTTAATATTCTCTTAAAAATGGAATAAATCACTCGTATAACGAAGTGATTAATCTAAAGAAATTAGAATAGTAACACGCATCCATATATATCGTCGAATCCTAAAATATTACAATTACTGAAAATTGAGAAAATAAAAAGCTATCACAAAAATACTTTATAGCGCCGAATGACGTTTGCTATTTAGGTAATTGGCAGTGGGCACGATTATTAATGAATACTCAATAAGTTTAAAAGTTTCCAAATATGCCTATTTTGGGGAGATTTTAGTATGCTATTGGCATCGAGTTAAATCAGTATATACTTTAATAAGATAAGTATTATAGAATGACCACCTAAACTGTTTTTCCGAAACAAAAATTGTAATAACACTAGATTTCTAAGATAGATATAAGTGAAATATAGTAGATTCAGTTTATATTTCCATAAGTTGCTTTTGTACATGAGATATTATTGAAAGAGATATAAAAGTTCATAAGAATTTCAATTTATCATTGAATAAACCGTGTTTAATTTAACGCTTCTAATTTCTGAAACCTCCAAAGCATTCTTTACGCCTATAAATATGTATGTAATAAAAAAAAATGCGGAATGTAAGATGCTAAATAATATGAAAATTGAGATTTAAAACAATGACATTTAGAGCTGACGTTGAGGTTCCTGATATGGAGATTTACTAGTCTAATTTAGTTCTGATTTTGGATGCGGATGAGAGCAGTTTCACCAGATCTCGTGATATTATCTCATTTAAGGTGGTGGAAATGTTCCCCATCTGCGTCCAATCACTGCTAACTTAGATGATCCACTTTTCGGAATATGGTTGAGAGTACATATGGTGCACAGAAAAAGAATGTATATTTCCAGTACTTTTCCTGATGCAATTGCATTTCACACACCACAAGTTAATTCTGCTGTAAATAACGTTAAAATATTTTCATTCTTGTTAAATGTTCGACCAAAAATAATGGTTGAGACTGCAGATAAACATTCTGTAATTGTGGACGAATCACTAGATTGCGACCCTATTAGAAGATGGCTTCCCATACAAAAATTGTTTGTTGCAATTGCAGTGTTCTCCACTTCTTAAAGTTTGTAAAATTTATAATGAGACATCCTGTTACATGCGAAGGTTGTCATCACGACGGCATCCGAAATGATGAACCAATTCAAAACAAATTGGAGACTATAGTACTCATCTTGCAAGTATGTTGTATGAGCTCTTTCTTCAAGTATGTGACTATTCTAGTTCGTTTACAGGGACACACAAAAGAATTACCCTACATTATGCCCTAATGGAAAAAAAAAATATTTGCAGTGCATTTCAATGATGTTCGTTATAGAATACTTCCAGGTGAAGAGATGATAGTTTTCATTATTATTATTTTTAACTATTAAAGATAAAATATCTTATATGAGTTTTCTAACAAAGAATATTCAGTAATTCATTCATAAATAATGGTTATATGAAAATCCGATTAATGTTATCGCCCGTGGAGCTATATTTTGAGTTCATAATTAATTTAAGGTCAAATTCTAATGGTTTCAATAAAATGTTTTAAATTGTTTCCTTTGTCAGACGAGGCATATTACAAATTTTCAATAGTATACATTGAATATTCAGTGTTCGAACCTTGCTTGAGCATTCGAAAATATTATAGTATATGAACGATTTTTAATCCCTGATTCCAGCATTTAAAAAAAAAAAATTGATATAATTACCTCAAATTCATTCTGTGACATTTGGTAAGTCAAACATAAAGTTTACGTCCAAATCCTTACGAATTAATTTTACCAAATAGCGAATGTAAACGTTACCCTTTACTTTTACGTAAAAGTTACCTTAGGTACTTTTAACACTAGAATCCGTCAGGCCGAAATGTCGGAGCATTGAGTGGGATAAACATAAAATATAACATTAACAATATATAATATATATTTTTTATTTTTAAATTTACTGTTTAATAGTATAAAAGAAAAATTACAATAACTGCTGTTGAATCTTCAAGTGTTTATTCGGTCAACAGTTGCCTCAGATACTGCTCAAATGCTAATCTATCAGCATTCTTCTAATTTGGTCTAGCCTATCCTTTGCGACAGGCACTTCAATCAGAACATCCTCTAAACGTCGAACCCTGCTAAACGCGACATAAGTTTCTCCAAGTGACAACTCCTTTTCACCAATGTCCACAGCTATTTTTGACAAAGTTAAACCTTGGGATTTGTGTATTGGTGACAGCGTATGAAACTGCTAAAGGTAACTGAGTACGGGAGCATGAGACATTGTTTTCTTTCCAAGACGTTGTAATAGGTGTGACAGGAAAAAGTCTTTCAGTGAGAAATGGTCCCCGATAATCATCAAAGTGAACCATTACTGCCTGTGGCAAGCCTGGAGGCCGTAATCCTGGTCCGTAGACAATATCTTTTACCGTACCAAGTGCACCGTTGACCAATCCTCCACAGATTGGTACGCAACATATACGTGCTCATCTTCACTCCATCTTGCTATTTGATTATTGTGGTCTGCTAATATTCTTGCCACTGGCCATTTTGATTTACGAAGTACTTCTTGATTATGTCCTTCAGCTTGTTTGTTTGTGGGAAAAAGGCGTATGGCATTTTGAAATCTTTCAAGTTCAGCCGGAGGCTGTATAGCTTTACGTCGTTGCATAAGGGATGCGTATTGGTCGCCTGTAACTTCGCCTACGGAAAGCGAATCAAGAGTCTCTCTAAACTGTCTTTGCTGATCGTCGCTTTGTCTCATTGACTTTGTTAAGGTGAAACATTTTTCAAACATCTTAAGAACTGTTTGTCCACGTAAAGCCAAAATGTCTTTTATAGAATGTCTCCTATATAGAGGTGTGTCTTTTAGAGGCTGTAGCTGCCTAATATCTCCAATCAGGTAAACAAATAAGCCTCCAAAAGGTTCAATGCTGTCTGGTTTACCTTCGCGACATCTTTGCTCAAGTGCAGCCATCAGACGGCATCCGATCATTGAAAATTCGTCAATAATGAGAAATGAAACTGGATTCATGCTGAGCTGTAGATTTCTTGCTGCTTCACTTCCTAAATCAGCAAACGATTTAAAACATGTTGGTACTTTTAGTACAGAGTGAATTGTTTTGCCCTCGACATTAATTGCAGCAGCACCTGTTGGAGCCAAAACCATAATAGCTTCCGGTCCTAACTGCTCGGTAACTCTTTTACGAATTTCTTTTATTACCGTACTTTTTCCAGCTCCGGCATTCCCAATATTAAAAGTACGTTTAGGGCAATTTATAAATCTTGATTTCAAAGACGAAAGCTGTTGCGTGCATAAGTGAAGTATTTTTTGCTGCTCATCTGTAAATCTGATCTCAGACGTATCGTAATTTTGATGCACTGTAAGTTGTTGTTCCTTACAGTAATTTAAAAATGAAGTAAAATTGCGATCAGGGTACTTGTAACTCTCACTTTTCCACTCACATGCATGATCAATCAGGCGTTGCCCCAAAGTATCCTCGTTTGTCTGCACAGGAATTATGTCAGCTGCTGCCATATATGGATCAATCTCGCGGTATTCTTCTTGCAGGATTTCTGTCTCATGTGTACTGCTAACAGCCGGAAAATTTATTTCTTCGTGTGCATCAATATTTAGATCATTGAATGCTTCCTCCCATGAGTGATACGCAGACGGCAGGCCTTCTTGCAATAAAGAGTCAGAATTACCTCTCCAAGGATAATTGAGTAATACTTATTGCCTATAGTATTCTTCGGCTAGAGTTGGGTCGTGGTTGAGTGATGTAAGAGGAAAAACTCTGACAACTGCATATTTTCTTCTTTGGTGATAATCGATTCCTCTTACTGAGAAAGATTTTGCAAACTTAAGAAGCGTGCAGGAAATAAGTTTCTCCGGCCGCGCGCAACATTTCTGAAGCATGCTTTTTGATGGTCTTTCGTCGCTTGAAAAGTTGATTTCTTCCCTGTTGTTATCATGAAGCCCTATTGTAACTACTTCCCGACTACTGTGATACATTGACCATCCCATTAATATGTGTACTACCTCTTGGGCTGAGTAATCCCTTTCAGAAACAGAAGACAAAATAAGTTTTTGGACTGCTTGAACCGCTGGATTTGTTTCGTTCATCTTATTTAAAATCTCAGATAACAATTCCTTGTAAGGAACAGAAGCTGTTTCTGATTTTGAGGCATATTTGGCAATGTAATGCAAAACCGCATCCTTTGATGTAATATGACTGAAATCCGTGTTAGCTCTCCAAACTTGTGACACGAAGCAATTGTAGGTATTCATTTCAGAATCGTTTCTTTTTGGCAAAAAGCTAATTATACCATTTTCTACTTGAAGCTTTGGAGAGTCGCACTCTGCTTTTGGAAAACCAAATCTGCAGCTATAACTATTTGTACCTCTTTTTTTCCTTAGGCAATAATCTCCATGTCTTGTGTGACGTTGGACTTGATTTAAGAGCTGAGCGAGATCTTTTTCACGATCTTCACTGGAAATGTCTGAAAAGCGAACTCGAAAGCGGTGTATATCATTTACGAGGACATCCTTGTCAGGATTATCAGCACTGCCTAGTTTTTCAAAATATGCTGTTACGGCTGCTACATTTTCAGCGTTAGTCATGTCTAGTGTTTCCATGTTTGGCGCCCCTCTTAACAACAACAATCCATGCATGTGAGGACTTCCACGCCACTGCCATTCGAAACGAACCCAGTAGTCGTCTATTAAAAACAACGGCGTCAAGATTTTTCTCAAAAATATATCACAACGTTTTTGAAAGAGCCAACCAGTCAACAGAGGGTTGTCGTTCATTAATTGCCTGCGTTCTGTATCAGTCAGCTCATTTGGATCTCTGTTAGGCTCTAAAAGTCTGAAAAGATCAGGCCAGTGATAATCAGCTGCAGACAGTGTAAATAAAATTGTTGGTGCTCCAATTTGTCCTACCATGGAAAGGAGTTCCCCACAACGTGCACGCCAATATCCTTTTGTGGATCTTAATTTGCTAGCATAAATCATAATGTGTTTTGCCATTTCTGGTTGCCTATTCAGAATATCACGCATCTGCTCTACCGTCTTATTGCTGAACCTATTTCGCTGAACGAAAAAACGCCCTTTAGCCAAAGACTGCCACCGAAGAATTGAATTCATGGCAAAGTAGCGAAATCGGGAGTCTTTAGCAAATCGCCCATCTTCATACTTCATTAGGAACTTAAAATACTCATCAGGAGAGACTGCTTTTTGACGAGGTTGTCGTAAGTCAGCTGTACCATGTGGAAAAAGATGAGGAAAAGCACGTGCTATGTAACCCTCTTCTTGAAATTCGTTGATAGGCTGTGAATTTAATGAAGGGTGAGGCACACGAATTGCGTCATTTATTAAGTTGTTTTGATCTACCGGTTCAAGTAGTGGTCTAAATGACTCGCGCCTTGTTTCCTCGTTCAAAGTATCAATATCCTCAGTAATATCGGTTGCTGTTGGTAACATTTGAGATACGTCACCATTCTCAGGTAATGTAGCGATCAAATCTTCATCAATTGTGATATTTGAATAATAAGGATTGTGAGCTTTAAGCCACCTGAGTGCTTCTAGAAGGCGTTGTGAGCGAACAGAAAACTCTGCACATCCTGATAAAGTATCTTTTGTCACTAACACAGTTGAAGTCATATCTGAAAGATTAGCAGGCAGGCAGGAAATAAAACTCTCGAAATTTTGTTTAAAGCTGATTACATTTGAGTTGTCAGTATACCGGTACTCGGCAAAAAATCTGAAGGTAACTGACTTGTGCGACTTCTCCGCATTGAATTACGATTCGCAATTCTTCTCATTTCAGCTGATTGCTTTCTCTCAACTGGCATCCTTGCAAATTCTATATAATAAAAACATATAATCCGTTCATATATAAAATGTTTCTTAATATATATTTTTTTTTTTATCCTGGATTGGCTGGACTATATCAAAATAAACAGATTTACTCTCATACTTCTTTTATACAATAAGCTTGAATGAAAAGAAAAAAAATATTTTGAAATGGAAACAAAAAGTTTAATTACACCAATTGCTGAGTTCGATTTAAAAAAAACTAAATTCATGTACTTAATACGATTTAAACTTCATTGCACGTGTTTTAAAATAAAAATGTATGGGGTCCTTATTTCAGAAAAGTAAAATATATGCAAAATATATAAAAGTAAAATATATGGGACCGAGATTAAGAGCTTTTACTAAAAGGTTGTTTCCGAGTATATTGTTATTTAAATAAGTTTCTCATGATAAAAAATGGCAACAATATAAATTATTTCAATTTTCTTTTTATTTAATTCAAAAGTTTTTCATGATAAAAAATGGCAACAATATAAATTATTTCAATTTTCTTTTTATTTAATTCAAACAATCGCAATGTTATCTCTATGGGGAAATGGAAAATTCTAGAGCAGACGATTCCGGGCGTTAGAGTTGACGAATATTTCTGCTTTTCAATCACCGGCGAGGTTTTGCCACTACCGACTTCCAGTCCAATTTTGGTATCAATGCGGCAAATATTTTGGCCGCTATCGTGTACACAAATGTGTAATTTTTCATGGGAAGCCGGAGCTTTGCTCCGACAATTATTTCTACCTGTCTCAAATAAGTAAGGGTTGCTTTTTGGGGAAAGCAGCGGAGGGAATGGTGTTGAAATTATTGTAATACGATTAGCTTTACTTCGAGTAAAGGAGTATGAATGCTGTAACTAGGGGGCACTACAACAAATATCTGAAAAAAAAAGAAAATAGAGCAGTTACTCACAGATTTTCGCATCCGTCAGTAAACTGGCAAATGACATACCATAATATAAATATATTCCATAAATAACTACTAAAAAACCTTGTAAACTTAAAAGAGTGTATATTTTACTTTGCAATTTTATTATATAATTAGATGAAAATGATGGCACAACATTGAATAAAATTCCAAAACAAATCTTAATATATATCATTGTTATAAATAATAAACAATTAGAACGTAAAATCAGTGTTGCTAATTTTATACTATGAAATATTTGCAAATAATTTCAGCAATTAAATTAAATCTGCGCCAAGCCATGCTCGTTATGATTCTCTAACAATTGTGTCTTAGATAAGCTCATAGATTGGCTCAGCACAAGATAAACTCAAAAATATACGAATAAACAAGAAACCACGCGTTAATAAAACAGAACACAGAGAAAACTAGTACCCCTCAATTATATCTTATAATTAAAATTGTAAATCAGTAGCTTGTGGCTAACCTATTCCTTTAGTAAAATCGGAACTTTTTTGCAATATTTATTATTGTTGAACAAAATGACAGTAATAATACGTCTTTTATCTAGATTACAACAATTAACTTTATAATAAATATGTTAAAACATATTAGAAAAGAAATAAATAATAAAGAATTAATTGACCATCAATCATGAATTATGTTTGAAAATTTCCTGGCGATAATCATTAAAAAAAAATATGGCTGGCTGTCTTTTTTATTAAATCGCAACTTTTTTTCGTTTCGTCGCTGTATTGCAAGTGGGTATTTTCAAACATAATTTCAATATAATGTATAATAAAACATTTAAAACATATAAAAAACTAATTAGTCGCTAAAACGCGAAGTTCTTGAATGCGAAATATCTCTTATGCGTCAAGAAAAATTATTTTATATTTATTTAATTATTATATATTTATTATTTTATATATTATTTATCTAAAAGTAAAATGTATATATTTTTTAATATTTTACTAAATTTTTTCATGAATGTTTTGAGTTAATATTGTTCATTTATTTTGCCAAATTCATAAAAAGAAATTATAAATTATTAAAACTGAAGAATAAGTTCTTTTTTCATTCAATAGTTTCCCACTGCATTAAATATATGTTAATTAACGTCAATGCAATGTAAGTAAGCAATGTCACGTATGAAACATACATAGCTTCCAACTTGTACGTTTTCTTATTAACCATTCAAATTGAATAGACATTAAGCCTTATTTAATAATTAAAAGTTGTTAGATTTTGGCGATTAAATTAGGTAAAATTAACTATTAAATATTAGTGATATGAAAAAACCGTACAAGTTAGCAGCTTTGTACAGGTAATTTTTTACACAAACTAAATTGAGCACGTCTTAAATATTTATCATTATTATTATTATTAATTTATTACCAGAGATTTGAAAAACAATTATTTTCTGCAACAAACTACAATTACATTTACTTTGAGAAGTAATGATTAAAATATTTTTCAAAAATAACCACTGCTTCACTACTTTTAGAAAAGTATTTTTTTCAAAGTATTAAATTTACTTCTAGTTAATGTTCTAGGTGAGTAAAAAATACTACTAACAGTTATTTACGAATAACCATACACATAATTAACATACACATAACCATATACATTCCACCTTGTGCCTATTAATTTTATACAAGTGGCACAAGTAACCCCAATCAAGGGGGTAACTTGATTGTATATATAGAGTGTTTTCAAAAATTATTATATGCAAAAATAAAATAGAATAGTGGACCCTAATTTTAGAGCGCTCAATCACATTTAACATCAATATTGTTTCAAGTGATAAATGTTTGAATTTTGAAAGTAGCTCATGAAAATCCTGATTATCGAACATATTTTAATGAATACAATGAAGTTTAGCTTAAAATATTATTTATGTGCGTAAAAAATACAATTATACATTAGAAATTCGTTTCAGAGATCTACGTTAGTAAATCTACGTGCGCTTATAAATACGTCGTAAAATTTTATTTACGAAATTTTAAAATAATCTTCAACATTTGTTAAAAATATTTGAATATTCATGAACATTTTTGGTACATGAATAGTCATTCTGTATTTTTTTGTATTAACATAATCTAATGGCATTAAAATATTACTAGAAAAAAAAAAAACTAATCAAAGTTTTTAAAAGTTTTCGTAGCTACTTTTCATAAATAAACATGTCAGCTATAAAAAAAAATGGAAATGTAAACATAATGCTTAAGCAGTCGACATCTTTTTATTTGTAGCATATGTATTTTGTGTTAAAATGTACATATTTTCCGGAAATTAAACAAATATTTGCTAATTAAATATATTATATCATATTCAATTTTTAATAAATTCTTACATTGAAATTTATTTATGTATTTTACTGCCTTATTAAATTTTATTCCCAAAATTAATTAAACATTTCATTAAAGTATATTCAGAAAAAAATCGCAAATATTTGATTGCAAATATTGAGAAATTATTTTTCATTTTCCCAAATTGATATAGAGAAAAAAAAAAACACTTAATAAATCAACACTCCATGGTATTAAAAAATTACGTTCAATGCAATATGTCCTTACTTTAAATAAAAATATTACTTTTATAGTTTAAAAAATATAAAACATAATATAGAGTGTCTCAAAAAGGTTGAAAAACGCTTTAACGTTTTATGCATAAAATATGTACCCCATATTACAGTGGTGGACATAATTATAAGACATCTACCTAATTTGACATACAGTGAAAGAAAAGACTCAGAGCTTAAAAATGCTTTATCAAATACGACAAAAACATAAATTTATTCTGTTATCACACGTAATTGTTTTACAGAAATGATATTTTTATAGAGTTTAATTAAAAAAAAATTAATAATAACATGGACAAAATTATAAGACACCCTATCATTTTAATTAAAACACGTGCTTTTTTTCGAATTATGCAAATTTTCTGCACGCTGTTATGACGTCATCAGTTAACTAAAGCAGACGATAACCGACTTCACGCATTTACAAACATGCCACGAGGTACAGAATGCCCCAGCACATTTTATAGCATTCTTTAGGTCTTCGACACATGTAAACTGCCTCCCATTTTGGTAAACCTCACGAGCTAAGATCCCCCACAAGTTTTCGATGGGATTTAATCTGGGGAGCGAGAATTCCCCGGAAGAACATTGATACTTTGCTCTGAAAGCCACTTTTTTGTTACGTGTGATGTACGAATCGCGCGTTATCGTGCTGGAAAATGTAGTTTTCGCCACAAAGAAGTTCACCTTGTATGGCTAGTTGATATTTAAGAAGCTTCTTATACTTTTCGGAATTCATTCTTGAATGCGCAAAAACGATATCGGTTTTTCCTTGAGCCGAAAAACCAGCTCAAACCATTACTGAGCCTCCACCCATTTGGCGGCTCATTTGTACATCAGGAGACTTCCGTAAATCATGCCAATAATAGTGAAACCCATCAGGACCATCCAGGTTAAACTTTTTTTTTTTTAATCAGAAAATAACACAGAGTACCATTTGGAGGTCCATGCCATAGTTTGTTTAGCGAAGTTTAAACGGTCCATTTTGGGCCGCCTTAGAAGGGGTGGTTTTTTCTTCATTTTTAAAAATTTCACATAAGAAGCATTATGCAACACCCTGTGAATGGTTCTCCTTGAACAATTCAATTTCAAAGCATTTTTAATGACTGTAGTGGTCATCTTATTCTGTGTAGCGAGCGAAAGAACATGGCGGCTGTCTCTCGAGGACAAGCAAGGAGTACGTCCAGATATTTTTAATCACCGATCCACTACTTCCTCTTTTCAAAACAATTGAAATTGCCCATCTAGAGCGTTTAATAACTTATGAAATGTTATTAACTGAAGCACCAGTTCTATTTAATCTCCAAATTTCGCGAATTTAACTTTCTTTTAATTCTGTATCTCGTGGCATGTTTGTAAATGCGTGAAGTCGGTTATCGTCTGCTTTAGTTAACTGCTGACGTCATAACTGCGTGCAAAAAATTTGCATATTTCGAAAAAAAAGCAGGTGTTTTAATTAAAATGTCTGGGTGTCTTATAATTTTGTCCATGGTATTTTTAATTTTTTTTTTTATAAAACTCTATAAAAATATCATTTCTGTAAAACAATTACGTGTGATAACAGAATAAATTTATGTTTTTGTCGTATCTGATAAAGCATTTTTAAGCTCTGAATCTTTTCTTTCACTGTATGTCAAATTAGGTAGGTGTCTTATAATTATGTCCACCACTGTATTACATAGTATAAAACAAAGTCCACGATGTAGTAAATAAAATCTTTCGATTAAATCTGCTAATTTAAATAACTATTGAGTTGATATTCGACTAGATCTTAGGATGTAATAGGCTCTTTACCAAGAAATATTTTGCTATAAGACATATTTATGCCTATTACAAAGTAATCAATATACAATAATAGTTTCAAATTTTATCGAAAAACAAGGGTCTATTTACATTCGTCGCTACTATGTCAAACTATCGAATGTGAAAAAAATGCCTTTTTCATTACTTTTAAAAATTGACCGATTGTCACTACTAAATTTTATTAGAATTATTCGCCTACTAAGAAGATTAATAAAATTTCTGTGAATAACATGTTTGCCAGTTTGGCCGGCCTTTTTATTCCGAGATGCCGAATTCATACCAGAAATTTTGTTTAAAAAAATTATATTAAACTGTTACGAAATGTCTGTCATTAAAGAAAGTAAATATTGAAATTTCTTGTATGGATTTCGAATTTATGAATGCAAAAGGATTCCAAAGTGGTGAAGAATACTGTTAAAATTTAGTGGTGACAATCGGCCCATTTTGAAAAGTAATGAAAACTGCATTTTTTGACATCCGATAGTTTGACATGGTAGCGACGATATATTTAAAACTGAAACATCCTTGACTTAGTCACATATCCAGACTCACAGTCCACACTTAACCTCTGATTCTGTACAGTTATAGCATACAATGATTTGCTGGAGTATCATCCATTCACAAATATTTTTTTTTCTCAATCCCATTCCCAAGAGAGTGAAAAGGACTAAATATGGTCTTAAAAGTTTTGATTATGCTGTTCGTCCTGAAACTATGAAATTTCTAGGACGTATTTTGGACGTAGAATTTCATCGTAGCGAGGATCATGCGAAAGATTTTCACTATACCAATCCCATAAAGTGGAAATATTTATAAAGGGAGTCGGGGCAAGAAAGTACCAAGCTACATTTTTGGTGAAATAAATCTAACACCGTAGTCTGTTGCTTAATATTGTAAATTATAATATCCTACATATAATTTGTTTCTAATGTCACTTGGTGGCAGCCTATGTGACAGGTTTCGTTTTTGCCCCAGATGTTTATGCCCCCAATGAAGATAGCTAATTTACAAAAAACGTAATAGTAATATCCGTAAAGTAATGCCATGCTGTTACTCAGAATATCTGAAATGTTACTAAGACATTGGCGAAGAAACTTTATGTTAGATATCTTTATTTGGGTTTTGGATCAAATTTTCAAATTGAAATATTCTCAGAAGTTCAAAATTGTGGCTTAGCACTCTCTTGCCCTGACCCCTTCATTACTTACCCATCATACGTAGTATAGGGTAAGTCTTGTAATCGTTTTGAAAATCGAAAAAAAAAATTTTGACGGATTTACACGTTTCAGACACTGAAGATTCCGAAAAACACAGTTTTAGAAAAAAAAATTTGCCGTCCGTCTGTGTGTCTGTGTGTGTGTCTGTGTGTCTGTGTGTCTGTAAACGCTCTAGTTCAAGAAAAAATTGAGATAGAGACTTGCAATTTGGTATGTACTTAGTATGTAATAATGGGAAGAAGCCTATTTCATTTCAATAACCTCGATTAATCGGAACAATTTCTTTCGGACTCTCGAAATATTCGTTCTGATGAAAGGTATATACAAATTTTCGAAATTGTTTATTTTAAGAAATGAATATAAAAGACAATAAAAAAACAAATTTTGCATAAAGCATGAAGTCGATCGGATAATTAGTTGCCGAGATATTTGGAATCCTATTTCCACACTCTTCGATTTTTTATGACACTGTATTTCATCCAAATTTCACTTCAAAGATATATTTTAATTGGAAATTTGATGCTTAATGAGATGGAATAAACCGCTAGTTAATAGGATTATTATTTTTGGAGTTATAAGGATGTTTCTTTCAAGCAATTCAGTAATCGAGCCTTTAAAGTTTGTGACGTCATCAAGCCACGATTTTATTTGAATTGCAATGCATTTTATAAGTAGTTTACACATTTTTATTTTAATATTTAACATTATGCATATCCATGATGGGTAAGTATTACGGTGGCCCCCAACGACTAGTTTTATCTTGGAATAACCATATAAAGTTGGAAATAGTTATTTAATCATTGATTTTATAGAGTATTTGGAAACATGTAGTCATTATGTGAGATACTAATAATTGTTTTGAAAGAATAGTTTGTTGCCAAATTATTTTTCCCTATTTTCCTATATAACATAAATTGGGATGTGTTCATTTCAAAACTGAATATTGTACAAGTATTTTTTTAGAAGCAACACACATATTACACACGCTGATTACAAAAGAATTAAATAGAAATTTGTTTTCAGTTTAAACTTCTTTACTTATTTTTTGAAACATTTATTTATGAAAGTTTTATTATTCTTTTTTTTTTATTGCAAGTAATATTTTTAAAAGCGTAAACGTAAGAGTCTTTGAATAATATGTCACTGGAAAACAAACAAATCCTACTCTCTTGTGAGTAAACAAAGGTCGCTACAGCCAGCTGGCATTGAAGAAAACTGATGAGAATATTTTAGCATATATACAAATAGAAAGAAGAAATTCAAAAAACACATTTTCTTAAGGAAACTTTGGGTTTTATAGTTATATGCATAGGTTGTGCCTGTGTATGAGTTTATGGGTGTATCGCAAAATATTGCATCTATTCCAGAAAATATGACGTATTATATCAAAAACCAAAACATACGTCTTTTTATATTTTTTTTTTCTCACGGTTTAATTTTGATCCTTCATAGGAAAATTATATTAATATTGGGAATAAAACGCATGTAATCTTCTGGATATCATTAATTAAGTACAAATTGCAGTTAGTATGCTTAATTTTCCAACCAATTAAAAAAAATATTCAGATTTATGTTTAGCTTGTTTTTTTATTTTATTTTACATGAATATCTAAAGAGCGCTCTTTAATGCACCCTTTTATTCATGTACTTGAGAGGGAGATTAAAAAGAGGAAGGGGAAATAGAATGAGAACCCTGTGTGTGTGAATGGGTTATTATTTGAGGGGGTCGGGGAAAGAAAGTTCCAAGCCACATTTTTGTTTAAATATGTCTAACACTGTAATCTGTTGCCTAATATTGTAAATTATAATATCTATCATATAATTTGTTTCTAATGTCACTTGCTGGGAGCATACGTGACAAGTTTCACTTTTACCCCAGATGTTTATGCCCAAAATGAAGATAGCTAATTTTTTACAAGAAACGTAATAGTAATATCATTAAAGTAATGCCATATTGTTACTCAGAATATCTCAAATGTTACTAAGACATTGGCGAAAAAACTTTAGGTTATATATCTTGATTTGAGTATTTGATCAAATTTTCAAATTGAAAAATCCCAGAAGTTCAAAAATGGGGCTTGGCACTCTTTTGCCCCGACCCCCCTCATATATTTTACTTCATTATTATTCATTTTACTTAATTTTACTTAATTTTTACTTAATTTTTAATATATGTTTTTAAAATATGGATTTCAATTCCTAATATATTTACAAATGTTATTAAAATAGTATTTCCGGTTTGTGCCGGGAGGAAAAAGTAACTATCATCTATTTTCTTTTAATTATTTAGTTAATTTTACTCAAACACAGATCAGCTAAAATGCATGGAACCCGATTAACAAAAATACCCCGTTTTCATCAATACCATATTTGATGCTAGCGGATGTGACTGTGTAGTTTTAAGCATACAAGATTAGCAACAAATATTAAAACAATAAATGTAAATTTGCAAGAAACCACGTTCAATGAAACTCTTAATTTAATATGAAAAAAAAAACATCTTCCTTGATTCAAAATGGCACTCACACTAGTATTTCAAATTTCTATGTCTCAGTCGTTTTTAAAAATTTTCCAACATATTTGAAAAGTATTTATGAATTCAGTTTTCCCGTCTGTCTGCCAGAGCTCTAACTTGCGTAAATATATACTGATTTGTCATGCAATTGATATATGTTATTGAGGTTTCCTATGGCATGTTCGGTATTGAAAATGAAGTGTGTAGCACTTATAGTTTTTTTTACAGGGACACACAAAATAATTCCGTTACATTATGCTCTATGGGTAAAAATCATTTGCGGCGCATTTTGTTGATGACCCTCAAAAGAATTCCTTAGCATTACAGTCTATGGGGAAAATAATGTGTGTCTTATTTCAATGATGTTACACAATTTCATACATATTTAAATTTATATCTATCACTGAGGTGCACTACAAGAGGCTTACAATAGAATATAGTGTGTATAGCTCTTAAAGTCCCTTCACAGGGTCACTCTAAACAATTCTGTTACATTACAGTTTATGAAGAAAACTCGTTTGCGGTTTATTTATATAATGTTTCACTATTTGAAACATATTGAAATTGATATATATATATATATCATTCAGGTGCATTACAGGAGGCTTAATATAGAATATTTTATGTATACGATTCATTGTATTATATCATAAAATAATGACACCATGATAATAAAACAAAATATAACTATAAATTATTTCTTAAAGAAGCTTTTATTAATGCATTTAAAAGCTAAAATACGCCACATTTAAAATTAATGTTTTATAAATAAAAATGCAAATCTCTATATAACATCGCATTCCCATATAAGAACAATATGTTATAAGCTCAAAATTAATGGCTTGTTAAAAAAATAATCTTTACACATTTCATTTTAAGGTATGACAAAAGGAGAATAATAGTAGTTTTATATTGCTGAAAATGCTACTTGATATTATTGTGAAAAAAAATATATATTGTTGAGGCATGTGGTAATAAGGAGAATAATAGTAGTTTTATATTGCTGAAAATGCTACTTGATATTATTGTGAAAAAATATATATATTGTTGAGGCATGTGGTAATAAGGAGAATAATAGTAGTTTTATATTGCTGAAAATGCTACTTGATATTATTGTGAAAAAATATATATATTGTTGAGGCATGTGGTAATAAGGAAAATAATAGTAGTTTTATATTGCTGAAAATGCTACTTGATATTATTGTGAAAAAATATACATATTGTTGAGGCATGTGGTAATAAGGAGAATAATAGTAGTTTTATATTGCTGAAAATGCTACTTGCTTTATTGTGAAAATATATATATATTGTTGAGGCATGTGGTAATAAGGAGAATAATAGTAGTTTTATATTGCTGAAAATGCTACTTGACATTATTGTGAAAAAATATATATATTGTTGAGGCATGTGGTAACAGATTTTAAAAAAATATATGCCTGTAATTTCTGCAAAAAATCTAGAATTTCTAAATTGGTTTCTCAACATATAACTAAAATTTGATTAAAAGTAATCTTTTAATTAATAATTAAGAAATTTGAACATAAAAATATTATATTGGCATCTGCAATACACAAATTTATAGAACTGTAGCACATTAAGAAGTGAGTGAAAAATATATTACAAATTCTATCTTTAAAAACTTGAACAAAGTTAAGGCTAATAAAAGCGTATCCTAATCAATGAATCCGAACATACATCTGCGTTGTATAGTTATGTAAAATCATAGTTCTGTGTATACAGTCGTATATTTACAATACGCGCGCAAGTGCGTATCCATTGAATATCCCTTTAAAAGTTCCAAAATGAAGTGGAGGGTAGTTTGGTTTTGGGGCAAAGACTAAGTTAAGTAAGTTAAGTAAACTAAGTTAAGTAAGTTAAGTAAACTAAGTTAAGTAAGTTAAGTAAAGTTACTAAGTTAAGTAAATTGATCCAAATTTTGGGGATAATGTAGGATAAAGTATCGTTTCAGATGTTATTGTTTCTGAATACAATCTCTACACCTTCTCTGATAGCTGCACAGTAATAAACAAACATTTTCTTGATGTTCATTGTCAAATTTGACCGCAATATCAAGATTAAATCAAAGATGTGATATTAATATGCATTTTAACAAGGTAACGATCATCAAGAAAATGTTTGGATATCACAACTAAACTATCAGAGAATTTTTAGAAATTACATGCAGAAACAATAACATTTGCAACGATACTTTATCCTACATTATCGCCAATATTTGGATCAATAAGTCAGAGGTACAGTTTTCACCCACCAACCAACTTACCCAACACTTCCTTTTGGAACAATCCAACTGATATTGATTCGAAAAGAAAAATTTTCACTGATTTCGTATATTCCGTTTCCAACTATTATCACGAGTACGATTGTACCTGAAAGCACTAAGTTTTAGACATACAATTTATATATATTATTTTATGTATTCAACAATGTATTAACACAGCTTAGTAATATTGACGGAATTTATTCATGTCACATATAAAATTTCATTAATGTATATAGAAATTCATTTGGATAATTCTGTAACTTCATATTCTGAAAACAAATTACGAGAATAAAATAAAATACTCGAAAACTAGGAAAAACTCCACGATTAACATTTTAAAACAAAAACCTAATAGTGTTATTGTTTCTAAATCCTCAACTTGCTTCCAATATACCCCATCAGTGCTCCTTCACTCCGCGTAGCAACCGCAAATTGGATCCATACAAACCACTGTTTCTCTACTTTATCTTTAATCGAATATGTGCATACAAATTTGTTGTAATACTCTTTCTAAGATGCTTAGATAAGGTTTACTAAGAAGTATAAGCCGAACGTACTTCCACTTTGTAAACTCAATCCATCATACTAGCTTAAACGTGCACATCAATTTGTGAATCCCCGTTAAAGTTGTAATTTTTTACGTGGTTGGATTCATAGGAATTTTCTTTTCTTCCTATTAGCTTTACTTTAACATTAAAAAAGCTGTACATTTGGTGAAGCTTAATCACATTCTTTCTAGCCATTTTGAAAACAAAATTAGCACTAAGAAATGGTTATAAGTAGCATCCGAGAAAAAATATTGCCATACAAATAACATTGACACACTGCGTTTGTGTTGATCCAATTTGCGGTTTATACGCAGAGTTGAAGAAAAAACCGCAGCATGTGACGTCACTACTGATGGATCATGTAACCTTTATACAAAAACATTCATGTTATTAACATTTCCTAATTATTTTATATATATATTGCGCCCCAATAATCGAGAAGAAAAATTTAATGCTGCTTCCTCATCGTTCAATAAACAGTCGTTTTCAAAAAAATCGATCTATCAGCGTCTAAGAGAGTGGAAGTTAATGAACTAATTTACGGACTAATGTCCAAGGAATATACCCCACCCCACAGCGCACCAAGTCTTCAAATAGCTTCAGCGAGTTCATGATAACAGCCATAAGGTTTCTATCTACTGATCGCCATTAGAGCGTATTCATGACAACAAATTCAACGGTTACCAGTGACGCAACAGAGTATAAAATCAACAGCGCAAAATGAGAAACCCAAATCTTAATGATAAACCTGTAACAATTGAGAAACCAAATCAAATGCAACAAATGAGAAACCAGAAACAACTGCAACAAAAGAGAAACCAAAAAGCAACGTGAGAAACCTGAATACGACGAGGAAAAATGCAAGAAAAATCAAGCAGCAAAAGAAAAATAGCTGGTAACCGTAAGTACAGTAGGAAAACGGTAAAAAAATCCAACACAGGCAAAAGCATTCAATTTTTCCTATTTTTTAATGTAAAGTTAAATAAACATATATTAACCCCCTTCCCCTTCAGGCTTTTGTTTTAGTTTTTTTATATATTTTTTCTTTTTTCTTCATGTACGCTAATGGCGCCAGGTGCATGTAACATCCTTCGTGGGTGCAAAGTCCTCCAAGTTCTCTCTGAATTATACATCTGGAGGGGCCTACTCAGGTGAAGGTCTCGACACCTGATCAAGGTTCTAATTTACGAGACCAACTCGCGTAGCGATGGCATGATGTATGGGTGTGATGCTAACCGCAGGTACATACAAAAACAATAATATAAATTATTAGCAAAACAGAAAGGAAAATAAAACAAAGACCTATACATTGCTGTCCTGCAAGCAATTGCACGCCGATACGCGGCATCCCTTCAGTGGCGCTACGCGGCCCAGTGCCACACACTAAACCCGTCTAAGCTAGGGAAATCTGGCAGATAGGGACTTTCTCGATGGTCTAAAAAAGTAATAATAATAACTGTCCTTTTCGTGAGGTATGCATCTGCAGAGACATGACTATTGCTACTCGTTGGCAAAGTCCATAGAGAATCATTAATTAAAATTTTTATGTAACCCTCCAAAAATACTATAGATCATACGATTACTATTTTTAGCTTAAAACGTTTCCTGTCGTTCTAGATTTGAGAAAAATAAAATATATCCAAATCCGTTAACATTTTCTGGGGAAAAGCACTTCCGCTGCTTAAATGTTCAAATGAATGAATGACATCGGAATTTACGAACCAATTTATTGGGAAAAAATAAAGCTATATTTTACATACATAATAAACGTAAATTTTTATACAAAATTTCGGTGTCATTATGGTATTTTGGAATTGAAATAAACGAACGTTTCAGAAAAGTACCACCGACCTTGAAAGAGTTAAGTGGTTTTTGTAAAATTTGTGGATGTTTATATACACACATAACGGCCGAAAGCAAAAGCATCAAATAGTTAAAAGTAGCTTAAAAATTATATTTTATATGAAAACAAAGGCGAATAAAATCCGAGATTTATCCTATAAAAAACGCCATAATTTAAATGGATTTATTAAATCATTTAAAGGAGAAAAATGTCTTTAAAATTTGTAAAAGTGATACGAATCGCCATAGATGTGTGCACTCTATCTGTTATTAAATTAAATTAGTAATTAAAGGAAACTCGCAAAAATATTTTCGCGCTTGGAAAAACATGAATATTTACGAATTTAATGTTTGCAGCAGATATTCTTTTTATATCATTACAATAGAAAAAAACTGAAGATGAAATAACAAACACAAGAAAACAAATTTTGGAACTGTTTTTTCTTCTCTGCTTAATTAATTACAATGACTGCGAAATTTTTAAATCATAACTTGAAACTTCACTATAATAGTTTGACGCTTCACTAATTTCACCCATTTATTATATTTTAGAAAAATATTAATATTCTGTTTTAAAGTTGTTGTTTTTTTCAGTGAAATGATTCCTTTTATTGTTCTTTTGGCATGTCAAATGCAGAAAGAAAGAAAATACCAGCGTGAATTAAGATGCTCGAATTCAGAATCTTCAATCTTTTAAACAAAAAGCTTTTTTTCAGCAAATGAAAATTAAAAGGAAAAGATAAATATATTTTTATAACTTATATTTAAAAGTCTAAAACTGTATTCTTAAAGCAAGATTTATAATATAGACATTTATAAATTTGAAAGATTAAGCATAGAATTACAATCGTGGTGCTAAATTATGCCTAATTACAAATATGCCTTTCCCTATTAAATAATCAATTTTGTTTTTCAAATATCTTTTTTCAAATGTAATACTAACAACATTATTTTAAAATGAAATTTATGCTTAAAATTAATGACTTGGACACAAATAGGAATAGGAAATTCATTTCTTTAAAACAACTAGTCCATAAAAAGGTACTTCTCCATTATCCCGTCGACCCCTTTCCATTAAAAAAAATTGCCAAATTATACGATTTAACACCAAAAATGCATGTTGGTGACGTCACATTAGTTATATATGTTTCTTACATCATCAAGTGATTCTTAATTCTACGTTTATCTGTAATTACATGTTTTAGTGATTTATTAATTCTTTGATGAATTTAAATAAAAATAACGTCATTAAACGGCGATGTCGTAATATCAAAAAACAAAAAGCATTGAAAAAATGTTGCGACGTTTTTTTACGTATGTTATTTTTTCTGTTTTCATTAATATATTGTAAATTTTATTGCTGAAAGAGATAGGTAATTGCCAGTTTAGTGATCGTGGCTTTTCCAAATTTCTTGTATTATTTTAGATTCCAATACAGCGAGATAGCTGCATCCAGTGATGTTTTTCTTTTGTTTTCATGTGCACGAAGCCTTCATCCATGCGGTATAGTAATCGCATCATTAACGAATTTCTTGCATTTTTGAGGATTCCAATACAACTATGTCGTTGCATCCAGTGGTGTTTTTAACTTTTTTTTTATATACACGCGAAGCACTCATACATGCAATATTGTGATCGCGGCATTCACGAATTTCTTGAATATTTTTGGAATGTCAGTGCAGAGAGGTCGCTGTATTCAGAGACACTTTTTTGTTGTGGTGGTTCGCTTCATGTGCGTGGAGCGATGGAGTTGTCGTCATTTTGACAAATTTCATGTATTTTTGGGGTTTTCAATACAATGAGGTCCCTGCATCCAGCGATGTGGGGGTTTTTTTTGTTTGTTTTTATGTGCGCGATCTATCATACATACGGCATGGCAATCGCGTTATTTACAAATTTCTTGTATTTTTAGAAGAGTCCAAATCAGCGAGGTCGCCACAATCCAATGATGTTTTTTTTTTTTTTTTTTTTTTTCATGTGTGCGAAGCACTCATACATGCGATATAGTAAGCGCAACATTAACACATATTATGTATTTTCGGTTTTTCAACTTTGCAATGATCTTTAAATTTTTTGGTAATATTGATGAATTGTGCATTAAAAGTCTGTTTCTTACTGCTCATATTAATTTTTTAATATGCATCTTATAAATTTGTTAAAACAAATATTTATTTTATTCATGAAAGTTATATTTTAAAAAATCCTATGTTTGTATATGGTTTAACTTAATAATTCCACATTTAAATTCTTAAATTATTTTTTGTAGTTAAACTAATTATTTTTTATAATTATTCCTTTAAACCAAGCCATTTCATTTGTTAATAATCGTCTGAACCAATCAAATATTATATCCAGTATGTCGTTACTCTCATATTATCTCGCATACTATTCTTTAGGGACGTTTTTATCTCTGTATTAATTAATTTTACTATTTTTACCTATTTAAAAATACAGAATGGCAGGTTTTTTTCCAGTTGTTTATTGGGCGTTATAGTTTGGCGAATGACATAAAATGATTGTCCAAACTATTGCTTATCAAAAAAAAAAAAAAAAAAAAAAGAAAGAAAAAAAAAAAAGAAAAAGAAAGCAAAATACAGTGTAAAACGAAATCCAAGATATACTATAATCATTCGCACAGTATATAAGACATTAGGAATATAAATCTAATGAAACTACGCGAAGTTCAAAGGGAGAGAGCTTTTCTTAAGAAATGTGCATTTTTAACTAAAAAAAGTAAAAGAATAAGTAGTTCATGAGGATTTCAGAGTATCATTGCATAACACCGTTCCTAATATAACGGTTCCAAGTTCCCAAACCTTCAAAGTATTTTATTTGCTTATAAATATTTATGTAATTTACAAACTTTAAATTGCGGTTTGTAAGATTTTGAATATTCTACAAAGTGTGTTAAAAACAATGCCTTTCAGAGCTAACGTTGAAGCACCTGATCTGCAAATTAACTAGTTCTAAATTATTCTCCATTTAATTTACGTCTTAAAAATGCTATTATAATTTTTTCCTCTTAAAAAATTCTGTGTTTTATTGCATTATTTTCTTCCATTAAACAAAGCGCCAGTAATATTTCTTTTTTCAATGTCTTTGAACTCGTATCGATTCTTTTGGGTCGGATCCACTAATATTACTTACCCATCATACATAGTACAGGGCAAGTCTTGTAATCGTTTTGAAAATCGAAATTTTTTTTTTGCGGATTTACACGTTTCAGACACTGGAGATTCCGAAAAACATATTTTTAGAAAAAAAAATTTGCCGTCCGTCTGTGTGTCTGTAAACGCTCTATCTCCCTAAAAATTTGAGATAGAGACTTGCAATTTGTTATGTACTTAGTATGTAATAATAGGAAGAAGCCTATTTAATTTCAATAACCTCGATTAACCGGAACTATTTTTTCGGACTCTCGAAATATTCGTTCTGATAAAAGGTATATAAAAATTTTCGAAATTGTTTATTTTAAGAAATGAATGTAATAGACAATAAAACAACATAAATTTTGCATAAAGCATGAAGTCGATCGGATAATTAGTTACCGAGATATTTGGAATCCTATTTTACCACACTCATCGATTTTTCATGACCCTGTATTTCATCCAAATTTCACTTCAAAGATATATTTTAATTGGAAATTGGACGCTTAATCAGATGCAATAAACCTCTGGTTAATAGGATTATTATTTTTGGAGTTATAAGGATGTTTCTTTCAAGCAATTCAGTAATCGAGCCTTTAAAGTTTATGGCGTCATCAAGCCACGATTTTATTTGAATTGCAATGCATTTTATAAGTAGTTTACACATTTTTATTTTAATATTTTACATTATGCATATCCATGATGGGTAAGTATTACGGTGGCCCCCAACGACTAGTTTTTCTAGAAGCTTTTTACACGCGATTTGAAAACATTTTTTCACCTAAATTATTATTGTGCGAGGTAGAACCTAAGCAGGATCTCAGATTGGATTAGAACCGTTTGTATATGGTTACTTTTTTCAAATTTCTGTAGCTGTGCGCAATATTTAAATAAACTTTGATGCGAACTCGGAGAACAGAATTTTGTTGTTATTGTTGTTGTTACCGTCTCTTTCAAACAACTTTCGAAACGTCACTGAAGTGATTCGAAAGGCTTGAAATATTATGAATGTAATTTAATTATTATTAAAATATTGTCGATCTTGAAGAACCTTGTAGTGTATGCATTATGCTTTAGAAAAGAGTACCATGTAATACTATAAAGATTGGAATAAGTAAAATTTAGTCTATATTATGGCTATTTATGTATGCGTCCGGGGAATATCCATTGGTTTAGAATCCATTTCAGATTTTTATTTCGCAGTTCGTTGACTCCGTCGATGACATTAAATTATTAATGGCTGACATTGTGGCTATGTTGGTTTATCGAAGAAGCTCTACCTTCAGGATTGCGTTGGGTCCTGGGGGTTCTTGGCGTAAATATCGAAATTAAGTGTAGCCAGGGATTTCGATTCCATCGTGCAGAAGCTACTCACCTCTTCGTGAGGTCAACAGTGGGGCGGCGGTATGGTTAAGATACAAGAAACAGGTGGTGGTTCCTGCAGTGGATGAGCCAGCGGATAACAGGCTTTGCCAGGAACGGTAGGACCAATAGTTATGCCTTCTGCTTCTACTCTGCCGCCGGACACACAAGAACTAGTCGCCTTGGGGGACGCCGGGTGTGGAGGACTAACCTTTCTATCTTTTTATCTATTCTACTATTTTTTTATGTTTTGCCTTGTTTTGTCCACGATGAGATGCAAGTGGTTGTCTTTGTAATCTTTTCATGATCCGAGCCGTCGGAGACTCCTGGCTAGTTCTATAAAAAGATGGTTCGCTCCTGTGAACTGCCATTCGTCTTCCGGGAGAGATGATGCTGCAGGTGTAACTTGGGGACCGGTCATTTTCCGGCCCATCTCGATCATATTAAGTGGAGTGCTATCTCAGCGTCCGGAGTCAGTTTAATAAACTAGGTCATATCCAGTATTGGATAGGTGGCTTTTACTAAATTTTCTTAATTCGAAACAATGCAGCCATCCGAAAAGCTTGTGCGGGTGTTGGTAGAGATTGTAGCTAAAGAACATCTTTTAACGAAAAGATGATGGAAGAGTTTAGCTACAAATAATGAAAAGTTCGACGAGTCATAGTGACATGTTATCGCGTGCTAATGGAATACATGATATTTATTTAAGAGCTGAGAATATGTAACATGTAACAGGTAACTACCACATACTCACATCCACACACACACGCATATATATATATATAATATATATATATATTGCTATTTATACTGTAAGAACCATAAAAATTTTTAATATATATATATATATATATATATGGTGGGGAGTAGAATTGGATGCATGTCTGGATCTAGGTCGTGGATAGGTGTGTTTTTGTGAAAAGTCTGTAACAAGAAAATGGATTACATGAGAACATTTGACATATAAATTAGTTCATAATATCAACGATTTTCTACAAGAATATATCAAAATAAAAATATCTAATCACCTATTATCGATTTTCTTGATTTTTTTATTAAAAATTATTTGGATGTAATTATATAAGAATAACTAACTAAATATTTTTTATAAAAATAATTAATTCGGAAATTAATTATTTTTTATAATGTAATTTATAAATGAATTTCTTCTTCTTCAATAAATTAGAAAAAATGGTAATCTACGCACCTGTTCAAGAATATTCAAGAATAAACATAATTATATTTAAAAACCTTCTAGAAACTGTAAGGGGAAAACATTTTCACTCTGAAAACATGTAATGAATGTTTACCAAGAGTGGCAGGTAAGGTAAAAATTCCTTGCTTCGGTGATTCCAATTAAACATTCTTCCAAACAACGGTGTAAAAAAATATATGTTTAACAAAATTTTACATTGCAAAATACATAAATATCGTAAATGATTGCATTTTTTAAACTCTTAATAAATTATTGTTTTAACAAAATTTCTAAGTACCATTATTTTGCAAATCTGAAAAAAAATATTTCATGCACGAAAAAGATGATGTTATTAAATAGATTAATATTTTCAGAAAACAGTTTTATTTTTACTTCAGTCTTTAGAACAAAGATTGGTTCATCTTTAATTTAATCCGATGAAAGTAGGTTCGGCTGTTAGAAAAGTCTTTAATAATAATGAAAATAAATTGTGATAATTTTTTATATATTTGTGGCATTTATCGAATTCAAAAGTATTTCCTTGTTTTAAAAAATGGTCACTAAATTTAAGTTACCATTGGGTATTATATATTATTTTCCTAAACTTAATTCCTTTTTTTTTATTTAATACGAAATAATCGAGGAATATTTATGTATCTAAAAATTACAGATTTCTGAAATACGTTGAATCATATTAATTTATTTCAGTAAGTTCAAAAAGACCACAAGATCACATTTTTACACGCTGCGTTGTTTCTATTGAATTATTATTATTTTTTTTTAATTCATGTTTTTGAAAATGCGGAAAAATGCAGTCAATGCAAAACTATTATTTTTAATGCTTAACCTTTGATAGACTGAATTAAGAGTGCATATATTTATTTATTTTTCATATTTTTTATTCTAATGCTTTAGTTAAAATGTATCAATTACTAAATTGGAATAAAAATGAATTTAAATATGAGATTTTCATTTACAGACATTTGAAACTTCTAATTATTATTTCTACATTGCAATAAAAAATGGAATATACCGGTGAGTATATTCAATACTAAGCAAAGTAGTGTGACATTTTGTAAGATTTATTTTCAAATATAAACACATATATAACTCAAGAGGAAATTTTACATGATTTAACAAACATAAGTTTTAATATTAAAATTCCCGTTTATACTTCGATTTTGTAGTACTTATCAGCAAACTTATTTCTTTTTTACTGTTTTCGTAAACCGAATTCTGGCATTCCCAATGGATCACCAACAACGGTTTTGCTCTCATGTTGAATATTTGTTTTTTTCTTTTCTGCTATAATAGGTGCGCAAATTAATATCTTGGACTTTCAAACACTTGTTGATATTCTGTAAAGAATACAAAATTCTGAGAAAGATTAATTATGTAAGGTACATTTACAAAATATGGCCTTGCTCTTAAGTCACGGAGGACCCACCAAGTGAAAATTTCAGAGTTTAAAGAAATGAGTAAACAAACTGCCCGGGGGAAAGGAAATCGTAAGGAGTCGCAGCTATTTCCTAAAAGCTAAAAAAGACTATTTAGTAAAAATATGAAAATTTTGAAATATAATAACATTCATTTTCTAGTGGTTCTCATTTTGAAATTGTTGAATTTTAAATTGTTTTACATAATATTTACAATTCAATGTAACAATTCAATATATTTTCAATTAAAAATGTTCCGTGTTAAATGCTGCAAATTAACTGAAAACTTATAAATTGACGAGATATCCAGGTTGCGTCATGTGATTTTAACACTGAATTATTGAGTGCGATGTTTATCGGTAAAAATGTGTTATTGCATTGAAAATTATTTGAACACTATTTTCTATATCTGCATGAGTTTGGCGAAACAAAATGTAGTTTCAATTAATTGCATATTAAACTTATTATATAAATGTGTAGTATAAGTATAAAATTATTTGTTTCATAATGAATTTCATAATTATACAAATACATAAATGTAAACGAAAGAAATGTTATATATTAAATTTTAAATTGTTGAATTTAAACTAGATTCTTCATTTGTGTTTTCTGAATTTTATAGACTTCTTATTATTTCTTCTTAATATACATGAAAATACAGGCTGTTCGGAAGACGTACTAATGTAAAAAGTCCTACAAATAAAAAACTTATTTTTAGTACCAGAAAACGCTAAAAATTCCTAATTTTTACTGTTTTACTTGCTGAAGCAGGGAGAACGTTTTTCTAAATATAACCTATAGAATACTGAGATCATATAGTAATTTTAATTTCCTAACTTGAACTATAATTTTTATTTTGATGCAAATGAATTTTCCGATGATTAAGAACAACATATCAAGCAGTTTTGCGATTAACCCGTCAGCACACGCTTCCCTTTCCATTACGTTACTACACGCGCGGGATAAGTTTTACCCCAATGGGTTTTCTTGTGTCAATCACCCCCCCCCCCCCGGTTAGATTATAAACAAAAAATGTTATTTTGAAATAAACTGTAAATCAATAACGGACATAATTTAACTAAAAATAAAAAGTTCTTTTATATTTAAAGCAAAAAATAACATAAAATCTCGCACTAAGATTTTTTTCTGCATATCATTACATACAAAGCTTTTACAATCCAAATTCAGGAAAGAAAATACAAAAAAGTATAAAACTGATATATAGAAACTCTATGTGCAAGAGTTGTTAATGTTTAAAAGAAAAATTATATTATTATTTGCACACTATATTTTTTACATAAACATTTGCATTAACATTTTCCTACCATTATGGGTTACGTTATAACACGCGTGGGGTAAATATCCTCCCACTTGACATTTTTATAAGAAAAGAATGGAAAATACACAACCGGAGGTAAATTCTTTTTGGCCAGATCTTGATATCATTGAGCTTAAAAGCTCAGAATGATAACGAACTATTTTCGCACATCTTTAAGTTATACTTGTAAGCTGGGGGTAGATTTTATCCCAGCGCGTGTGCTGACGGGTTAAAACTATATCTCTAAAATTAATGATTTAGAAATTAGTATAGATTAATGATAAGGATTTTTATCTTGTATATAAAAAGGGTATAGAAATCTTAATTTTAAAACTATTAAAAATTTATTTCATTATTAATTTGTTCAAAAAGACGACCTTTTGTTTTCCTTCATATGTGTTTCAAATGTTTTCTTTTATTTAAAGTTCAACTAATCTGCCAAAATGCTAAAAAGTACATTTCTTTAATAAAGAAAAAATCCTGTACATATTCAACCTGCACATTTTTATCTTTTAGAATACGCTAGAGAGAATGGTTGCAAAACACCATATTAATCATAATTTTAAGCTTCAGAAACATACATTATTAATTTCAGAAAACAAACGACTTTTAAGGAATTTAAAAAAAACAAATGTAGGACACTTTTTATTTAGTAACCAGACAAAATTTCTCTGAGGCTATAAAAATAATGCAAAATATAATAAATGTATGTACACTGTAAAAAATGACCAATGTTTCTTATTTTATGAAAATATACTATAACCACGAACGAAAACATAAATATTCCCCTGAGTTATCCGAAATTCCGAATAGCGTGTTCCATTGTCATTTGAATCCCCACAAACCATTTCCAAAATTTAAAGAATTATTTGTAAAAACAAAGTATTTTTCGCTGCCCGTATTTTTCAGAAACGTTTTCGAAGGGTTTTTTTAGTGTATTAATTAGTGCTCTCAGCCTGGAATACCTGTTTTTCGAATGTCATCAATTCTCAAGTAAACGTTTTCAGCCGCATAATACATGAAAGAGTAAAGAAATAATCTTAATTTTAATGTTATTGTTAATGCTGTTAATTTTGCATGTTTGTCTGTTAAACATATTTTTTTAGCATGAAAATGTTTAATTGAGAATTAATAGCATTCGAAAAACAGGTATTCTAGGCTGAGGATACTAATTAATACACTATAAAAATCCTTCGGAAATGTTTCTGAAAAATACGGGCAGCGAAAAATACTTGGTTTTTATAAATAATTTTTTAAATTTTGAAAATGTATTGCTTTCTGGGGATTCAAAAGACAATGGAACACGCTATTCGGAATTTCGGATAACTCAGAAGTTTATATTATATTTTTGTTCGTGGGTATAGTATATTTTCATAAAATAAGAAACATTGGTCATTTTTTACGCAGTGTAGCAGTGGTTTCAATTGGACTTTTGATTGCAAGATTGGAAAGTCCATATATAAATATTTTTTGCATGCCTAATAGAAGAATTTAAAATGCAAAACATTTATTTAATTGCATAGGGTAAAAAGGAGCACTTGTGAACAATGTCCATGTCACCTAATTAAAATCATATAAAACTCTTTTAAAAAACGTCAGTAGTTGATAGAATTTATTAAACAATTGTTAGTTTTTAAAATATTTTTATTTGATATCAATTAGATGAAATGAACGTTGCTTACATGTGCCCTTTCTCTTCTATCCATTTTAAAATTAATAAATTGTTTCTTTAAAAAAATAGACTAAAACTCTGTTATTTTCTAGTTGGAAAAATCAGCAAGCAAAATGTACGTAAGACAGGTGAAAAGCTTTCGCAATTTAATAAAAAAAATATTTTTCGTCAAAAAAATAAAAAATAATAAAAATAAAATAAAAAAATAAATAAATAAAAATGGACAATAAATTTTATTTTAGATATTTTTTTTTATAATTTGTTTTTAACTTTTTAGAGTAATTAATATAGTTAGCTTACTTCCTTTATGATTAAATATAAATAAAAAATAAATAAATATATATATTTTTTTTTTACTTCGTAAATAAATGACAAAATACTGTTGTGAAAAAAAAATGCTCTACTATATCTGCTGCAAATCATGTTTTAAACTAATCGTTTCACCTATAATTTGACTATAACGGCTAATAACTACTGATATATACTTAAATTATACTTCGGAGATCGTCGTCTATATATTAAAATTTTCCCAAGTTAAATTCTTCAAATGGTAACACCCAAATTTTACGCTTTATTTCAGTTTCTTGGCTCAAATTATCATGGAAAAGTATGCAGTTTATGCGTTTCTTTTAAATACGCATAGAGCTAGAAAAGGTGAAAAATTGAAGAAGATCTTGATAAATATACGTGACAAACTTTATTTTATATCTTGCAAAAATCGTCCGTTTTTTTCCCCAAATAATAAATCTGTAACCCTAAGTAATGCCTGATTAAAAATAAACTTTTAAATCAGGAACAATAAATGAATTTAAGCATAATCTATGCGTATTTTCGACTCGAAAACAAATTTTTAATTATGAAAATTACTAATAAATGCATGTTAAAAATTATGACTCATCGCCTACACAATTTTAACCTAAAAAGAATCTGCATAGTCGTCTAAAAACATGGATATGTTTTTCCAGAAAGTATTGCTATTATTAGTGTTCGAGATATAGATAAACTTAACTTTTAGATAATCTAACTAGACCATGTCCCGTTATTGTTTGCATTCAGATAACACAAATTTAAATGTAACCAAAAACGTTGTAGGAAATATTCTTTTATAAAATATAGGGTTTTTTTTAATAATTAGGTTGTTTATATAATACGTTTGTTAAAATAATTGAAGATATATGGTGCTTTTCGAAGTAAGATCTCAATTTTACTTTTATAAGTTTATGAATAAATCCCTGACACTTTTTTTTATAACTTTATGTGGGTTTAGAAAAAAGAGTATAAACAAAATATTTTTTCGGGCTGACTTTACGCAAAGAACTAAAATACAATCTCAAAAAAATATGTTACCGTTTGAATAAAAAATGAAGGTACAATTTTTAATCTATAGACGTCCCCGAATAACTTTTTTAAATTAGACATTATTACCAATCTACTAGTACCAGATTCATTTTTAAAGGACATTATGCAGTAGATTTAATCGGGGGCGGAGTGGGAATACTCATTTATATCCACCAGTGTACATTTGTAAAATAATGGAACATTTCTAGTTTCATTATTAACAGACAAAAGTATTTTGCTGGAATAATTAGATTACTTTACATTTTGATAATTTCACAATTGCTTCGAAAAGAACATATATAAAAACCTCAGATTCTTTATAAATAATTAAATAAATAACGATTTTTATTTTCTCGTTCAAAATATGTTTTTAGTAAGAGGCCCATTAGTAAAAATTTCTAATATAACTTTCAGCTATACAACTTTTGTTTAAATGTAACTTTTGTTTAATATATTTTATTTCCATATAGAAAATGCATATTTAGAAAAAGTCCGATTAAAATAATGACATGTTATATGTAAAATATACATATAATTAAATTAATGATTTGCATATTTTACAGTTTGGAAATTTTTGAAATCTAAATAAATAACAGTGCATGTTTACTTTCCAATGTAATTTATTTATAGTTCTAAATGAATTTTCCAGATACTCCATCAAAAGTTTATAATATTTGAAAATTTATAAGAAAAAATTATCTACTTGCTTTTCATGAATTCCGAATCAATTTATATAGAGAATGTAGTATTAGCTTTTTAAAAACAATAAATTAAACATTCGATACCTTCGATAGCATTCGATAATCATTTAACTTCATATGATGTGAAATGTATTTTTGTTTTATCTAAATATGTTTTATTTAAAGCAACTCGAATAAAATATTTTACACTGTTTTCTGTGATATTTGTGCAATTTTTTTTAAATGTCAATTTAATCCGTTTGAAACAGTTCAAAAGAGTATTATATTTCGATTAATAATTTCATAAATTAAAGTTACAATTTTATCGATCTTCATTTTATTTATTGATAAAATCTTGCAGATCAAAATTGAAATAAAAAACCTATTTTCAGATAAGGAGCTGAAGCAAATAATTTTAACAATCGATCAGTAAATGATTTTAGATAAAATGTTATAAAAGTATATTTGAAGCATTTATTTATGAAACAAATTACTGCTTCCATTTGTTATGTCATTTTTATAACATGTTAGAGTTTTTGCTAGAGAAGGATATAAAATTTAAAAATATATTTCACAAAAAAATCTTCACATTTTCTAGATTATGGCATTAGAAATTTTTTAAGACTCATGAAAGAATTTTTTCTTAAAGATAAAAAATAAATAAAATAATATAGCTTAAGCTATTGGTATACGTTAAGCTCGCGGTATCAAAGGATATAGCTATTTCTAAAATGTCAAGGAAATTGAAAGTTTGTTTCTGTATTTCTAGTTTTGTAGAGTTTTTGATAAATTTCAGAGTTTATTTTTAATTGCTTACTGAGATATAACGCTTTTAAAATCCTGTAATATATATTTAACAACCATATCTTTAAGTTCAAACCTATTATATCCCAGAATAAGATTGTAATCATAGTCAGACAATTTGACATAAAATATTAAATTTTCGATATATATTTTTTATGTTATCTTTTTTTACCTATTTAATTCAAAGGTTTTAAAATTATTTATGTCACATCGTAAATACTTTAAATATTATTGTATATTGTTAATTCAGTACTAGTTGTATGTTATACTATCATTGATGCTAATAAGCTGCTATCTATTTCCAATCAGGCGCCAGAAATATTTTCATGATGCGTTATTTTAATCACAAATACAAGTGGATCACACACGGGATACTCGAACTTCAGAAAATAATTTAAATTAGTTTTTAATTCAAAATTCTAATAAATAGATATTTTATATTAAATATGTTTTTAATTTCTAACTTTTATACGAAATACTATAATAATCTTGTATTAAAACAATAATGGTTTGAAGTTTATTAGAAAGTACATGCTTAAATGAAATAAGCAGCTATATCTTATTCTGTGAAAGAAGTCAAACGTTTCTTAATCTGGGAAATTATGACATAACCACGAACGAATATTTAACACAATCACGAACGAAAATATACAATAACCTCTTTAGAGTTATCCATGATTCCGAAAAGCCTTCTTTATCTTCAGAAACATCAGAAAGGAATATATATTCGAGATTTAAATTAACATTTATCAAATCAAAGATCTTGAATTGTCATTGATTTTCGGAAATGTTCTTTAAAATGAAATTGGCATCAAATGTATTTGAATGAACAAGCTGCAGTAAATTTTGAATTAATTTTTTATGCTTTTTATTTTATTAGTAATTGTCGAAGGAACAAAATGTCATTCAACGGGAGCATTAAAAAACTGAACTGGCTTTAAAAATGTTTGTGAGAAAAAATAATGCTGAAAGAATAATAATCATAACAACATAAGAATGTAAAATCATGTATAGTTTATATTCATTTAAATATTTCCGAAATTTCAAGGGGAAACAAATTTACCAATAAACAGTTAAAACTGCATCTGTTACAAAACATTTTAAAGAACTACAGAAAACTCTTTTACTACTTTTTTTCAGTGAAAGCTACATATTAAGAACAGTCGCATAAATTATCAATAAAATTTATGTATAACAAATTCTTTAAAATTCTAAATAATTTTCTAAGAAATACATTATACAAAAGTATTCCAATAAATAGGTGCGTTTTGTTTCCAAATTTCAAAACCCCAAAGTTTTAAATCGGTAGCTGTCATTCCCATTTTTTAAAATATTTTTTGAATGGAAAACTTGAAAAATATGCGTTTTAACTTCATCAAAAACTTCTTTAGAATTCTTATCTTTTACGAGCTTTGAAAAACTTCAATACCATATTGACACAAAGAAAGATATCTTAAGAAGACTTCTATATGTATGAGGTTAGATTTTTTTTTAAGTCCATAATGTATAAGCTATAAGGAAGAGATCGGATATTCTCTCTTGAAGTCCATGTTGGAAAAAGAAGACAATTCGTGAAAGAACAAAATTTATTATGTCTATTCCTTTAGATTATTTATGTTAAATATGTTTAGCATTTAAGGGTTACATATAGTGATGGACATAACGATTATTTTGATTATTCGAATGAATCATTCGGGCATGCGCAGAAGCATATCTGTCAAACTTTTTTCGTTTACGAAACACATTTTTCATTTTTATCTGGCGTCTAATCTAATTCTAATTAAAATCAGAAACTTCTTTTTTATTTCAAAATTTCGAGTAGTAATCGAATAAAAAAGTTTTACTAATATGCTTCTGCGCATGCATTCTTCTTTTTCGAGATTTAGCATTTAAATTGGATTATATGTTCAAGAATATACATAGAGTATATAATTAAACCTTTAAAGTATAATAATTATTTTTATAACAAGAACCGCCTTTAAAAGTTATCTTTAGCTATTCTCAAAACGAAGTTTTTCAGATTTTTACTGTACGCAAAACATCCCATAGCAAAAAAAAAATGCATGAAACGCCTTGAATTTTTTTTTACTTATTTTACAAATGTTTATTGAGGGAATAGACTACAATCATGAGGATATATTAATTAGTTTTATATTTACACTAGTATAAGTTAAAAAGTTGCAAGAAATTTTCCGAATTTTTCATTACATTAGTACTTCAGGGGCCATAGCTTCTGTGATAGAGGTGCTATTATAATGCGACTAATCTATGTCCTAGAAAAAGGTATTCTCTTTTTATGCAATTTACAATGCATTGATTTGATTTTGAGTTATAATGGTTTGAACAAATCTCAACTTTTCACATAATTTTGACTATTTTTCACTTTCAAAAAATTGTTTCTGCGTACATTTCTAAAATATTTATATATTTAAAAAAAAATTAACTTAAATGTCATTAGAAAAATTTGGTATAAAGAGAAAATTTCAAAAATTTCAAAAAATCACCTCCGAAGGTGGGTGCTTGGATACCTTAAGTGCTACCTTAACTATATGGCTTATTACTTCCACATATTGTACACATACCGGGTGGTTATAATATAAGTATCTGTATTTGGAGCTGTCTGTAGCTGGAAGGAATAACCGGAATCGGTACACTTACTATTCGAGAAGGGGGAAGAAGAAAGGAACAATACAAAAAATAATTGCAATAATCACCGGGAGATGGTGCTTTTGGGTGTGAAATGTAATGTGTAATATTGTGTACCGTGGAGGTGCCGCAAACCTCAATGACTTCACCGCATGTCACAACATGTGCGAAACATTACTCCTGGTGCGTTACATTCAGCAGTTGAGCACTTCGTGCACCGCCTGGATTGTTTCCTCCAGCACAATGGCCATGTCAAACCTGAACATGATCGGCGCCGCCATGCGAAAGCGTAACCACATTCACCGTGACAATTTCTAATAAATTTGGTGTGCCATCCGGTTTGTGTTCTTTTATAACACCTTACATTTCACACTCAGTAGCGCCCTCTGTCGGTGATTATTGCAACTATTTTTTTATTGTTCCATTCTTCTTCATTTTTCTCGAATAGTAAGTGTACCGATTTTGGTTTCATTAGGGTTATTCCTTCGAGCTACAGACAGTTCCAAATATACTTATATTATAACCACCCTGTATTTTGTCTTACTTTAATGTGAGATAATTCAAAGTGTATTAACAAGAATTGTAAAAATAAAGAAATGGAGAAAATTTTTAAAGGTTTTGAAGTGGATATGTGGGACATTTTTTGTCATCACTTATGATACACTCAAAAAGAGAAAAAGAAATCTCAATTTATTGATCAATTTGAAAGACAAAATATTGTTATAATTTTAATTCAATGGTACTTTAAGCCAAAAATTAAGTCGATAAAAGAGCATCTTGTTAAATATTTAAAGACAACAATCATCATTAACTTTTCTTCCATATCGATTTTGTCTATATTTTATCGCTTTGTCAGCCTCACATTAATAAAAATAAATCTTTGTCTCTTATAATAAATCTTAACATGATTTATTTCAGACTTAGTACATTTTAATTGGAAATATAAATATTTTTTTCCTTTATGAAACTGCAGTATTTTTCATACAGAATACACATCACAATTTATAGACCCACATTATGCATTTACTTTAAACATTTTTCACATTATCAATATTTTTATGCATATTTTTTATAGTTAAAAATTATATTGCAAAAATTAATGTAGTTTATGTGTGCCTAAATAATTAGATTTCTTTCACATTTATTTATTAAAATAAAAGAAATTATTAATAAAATATGATGTAAACAAATGAATTTCTCAAGTTAAATTAGAAAAACAAGTAATATAAAACATTTTTTTAAGTCAATTCGTACTTTTTAATCATATATATATATATATATATATAATAAACCCGTGCAGCATTAATGTCCCACGTTATCTTTATTGAAATTTTTTTTATTATTATCGTTGCGGTATTTTATTTTTGTGGCATCACTAATTTGAGGAATATCTTTCATTTCATTTATGAAAACAATGGGAGAAATTTTTTTCTCCCATGTAAAACTAAAATTAATTAAACAACGATATGAATAAACAATTTTAAAACATTATAGACGAAAGTTCAAAGTTTTTCTTGCAGACTGTTCTAAGGGACGTCACTTGGTCGCCATGGACAACTTCCAAAAAATAGTTCATTTCAGGACAGATATTTTGAAGTATGATATAACCACTGATGCCCCAAATATCTATCAAGTTGTAGCAGCAGCCATGTATGTAACATAGGGGAGATGGGGGATGAATGGGACAAGGGATGGATGGGACGTTCTCAATATTTCAGGCAATAAACTTTTTTTTAGTTGCTTCCGATGCTCATAGATTTCACTACCATAGTGTGCTTAAGAAACAAAAGCAAGACCACATGACTGTTTTCAGTTTCCTTCAAATTATCATTTCCTGAAAACTCTGCTTAAAAGTATTTTTTTTTTTACATTTGAAGTTACTTAAATATCTTATGCAATATAAGCAATTAAGATATGGGCATTTCCATGAAAAAGTGGACATGAGGGTTGAAATTTCAAATGTCTTTTATTACTACAAATAATATATCAAATTAAAGGTAACAATATGACGCATATGAAATTACAGAGAACTAAGATCTTAAAATATTTTTTTTATAATTTATCTTGGCTCAAAGTTGGGAAAATTTGAAAAACTTTCAGCCTGTAAAATAGGGTATTTTCATTCTGTCAGAAGCAATATTTAAAACAGCAGCATTTTCCATATATGTACATATATTACTATTTGTGACCTTTGTGTATCTTTTGAAACACTTAATTTTTCAAAAAAATTTAAAAGACCCGATTTTTAATACAAATATATTTACACTGTCTCTCTGTCACACCCGTCAAAAAAAGATGCTTAAGTTATTATACAAAATGCATTTTTCTATGAAAATGCATGGAACTTTCGTAAAGTCTAACTATTGCAAGTCTAAATAACTACAAAACGTTAAAAATTCATTAAATTTTTATTTTGTGTGAAATTTTAGGGTGACGGGTGTGACAAAATCCTTGTGACAGGTTGGCAAAATTCTTGTGACAGGTATGACAACATTTTAAATTGTTCTGAAATATATTTAAATATTTTTTAAATGAAGTGTAAGGTTGAATCATTCTTGTTTCTGAACATATTAAGGCCAATTTGCCAAAAAAGAGAAGATAAATCATGAAATATATATTTGAATTATTTTAGCAAATTGTAAGTTGGTAGCAACTTACTTACTTTTAAGTTAATTCCACTTTTGAGTTTTTTAAATGTGCTCAGGAGATTGGTGCAATAAAGGCATTGTATGTCTCAGCATTGAAAATACTAGAAACTAAACAAATACTGACAGAAAATGGGAAGGCATCAAGTCCATCGAAGGCATCAAATCCTATCACCACTTTAAAGTAAGTAGTGATAGTACTATCCTTTTGATGGGAAAGACTGCCAAATCAACACTGAGGGAAGTGGCAGTCACTGCTAATTGTGATTCCCTCCCAGAAAGATTTTGAAAATATCAGATTTAAATATTGGTGATAATCTTTTGGTTTCCCTGTCGAGTAGCAAAAAGCGTAATAGCTTGTACTATGCTAATGTCTTTAATATCAACTTCTGTAAGGAAGAAATAAGCTTAAAATACATGCAAGCCAGTGAGCCAAACTGGATTTGGCCAGAGGAAGATGACATCTCAATTTAAAATTTTTCTGCTATTGTAAAAAAAAGTATCCCCCCATCACTTATAACGAGTAGGGGGCACTACCAATTTTAAATTAACTGCATAGATATGTTAGTTTTATTACATTTCTTTTGTATATTTACTATTGTTGAGTTCACTGTCCATACTGATCACTGTATTTTTTGGTAAACAACTTTCAAATTGTACACTTTGCACAATGTCACACCCGTCACTTCTTTGTCACACCCGTCACAGCAGGAAAAAATTCTTATACATTAAAATAATTAAAATTTATTATGAAAATTACGTATTAAGTTTAATTTGATTCTCTTCCATTAGGAAAAAATTGTTTTAATAATAAAACAGTTAAATATTCACAGGAATTTTAACAAATGTGTATGCAAGTAAAAACTCTTGTCCCAAGAGAGTCACACCCGTCACAAGTTTAAAATTTTTGTTTTTTTAAATATTGAAAGCTATTGAAGTTATATATTTGCTCAATTATCCAAGCATATGCATGGAAAAACATAATTAAAATACTTTTCAGGGATTTATTAGCTAATTTATTTCCCAAAATATAGATATAAACTCTTAAAATTTTGTCTGGATGTCACACCCGTCACAATGGAATGACCCATATGTTGTAGTTTTTTATTTCAAGGCTCAATTTTGGTAATTAAAATGAATGCATATTAACCATTGTGACAAAATATTTTTTTAGAAAAAATGGCTGACAATTAAATATATGTATCCTGGGGATGATTGGGACATTTCAAATGGGATATACGGAACTGCCTCATCCATCTCTAGAGGATGCTGAAAAATATATTTATTATCTAAATAATATTATATAGGTTGATAAATTAATAATTTATGGTAATTATTCTTTTAATATTTCATCCTCATTGTAGCCATGGTCTTCAGCCATTGAATGCTTCCGTTTATGGGCCTTTTAAGGCAAAGCTGAGATGAGTCCAAGATGATTGGCTAACAAATAATCCTGGAAATCACATTAAAATTTATAATCCATCAGCTATTGCCGAGGAAGCATTTTTGTCAGCTTTTAGTCCTTAACATTGAATACGGAGAGGAAAATGTTTGTGTCCCATTCATCCCTGCTGTGGGGATGATTGGGACATAGAAGAACTTCTTTTTAAATTTCATTTATATTTCTGTATAATAATAATCTTGAATAAATATTGTGCATAAGATATTGTCAAACACTTAATGTATGACATGTGATATATAATATTGATAATAACTTAAATAAAATATTTAAAATAAACATTTTTGTGAAAATGTCCCATTCATCCCCCATTTCCCCTATCCATATAACTGTCGCTAGCTGCAATAAATTCAAGCATAAATATGAGTTCCCGATTTCCAAGAATGGAAACAAAAAAGGACAAACGAGGAGTTCCATATATTTTAGGCAAAGGAGTTTGTTATTTTTAATACGCAAGGCTTAAAGAAGCTTGCAAAGTATGCGTTTATTGAATGAGTAGAAACTGTTGTCCCTCTGTAATAATAATCTATATGTTGAATCTTTTTTTGTATATTTTGTTGTTTTATTAAACCTTGTTGTATTGTATCTGAAGAATCTGTGTTGTGGTCAAACTAGTTTTTTTTAATAAATCTTCGAACTACCTGTTATTTTAGACATTATTTTAATTATTAACATATATAGACAGGCACTGTACATTCTCAAATACATATTTAAAAACATATAAAACCAGTCCACATGCGAAAAGTTTTCGTAAACAATAGGATATACAAAATTCATTTCAAAGATAACGAAGGAAAAGATAACTCATATATAGGCATGACAAAAAGGAAAATCTAGGAGAGAATTAAATAACACAGAAGAGACATAAATTTAGGAAAATCCAGCACCGCAATAGCCCGATTAAACAATACATTCCCAATTAAAATAGACTTTAATAATGTTAAGAAGTTAGCTAATTACAATAATCTAAACTATGCATTGCAGAGAGAGGCGATAGAGATATACACATCAGATACAAAAACTTGCAACGACGTAACTCACGCCAAGATTGACACCAGATGGCGCCAGATGCTGTTAGGAGGAGATAGAGGGAGAGTTTCGGAAGGGTCGGACTGACGGAGCAGAAAATACGATACATCAGTATTGAAGATGCCTGAGCAAACAGGCGAAAATATTTTACTTTTACGAAAACTTTTAGCATGTGGACTGGTTTTATATGTTTTTAAATATGTTTTTGAGAATGCACAGTGCCTGTCTATATATGTTAATAATTAAAATAATGTCTAAAATAACAGGTAGTTCGAAGATTTATTAATTAAAAATGACATTAGAGAAGATCATGGATTGAAATACTAGTTTTTTTTCTTTATCACGCTAACAAGGCCCCTACCTGCCCGGCATGAATGCCTAGCTTGACGGGTTAGCACCTGGGTGCGGGGCGAAAATCGCCTGATCACAGCATGGCTGTGATCCACCTGACTATAGATTTGTTGACATCGCTGCTGTGCTTGCTCTCTTGTGGTTTGCTACAGTTATCTTTGTTTGCCGGTTCAAGGTTTCTGTTTAACTTTGTTGAATTGACGGATTTAATAGGTCTCGTAATTTAGAACCTTGATCAGGTGACGAGACCCTCACCTGACTAGGCATCCCCAGAGGTATAATTCACAAGTAACTTGGAGGGCTTTGCACCCACAACGGATTTTACATGCACCAGGCGCCTTTAGCGTACATAGATTTTCATATCTGTCGTCTCTGTTGACTTGTCACGCTCATGGTGGATTTTCGCTGTAGTGTTTATCGCCTTTTTTAGGGGGCTGATTTCACTTTTCTTTTTTATTTGTCTCTGACAGGGTTTTTTGCCGTTGTTATGGGTTCACCCCTGTTGTGGGTTGTTTCTGTCTGGTGGTGATTATTCAACGTAACCCCACATATTTAACTTGAACAAGATCAATCTATTAAAACAGATTTTTGAGTATTTTATATTAACCCCAGAGTGTTGGTATTTTTGCCGGTCATATCAATTATTTTCTGCTAAGACATCTTCCCTTACAAATACAAAGGGGGAAATTCCATGTATTTGACCTTAAATGTTACTCCACCTGCATAGTCATATAACAAAATGTATCTTGCTTTTTTTTTCCAGATATATTTTTACAAGCAAAGTTGAAATTCTTGGAAAAGTCTGTGAAACAATCTCCAGTATTAGTTCATTTTTATATTTACCCTATATTCCAAAACTCGAAAGAGTAACATAAAATATCATTGCAAATTACAAATGTATGACTTAATTGAAAAGTAATATTCGATTATTAAAAAGTAAATAATTTCAAGTTTTCTACTTTTTCTGTACGCGAGAACCGACGATCAAAAGATCGAATACATGTAATAGCGTCTTACAAAATGACGTGACCTTCCTCAGGTTAAAAATAAGGTAAATAAATTTTCATGTAAAAATATGAAAATTGGAAAAAAATATAACCTTTTAAATTAACCACAAATATAAACTCTTAATGGCTTTTGCACTGTTTTCTTCTTGTATGTTATATACTGCTCAGTCAGAAAAGTAATCTCGGGAAATTTGCTCGTATAGAAAAAAAAATATAGAAAAATATGGGTGAAATATTGACATAGTATTTTACAATTCATGCGCTATTCGTAAATAATGCAATATAAGAAAATACTTTTTAAAATATTTCCCTAACCTGCATGTATTACACATTATTCATGAAATAGCAGTATTTTGAGAACAAAATACACACTTAAGAAACTATATTGATTGAAATAAACGTTTATCCAATAACGTACCAATATTTCAGAAATATTGGTTTTAAATTAACGTCTCCGCAATACTTTTTTTTTTTCAAAATAGTATTATTACATTTTCAAATTTTCAAATGTAAATCCAATAAAAGCATTCGTACAAAGTAGTGACATGATGAGACTTACACATATATCATGCTTCTGTTTCAACATACTTTATTCGTTAACCCCCCCCCCTTTTCCTTTCCATTCAGTATAATATACTTTTAACTATAATAGTTTGTTACTTTTAAATGCTAAAAGTGTAAAATTAACAACTATAATATAAATTAAAATAACTTTTATTAGTTGTTTTACATGTTTCGACTCTTCTGAGTCATTTTCAAAAACAAAATGAGAATATTCTTTATATAACTATTAATACTAATTTTTGAAAATGACTCAGAAGAGTCGAAACATGTTATTTTAATTTATATTATAGTTGTTAATTTTACACCTTTAGCATTTAAAAGTAATATACTATTACATGGTGTTATATTTTATTATATTGTTATAATAGTTTGCTTACGTTATAAATATTATAATATTCTAGAAAATATTTGTTGATCTCTAAGAAACTATGTGATGTAATTACAAACATAAAAGATAAATTATTTTAATAATTTTAATTCGACATTATTTACACAAATTATCTTTATAATTAGATTTTTAATAAAGAATCTTGTTGAAATATTTAACCTTCTCACTGACAAGCCCGTGTTAAAACGTTCACTAATATCCAGGTTTCACTGAAATACAAGCATTTTTTAAATGATTATAATTCCAAAAATATAATGCATTTTTAATACATTAAGTAATAATTGATACCCTCAAGGTTCACATTCATACATATAATTAAGTTTTTTACATAATTTTGGAATAATCACCTTTTTATTAGCCTTTAAAATAAAATATAGAGAAAATGACATTGCAAATTAGCCCTTTTGCTGGACAGTCAGAGAGTTTTAAGATAACCAAAATCCTTAACATCACTTTAATATCGATGATTTTTTTATATTTTATGAAGTTGTCTTCATTATTAATAAATGGTCCTTAATTCTGTGATTTCAAGATTCTATTATAAAAATTTAGTAGTACATTTAATTCGAAAAATCAAAGGGAGACTTTTATCTCATAAAAGTACAGAAATTTCTGCATGAAATCCACTTTAAGAAAAGAAAATATTGTCTCAACTTATTCATGTATTTCATTAAATCTTCAAATCTAAAATATGTTTAATTCCACTTCTTTTTTGCTAAAGAATGTAATATAAAAATTATTTCATCTTACCAATTCCTTAACATCACTTTAATAACGATGATTTTTTTTATTTTATGAAGCTGTCTTCATTATTAATAAATGGTGCTTAATTCTGTGATTTCAAGATCTTTTTTTTTAAATTTAGTGGTACATTTAATTCGAAAAATAAGGGGGAGACTTTTATCTCATAAAAGTACAGAAATTTCTGCATGAAATCCACTTTATGAAAAGAAAATATTGTCTCAACTTATTCATGTATTTCATTAAATCTTCAAATCTAAAATATGTTTAATTCAACTTCTTTTTTGCTAAAGAATGTAATATAAAAATTATTTCATCTTACCAATTCCTTAACATCACTTTAATAACGATGATTTTTTTTATTTTATGAAGCTGTCTTCATTATTAATAAATGGTGCCTAATTCTGTGATTTCAAGATCTTTTTTTAAAAATTTAGTGGTACATTTAATTCGAAAAATAAGGGGGAGACTTTTATCTCATAAAAGTACAGAAATTTCTGCATGAAATCCACTTTATAAAAAGAAAATATTGTCTCAGCTTATTCATCTATTTCATTAACTCTTCAAATCTAAAATATTTTTAATCCCATTTCTTTTTTGCTAAATAGTGTAATATAAAAATTATTTCATCTTACGCATACTTAAATACTTAAATATCATTTTTAGTTTATTTATCTAACTTTCCATTCAAAGTAACTTCATTCACGTGAGAGTTGAAAAAGAGACTATGTATTATTTAATTAACATTTGTGGAAACACTCCGCTAAAAATAATTTTTATTTCATGTAATCAACCATTTAAATGGTTCAACTTGATAACGCTTCTAATGTTTTTGTTAAGTATTAGATGTCTTTCATTTCTTTCATGTGCTTGAAATTTCATAAGATTTCATTAAAACATATTGCCCTTTGAGTAAACATAATTTATATGTCTATTTTAAAATTTTATTTCTCCATTTACGATAGAGATTTATGCTAAGTTTTTGTGTCAAACAATACTATATAAAAGTATTATGTTAGCGAATATTTTTAATGAACTTCTTTACTTATTTTGTCACGTCAGAACATGATTTTAGATGAAATCGAGAAAAAAAAAACAGCATACGAGACTGTTTTTTTATTCCTATGTACCCAATTTTTTAATTATATGGTAGGTAAATAAAACTAAAAAAAAAAAAAGACTTTGTAAAGCCTAAAACTTCAAATCGTAAATTATACAAAATAATTAACATATATTAAACTCTCCTACATTTCTGCATTTTATATTCTATTTCCATTTTCATTTACAGTGATAGAATCAAGAATAGCTTTAAAATTGATATCGTGCCAAAAAACCTCTCAAATCTTAAAAGGCAATATATATCTTAACCATGATAATTTACATGTTAGTAGATTTATTTATCCATTATTATGTTTCAATAATTTCTACTTTAAAGCATATCAAAAGACTATTGAGCAGCGGTTCTCAAACTAAGGGTCGCAAACGACATTTTGGTGATTCTTGAAAAAACCTGTAACAACTTAAAAACAAGTTGGACATTGTACGTTAAACGTAACAAATGAGGTGCGTTCGTACTATAGCTAGTTTTATAAATATTCATATCTTGGTTCAATAGCTGTTGCACTCTTTTGCAAAAATGCATGAATGCAAAATTTATTTCATGTGCAGATTTTCATATTCTAGATATTAATTTCATTTTATGAAATTAAGTTTCAATGCACTTTTACAAACAATTAATTACAATTCTGTTACATTAAAGTTAAACTATGCGCAAATGTCCAATACAAGACAATGTAAAAAAAAAATCATCGTTATTATTTCACTGAAAAAATGGAATTAGATCGTCTGTTATTATGATATGATTAATTTCCGTAATAACATAAGTACATTTTAATTTGGCAACATTTTATCTTTTGTTGATGTTTTACTGAAAATTCCAATGGGGAAACGTAAGCCTAATATGAGTTGTAATTTTCCAACTGGACGAAAAATGTCCGGGACAGGATCGGAACCTGGGATCTCTTGGCTGAAGCCGCCACGCTCTACCAACTGAGCTATCCCGGTCGAATCTGAAGGGCATAATTCATCCAGTTAACCTTATTGATCATAGCATGTGGTCTGATATTTTAATCAGCTCAACAGAATAGATCGCAGGTAATGGAACTCCAGTAAACGCTGGATACATGACCAATTGGTTTCTTTACCAATTTGAAATAACTGTGTAAAAAATGAATTAACTTTGAAAATTTTAGAACTGGAAATCCATATTTAGACTATTTTTCCATTTAATATCTACTTTTCCGGAAACATCTATCCAAACACTGATTATAGGATTGCTATAATTAAACAATTTTAGTATACAAATTCGGTTTTTAAATTCAGCAATACGGATATAATAGGACATAATCATCATGGAAACCTAGAGTCATTACCTATCATGGGGTATCATTGAATTAATTATGTATGATAGGATTTAATAGAATAAAACTTTTGTTAATGTCATTTTAAACTTTGATTCGATTTTCATAAAATTTGAAACAACAAACTTTTGCAACGATTATATATGCTAAATTTCAAACGACTCGGTTGGGTAATTATTGCGCTGTTATATGCTGACAGACGGACAGACGGGCGGACCAAACGACGACTATAGTAGACCGGGAGGCGGCAGCACAGACAATCACCTCATCGAGTTCACGGCTGAAATTCCAGAATTAGTTAAAACTCGATTCGCATATTAAAACGCAATCGGTCTGCCAAGTCATATCTTGGTGGAAAACACCTTAAAACCGGATTTTAGCGGTTGACTCGTAGGTTTACCATTGTGTTTTCCTGCACGCAAAAGCATTAAAACATGGAGAACTGGGTGCAGGAAAACACAATGGTAAACCTACGAGTCAACCGCTAAAATCGGGTTTTCACGTGTTTTCCACCAAGATATGACTTGGCAGACCGATTGCATTTTAATATGCGAATCGAGTTTTAAATAATTCTGGAATTTCAGCCGTGAACTCGATGAGGTGATTGTCTGTGCTGCCGCCTCACGGTCTATAGGTGCTACGTATTTATATAATTACGAACGCACCTAACTAGTATATTGTTGACAGCACAAAACTTTCTCCGCTGTAAATTAAATTGATGAAATGTTTTAAATAGTACAAGAAATTTTATCGATATAGAAACATATCTATCCGTCGAAAATCGGAAGTCGAAATTTTTCTAGTATACAATACTTTCTTATTCTATAGATAGAAAAATGCAATAAGCAATTAAATTTATCGGTTGGAATAATATAATTAAAAAAGGATGTTACAATTTGAAAACGAAATATCATTAAAAATATACATCAATAACTTTATGAGGATGTAGTATTTAATTAAACTTTATGTAGAGAGCAGCCTGAGTCTAATAATAAAAAAAGTTTCAATATCGACACGGACTCTATCTGTAGTTGTTGCAAATCCATGCTATAAATCGCACTGACATTTAAGCATTATTTCTTTTAATAGATACATTATTAAACACATTATTTTTTAACATGGTAACCGATTTTCATAACTCTACTTTGGCATTAGTATTACTGAGATCGTTTGTATGGTTTGAATCAAATTTCACAAATGTTCTTCAATTCCCTACAAATGTGGGTCACGTTACAATAAAGTTTCTGTTCCACTGCTAGAGAGAATATACGTTTACTGGTTTAACAACCACATATGCCGATTTAAACGTATATTAGAATAGCCAAAATAAATCAATTTTGAATGTTAAAAATATTCCAACAATGTTTTAATGCGTTACAAGTATTTCAAATGATATGTATTTTGAATGAGAAAAATAGAATTTGCAGACAAATTTGATTGCGTATGCAATATCTTCCAAAGTTCAAATTCTATAACACTATCCGGAATTTGGTAGGAATTTTTTCACCGGTGAAAATGACGTCATGTGTAACGGAAAATGTATATTTTCAGCTATAAAATTAAAATAGTTTGTTACAAGTTCTTCGAATAATTGTGTTATTCTCAATTTTTATTTTGTATAATCCAGTATAATTCGTGTTATTTTATTTTTGAAAATATTGCGATAAAATGTATATCTAGTAAACAGTACATTTTGGAATGTATAGTAGAAGGTTTTAGTACTGGTAGACCGAAAAAAATGAATAAAATTTACGTCACTTTCACGTGACTATAATGAATTATTCCCTTTTTTGAAATTTAAACATGTGCTTTGCTTTAAATATGATGCGTTTTTCATCTACAGAATGTTTTAGTATATATTACATTTGATGCATTAATCCCAGTACTGGGGGATTTAATGTCATTTTAATGCAAGAGTATTAAAATATTTAGTTTTAGAAATATGAATATGTGTTTATAATTCGAAATTAATAACTCATTTAATGCCGGACGAATGCCATTCTTCCAAAATTAAACTCCTTTGTCTTTTAAAAAAATACGTTTTACCTTAGATTTCGTTGAAAACTTTTCATTGACACTGTTTCATTCAATTGATGTAAAATATAAGAAGGTACAAAAAATTAGCTTTTACTCAAATTGCTGTTATACAGTTATTGCTACGAAAGAAAATAATATATTAAGCCTATTAAATATAGTTTTGATTACAGAATTAAAGTTACTTCGTTGCGAATTCAAAATTTATTAAATGAAACCATGCTTTCTATACTAGCAAATGTGACATAGCTTTCGGATGTAAAAACAATATTTAAAGGTTTAAAATTATTGGAATGTTATAAAAAAAAATTGTTGTTGTTCTTTTAAAGATTGCACAACATGAAAAAAAAACATTTTGTATGAAATAAATCTAATAATTATTTTAATAATAAAAATAAATGTTTTAAATAATTAAAAAAATGAGCGAGATTAGATTGAAATACGTGATTTCGCCTAATTATAATGCCACTTTCAACATTGAATATTTATGTTACATGTCAATATTCTTGCCGCATTTATGTTTAAAAATATTTAAAAATATTCCAACACGTGAAAATGGTTGCCGACCGTTAGTAACCGAAACTTTTCTACCGTAATAATTTTATTTTTATAAAATATTCTTTTCCTATCATTATTCATTAATAAATATATGATTCAATTGGACGTAAGTAATATTTAGTTGTGAAAATATTATTGTTTGGATTTCTTAAATGTGGCAAATTTAAATTACAGCGGTTATTTTTTTATATGGAAAACAGGAAATAAATTTGTAGTAAAAAATTACTATTTTGAAAATTAGGAAAAAATTATTGCTTAAATCATGCTCCAGAAGTAGTCTGTTTTAAATTGTAGGTTGTAATGAATGATATATTAGAATAAAATGTCGGTGGCAAAAATAATTGAAATTAATAATATAATGTTTTAATCCCCCTGCCTCTGCCTTATGTATTTTCCCATAATAAATATTTTATACTGAAATCTTATACCTGGCATACTCTACCTTATATTAAATTACTTTCTTTCTTTTTCTTTATACAGAAATGGCAAAGTCGTGTGTGTGTGTGTGTGTGTGTGTGTGTGTGTGTGTGTGTGTGTGTGTGTGTGTGTGTGTGTGTGTGTGTGTGTGTGTGTGTGTGTGTGTGTGTGTGTGCTGCTGAAATTTTTATTCTAGAATCCGAAAAATATAAAGAATGAAATTTCTAAAGAGCTTTCAATAATGTGCTAATGCGGATTTTCTCCTCATTTCATTTTGATAAGAATTCTGTTGATGTAAGAATTATAATATCGTTCAAATTAGAAGTTTTTGAGAAAGGTTTTCTTTTTCTTTCCCCCTTGTTATTTGTTTTTGAATAGATTCAGTTCACACTCGTGCTTCTTGTAAAGAATATATAGAGTTATATATCCCTGATATATAAAAATTATTCTATTGTTTTAGTTTCAAACTTTTATATACATATAATTCATTAAATAATTAAATTTAAAAGTCTGTTACTTACACGTTCGTATACTTTGACTGAAAATTCCATTCATAAAATAAAGCATGTCAAGGAAAATTTCAGACGGAAGTCAGAAAAGATCATGATAAGTAATGATATTGAAATAAAAGCTGTAAAGTATATATTGAGTTATATAGTCCTGATATAAAAATATTATTCTTTTTTTATTATTTCAAACCTTTATATAATATAATTCATTAGATAATTGAATTAAAAATATTTTACTTACACGTTCATATTTTTTAACTGAAAATTCCTTTCATAAAATACAGAATATAAAAGAAAAAATCAGACTGAAGTAAAAAAAGGTCATGATAAGTAATGAAATTGAAATACAAGCTGTAAAGTATATATTGAGTTATATATTCCAGATATAAAATTATTATTCTTTTCTTTCAGTTTCAAACCTTTATATAATATAATGCACTCGATAATTCAATTTAAAAAACTGGTACTTACCCGTTGATATATTTTAACTGAAAATCCCTTACATAATATACATCATGCGAGACAAAATTTTAGACTTAAGTCCGAAACGTCATGATAAGTAATGTAATAGAAATTAAAATTAAAAAGAAAAGTGAAACATGATATAAGGATGAATTCTGGTACACAGATATAAAGAAAACGTTCCTGCATTCCACAATGTAAAAAATATCATGATAAATAAAAATAAGAACCAGATTATTTTTTGCAAGCATTTTTGATTCGAAAATGAATATGCGCTATTCAGGGCTTTAGGTACTGATGAGTGACGAGTATTTAAAACGAACCTTATTACAGAAATTACTAATGATATTTTATTTTAATCGTAATAAATTAAGAATTTCTGTAATAAACATTGCATTGTTATTCTATGTGAGGTTTTTCTGTAAATTTTGAAGAACAACGATATAAACATCAAAATTAAGGATAATTTATCTCGTGTCCTGTAGACAATGATATTTTGATCAGAAATTTCAGCATACTAACATAAAATATAATCCAGATTTCCAGTTATCTGGAATACAGAATACACTGAATACATGAACCTATAAAAAGGAGAATCGTGGATGGGGCTACGAAAAACGTTTGCCAAATTCTAAAAGTGAAAAAAAAATTATCCTCTATTAAATGAATTTTACAAAGGTGGTTTATCTCAAAAATATAAAAATATTCTTTCAAATTGAAGTAATTGTGTTTTCTAGTTATTTGGCATTTTGGACTTAACAATAAGCCTAAATTCCACAGAAATACGAATTGTGTTGAATTAATTTTATGTTTATCAATAATTTTGATGAATAATCTTTCAAACCAAAATACCGCAACCTTTTTCTTTTTTTTATCTCATTATAAGCAGATAGTGTAAGATGATCTAAGGAGCGTCCTGCGGATGCGTAAAATGTATTTTGGCGTCGATGCATCAGTGGTTATTAGTGGGACATTTGACGGAATAACTACTAAATTAATGATGCAGATAGGGATTACTTCCAATTTAATGTGCTTTCACGATTTCTGTTATAATCTACATAAAATAAATATGCACAAAAAAGATTCAGTATTAAGCAAGAGAGTCAATTCAGATGTGTAGAAAATAATTGAAGAATTAAGAAAAAATGCTTAAAAAGATGCCAATATTTAATTAAAATGAAAGTACAAAATTTTTATCGACAATCATTATAGTTGACATTCAAACTTTAAGATCAAAGGAATAATATAACTTGCTTCCAAAACGATGAAAATTTTAAACATCCTTTTTTAATTTTTTCTTCTTCAATAGATGTTACAATGCAAATACGAGATCGAATTTCAATGAATTTGAAGTAGTTTTATGCTTAAGGCTCTTTGATGTTATAAAAGATTTTAAGAGTCTTGAATTTCGTTAACGTGAAGTTATAAAGGAAGAAGAATTGGATAAGAAGGTGTTGACTCTGATTGAACTTTTGAACTTTGAAGCACGATAATTCATATAAAAGAACTGATTAAATTCAATAAATCTTTTGTTTCGGTAGCGTTATTATAAATCTTAATTAAATATACAGAATTTAAAGAACATTTTATTATTTTATCTTATGGTACGTGAAAGTTGTTTGACATTGAAAGTGACATTTTTATTTTGCAAACATATTTATACAAAAATTAAAGAATCATTTTTAAACTTTGAATATAAAGAAATTATAAACAAACTAATGATTCAATGTAAACGACGTCTTTGCAAGAAAGCTTTGTGTTCATGTTAAACACAGCAGTCAAATATGTTTAAATATAAAAATTTACTAACTACTGAAACACATTTCTACATTTTTCTACATAGTTAGTCACCCAGAAGATTAAAGCCTGTACAGTTAAAATATACAAGTATTTGCGCGTCGTTTCTTCAAATCAAAATATGTAGATGGCTGCATTAAAATTCCAGGTAATACTTGTAACCCTGCGCGGATGGTTATCAGAACTGCTTACTTTACAGCCGTTAAATAATTTAGAATGTATTGTTTCTATGGTACAATACTTACGTCTGGTGATTAAATGGCTATTTATTAACCACATCACTGTACTAATTCAAGTCAAGTCATATCATTTATCAAAGTTGCTATTATAGCATAATGGCGACATGAGAAAATCGGTATGAATTCTAACCAGTATTTTTCTACAAAGTTGATACATTCGACCAAAATGTTTGAAAATCGTTCTACACTGCCTTTTGATTAGTGCATGACTGCATTCTGATGCTTTCGTTGTCTGATACGGCTTTCGCCTGAATAAAATTTCATATGTTATAGAATGTGTGTGGTCAGAATGTGTGTGGTGGTAAGTCTAAATTTACATTTCCTTTTATACGTTTTATAATGTTTTCGTATTTCATGAAACATGATGGTTCAGTTGAAACTTTAGCTGGGTAAGTAAAATGTTGGAACAAGATTTTATAATACATTACGTAGCGGAAGCAAAACAATTCCAGCTATTATTTAATGTATAAATACAAAACCTTTCAATTTACTGTGTATTATATGTCTTGTAAGGCGCCGAAACCATTTAAATAGGATAAAATATATTATCTTCTGCTCAAACATTAAGTGCCGCCCCTAATAAAATTTTTGAGAGGATCAAATTTCGAAAATATTTTAAATGAGAATATGAAACTATTCAAATTGTTTCTGTTTGATGAAAAATATTGTAGAATGCCTGCGCATTTTCGCGTGACACGTTAAACGAGAATATTTTGGAAATGTTCCTTAGAGGATCGAAAAATGGAAATATTCAGAGAAATTAACTACTCAGTTTGATGATTTAAATTTTCTGAAAACTGTTGAAAATGCAACGGCATTATAGAATGCTGGAAACAACATTTTAAAATTAAAAAAATAAAAGTGTCAATGTCAACAAAGTCACGTGCACTAAAAACGCAAAATGAAAGAAATTTCAAAACGGTTCTCAAAAAACAGAATATCATGCAAATTTTAATGTAAACAAATTGAAATTGAAATGTTATCGGTTTACTAAATTTTCATATTTATCTTGTAAATATACTAATGAAATCAAATTGAAATTGAAATGTTATCGGTTTAGTAAATTTTCATAATTATCTTGTAAATATATTAATGAAATTTGTAATTTATACAATAATTGAGGTCATTTGGATCAAGTTTATAAAAGTAAAAGGATAAATTATAACGGGCAAATTAATGCTTTAAGTACAGTGGAAGATTTATCAGGGATTTATGCTAAAGGTAAAATTCCTATCAAAATTCCTGTTTTAAAAAAGTACGAGAGATGGTACGGAGTTGGATACCGGTTCACCAATCTCTGAAATACCAATTAAAAGTTTTCACAGAGTCTTCCAAATTCATAAAGGGTCTTTACATGATGTTCAATAAAGAACTGAACTGATGAAATATTTATACCCTCTGAATGTGTAAATGTAAGTTTCTCTAATGATTATAAACCTAAAAATGTGAAATTGTATTTGCGGAAACAAAAAAAAAATCCTTTCTAATTCGGTAGAGACTGGAACTCTGAATTTAAAATCTTTCCTCATAAATTGAAGTCAATATATGTAAATAAAATTGTAAATTCTTCTGACTGTTTAGAAGTATTATTAAAAGCGTTTTCAGAATTGTTTACTATTAAGGTGGTGAAAATAAAAGATATGAAGGCAGAACTTCACCTAGAAAAATATCCCATATATTCTAAAGTTTGAATTGTAACTTGCACATTATATGCAGCAGTAAATGAAGAATTTTAAAGGATACATATAATTACACGATAACACATGTCACTAGTAGTAAGTGGGAAATTTTGAAATTGTGTTTGTTAAGCCTAATGCAAAGATTCGACTGTATGGGAGTTTTAAATTAAATAAATTACGCCGCTGAATATATGTTTTATGCGTAATTTAACAACAAATGTCCGATTAATAACGCTCTCATTATACATTTCGATGTTGAATAAGTTATTGTTTCCACGACTACCAGACTTTGTTACCGTTACTAACAATATCTAGGTCAAATTGACAATGCTCAGAATTGAGCAATTCATTTTTAATTTAATGCATTTTTAATCCATTTAAATTTTGTTCTAAACTGAAGAATAAGATCATTAATTTTCTTTAGATGTACGTATAAATGTATATGGCAAAACCGTACTTATAAAAGTGAATTTATTTAAGTTAAACTTACTTAAACTAATTCAGTATAAATAATAGAAAACGTTTTTCTATAAGAACATTTATATACGTATTTTTTTTAATTCATTGTGTCACCGAACCAGCGATAAATCGCCAAAATGCAAAATTTTCAACGTCATATCGAGGTTCAAACGTTATATCGCGGTTCCGCAGCAAATTTTTTTTAGAAACGTATATATCATCATGAGAACATTATTCTGTAATTGTTTCACAATTTTCTGAGTATGCGCTTATGGAGGCCTTCCTTGTAAGAGCATTCCTTCACTTTCTGCTGCTACAATGCAAATATACATGTTATATTTGGTCATCCGGAAAGTTCTGGGTATACGTCGGTTGAGATAATGTTGAAATGCCTGATTATGTCTGCAGAAGTTACAAACAAATTTATTTTAAAATAAGTAAAGGTGTTTTTTTTTCACGTACAGTATAAAAGCAAAATTTTATTTCAAAATTCTGATAGGAATGTGACATTTATGGATTCAAAATACCGGGTGATTATAATTAAAGTTACGATTTCAAAAATCGATAATTCTAAAACTACTGGTCAGAATGACTTGATATTTTAGCAGAACAATCGCGAGGCAATGGAATTTTATTTGGCGAAGGAAAAAAATAGTTCTAAAATGTGCCGATAGATGGCGCTGTCAAGGTAATGTCAGGGGGAAAGACCAAAAATGTATTCTTTAAACACAGGAATGTTGTTAGCCAAAAGGAAAAAAATAGAGTTCAGGGATTTAGTAAAAATGTATTAACGAAAAGACAAGAATACGTGTTTACAGCGACAACAGCAATAATGACAAAAAAAAAAAAAAAGCTTTATGGAACAAACACTTTACGATAATGATTAAAGTATAAGTTGTTCGATATGCCCTACGCCTTGTTCCGCTACTAATTGGAAGCGCAAAACGGCATTCTCCACAACAGATCGGAGGGTATCTGTACTGATGCAATGGGTGTGGTGTGTGTTTCTTGCCTTCAAGTCGGCTAGATTCTCAATTCGCCCGCTGTAAACAACATTCTTCAGGTACCCATAGTTGCCACGTATTAGTAATTTGCATATCTCCCGACAATCTGAACCCTGACAGCGCCATCTATCGGCACATTTTGGAACTATTTTTTTCCTTCGCCAAACAAAATTCCATTGCCTCACGATTGTTTTGCTAAAATATCAAGTCATTCTGACAAGTAGTTTTAAAATTATCGATTTTTGAAATCGTAACTTTAATTATAATCACCCTGTATATAAAAAAACCACAGAATTTTCCAGTTGACCTAATATTTACAAACTATTTAGTAAGATACCCGGTATAAAAAACCCGCCAAGCACGGAAACGTCAAAGCTTCTTTACGTTTTCCATAATGCAGAAATGCTTACCACCCCAACGTAACTCAAGATGTATGACTGAATTTTTTTTAAAATATGAAAACGGAACAATTATTATAATAATGTGGTTTATTCTTGTATGAGTGTGGTGAATCTTTGTGTGGAGGTAGTTCGGGAAGTAAGGAAGACAACCCCTCAGGTGGTAGTGGACTTACCTAGGTAGTCACGCAGAAACATGTGATATGCGCTAGCGGTCGGCCAACAGTATCGTCAGGCCGCAGTTGGTTGTTATTGATATTCATCTGCATCTGCAGAATGTTTGCGAGTGGAAAAGAGCAATGCAGTGTTATTTTTACTTAGTGGCAGAAGGAGGTGATTTTCTTTATGTGTATCGGTGAATGAAAGAGTGTACGGAGAACATCCACTGACATTGACTCGTGTGCAGGACGACACAAGCACTTCCACGTGGGAATCTGGTGAAATTTCGATGGAAAGTGTTGTAATACCAACTGTATAACCCAGATCTTTCACAATATGAATTTCCCATCTTTGGTTCGAAATAAAACACATTGTAGGGCCACCGCTTGGTACTAGGACAGAGACGTCATGGACAATGTTTGAGATTGGTTTCGATTACAGCTAAAGCACTTCTATGAGCAAGGTATTCACCACTTGGTGAAACAGTAGGACACGTGTTTGTGTAGATGTGGAGAAAATATTTGAAATAAAATATGCAATTTCATTCTGAAGCTCCTGTTTCGTGTTCATTTGATCCGCCCTAAAATTCTTAAATTTCGCCCGTTATTCGTTTTTTTTTTTTTTTTTTTTTTAATGCATTCCCAGCAATTATTATTATAGAATTTTCCTTTCCGTCTTTGTAAATGAACAGTAAATCGTACGCACTGCATAATTTATAGAAAACATGTTGTAGTAATCTTTTTAATTGCATTATTCTTTAAGTATCATAATATCTATAAAGCACAATGTAAACACATTGATAAGTTACGTTACTATCGAGGTGCAATAAATCAAAAATACAGCTTCAAAACATTAAAACTGTAAGATGTTAAAATTTCATGAGCTTTCGGCTAAACATTAGCCTTCCTCAGATGAACAACAAGCAGTCGAGGAGACGCTGCTCCGAAATGGCGCGTTTTGGACAGGCTGAGAATGGGCGAAACCAAACAGACAGGAAATAAAGGGGGTGACTGAAATCCGGAGGATACCATTACCAGCTGGGGTAGGTCAGGAGAAACCGAAAACCCCAGTGATACCTAGTATATTGTACCATAAACGAGGGATCTGATAAGATAATACATCATTACATGCATTATCACCTCTTTTCAAAATCTCTAGGGACTCTCTGATTATGCAACTATTATACTGTGAACCTCGTGAAATTATTTTAGCTTTACTGAAAAGTACATCAATATCTTTGGCCTGATTTAATCTGGATAAAGCAGTGGATAATTTACCTTTCTTCATATCAGCTGTATGCTCTTTAATCCTTTCTTTTAATTTGCGAGTTGTCATGCCTATATATGAATATATTTTAGAACTGTCATTAACTTTAAAAGGAATAATATAAATGCCAGATTTATCTCGGTTATCAATAGGGTCGATCATTCTATGTACCAAATATTTAAGCTTGGTTGGGGGTTTAGCGATAAGAGTTACATTATATTCCTTTAATGCGTATTTAATCCGCTCAAACAGATGCGGGATATAATCTATACTGTAGAATTTTGAAGATTGCATATCTTTTTTAACTATTGTAGCTTGTTTATTTCTGTACTCATAAATTAACTTATTAATAAATTTGTTTGAAAAACCATTTTCAGATGAAATCTCTTTAATTTTGTTCAACTCCTCATTTAAATAACATTCTGAACTAACCTCAAACGCCCTTTTGATATAAAACCGATACGCTGCTGCTTTGTAATTAAACGGAACATTACTATTGTATGATATTGTGTTATTGGATCTGCAAGGTTTTCTATAAACTTTCCTATCAATGCTACGGGTTGAAATATTTTTAATAAGTTCTATATCTAAAAATGGTAATGAACTATTTTCTTCAATTTCACAAGTAAGTTGTATATTTCTATCTATACTGTTGGCATGCGCCAGAAAATCATTCAATGCAGAGATATCGTGATTCCATATGAGTAGTATGTCATCGACATATCTAACCCATAATGCAGGTTTAAAGGGGGGTGTAGAAATTATACGTTTTTCCAGAGGTCGTAATTTTAATTCTGCCAGTAAACCAGAGATAGGTGAACCCATAGGGGCTCCCTCAGATTTTTTATAATAACATCCGTTAAATAAGAAAACGTTGCTGTTAGTAATTAAGTTTATACTGGAAATCAGAGTATGTTTAATACTGTCATTATAAGCTGGGTTATTTATAATGCTATTTTCAATAATAGGTTTAACTTCCTGAAAATCAATAGAAGGATACAGAGATTTAATATCAAAACTTGCTAGAATGCTGTTATCTTCCAGTTTAAAGCCTTTAATTATGCTAACGAAATCTGCAGTAGAATTGACTACATGCTCAGTGGGGGGTAGCATTGATTTAAGTAGTGGTACAAATGATTTCTCTATTATGTAGGTTGGTGCTGTACATTTTGAAACAATAGGGTGGAGGGGGAAATCTTTCTTATGGTCTTTTAAACGCCCCTGTAATCGGGGGGTGACTGCAGTTTTATTAATAGCCAGTTTAATTTTAATGTCACTTGGCCATGTGCCATGTTTAATAGTGCCAGTTGATCCAATAACACAATATCATACAATAGTAATGTTCCGTTTAATTACAAAGCAGCAGCATATCGGTTTTATATCAAAAGGGCGTTTGAGGTTAGTTCAGAATGTTATTTAAATGAGGAGTTGAACAAAATTAAAGAGATTGCATCTGAAAATGGTTTTTCAAACAAATTTATTAATAAGTTAATTTATGAGTACAGAAATAAACAAGCTACAATAGTTAAAAAAGATATGCAATCTTCAAAATTCTACAGTATAGATTATATCCCGCTTCTGTTTGAGCGGATTAAATACGAATTAAAGGAATATAATGTAACTCTTATCGCTAAACCCCCAACCAAGCTTAAATATTTGGTACATAGAATGATCGACCCTATTGATAATCGAGATAAATCTGGCATTTATGTTATCCCTTTTAAAGTTAATGACAGTTCTAAAATATATTCATATATAGGCATGACAACTCGCAAATTAAAAGAAAGGATTAAAGAGCATACAGCTGATATGAAGAAAGGTAAATTATCCACTGCTTTATCCAGATTAAATCAGGCCAAAGATATTGATGTATTTTTCAGTAAAGCTAAAATAATTTCACGAGCTTCACAGTATAATAGTTGCATAATCAGAGAGTCCCTAGAGATTTTGAAAAGAGATGATAATGCATGTAATGATGTATTATCTTATCAGATCCCTCGTTTATGGTACAATATACTAGGTATCACTGGGGTTTTCGGTTTCTCCTGACCCACCCCAGCTGGTAATGGTATCATCCGGACTTCAGTCACCCCCTTTATTTCCTGTCTGTTTGTTTCGCCTATTCTGAGCCTGTCCAAAACGCGCCATTTCGGAGGAGCGTCTCCTCGACTGCTTGTTGTTCATCTGAGGAAGGTTAATGTTTAGCCGAAAGCTCATGAAATTTTAACATCTTACAGTTTTAATGTTTTGAAGCTGTATTTTTGATTTATTGCACCTCGATAGTAACGTAACTTATCAATGTGTTTACATTGTGCTTTATATAAATATTTTATTGGGTGAATTTGACATTCGTATTATATAGATTTTTCTATATATTTTTATTTGTATCATAATATCAACAAAATTCATCGAAAACGATTTTCCCCATAGATCAAATTGTAATGGAATTAGTTAGTGCGTCCTTGTAAACAAACTACAAATGCTTCTTATTCTATATTCTTAAAAAAATCATGTTCCAGCCACCTCAGTAATGCATATCCATTTCATTTTGTTTTAATTATTGAAACACAATTAAATTACATCAAACACGATTTTTTCCCTATATACAATAATTTAACTGAATTCCTTTGTATGTCCCTGTAAACAAACTAGTATTGCTGTTCACTTTATCTTCAATACCGAACATTTTTTAATAACATTAATAGCATGTAAAAGTTGCACAGAAATCTGAGTATATTTATTTGTGTTAGAGCACTGTCATGCAGACTGACGGACAGATAAACCAAATTCATTAAGATTTTTCAACTGTGTGGGGAAGTGTTAAAACAGATAAAATATTAATATTAGAAAAATGTGTGTACTAAGATACACACGAATATAAAATGAAAACACGTGACAAATCTTTATTAAATAACGTCGCATCTATTCCCTATACTTTATAATATTTTACGAGTTCTACATTTTTATTTCATATATTATAAAATACACTTTTGAGTTTTTTTTTCGTGACAGTTTAGTACTGAAGTTTTATCTATAGTCATTTACGAGAACAAATAAGAAGAGATCCAAAAGGATTGATATGCAAATTCAAGTTTTCTTCCGCTTCTCCTTAGTATAGTCTTTTTTGAAGTGAGAAGGGTGTTTTTAAAATATACCAGTTTTATAAGTTTTTTTGTGAGCTGCAAGCTTCGTAAACATACAAATCTAATAATTGTTTATTATAAGTAAGGTAAATGGGCAAGTAACAGACCACTTAAGAACATTCAGTGAATTATAATAAAATTTTATGAAAACTCTGTTAAAACAATTTTTTCCTTTGTCTAAATTTTCATGGTTCATTTTCATTGAACGTTTTCAAAATAGCACATTAATATATAGAAAATATAAATCGAAATAAACATTTGCTCCAATAATGGACATAGTTATTGCTACATCTACCAGAAAGGGATCAAGCAAATTATTAGAAATCTTAGATAAAAAAAAATTGATAATTTAATTAACTAAGATATAAAATATTCAGGAAGATCAAATGAAAATGGAGCAAGAGCTGTAGAAATGGCGTAGTTTATTTCAAACGTAATCTCCAAAGGCACACAAGAAATTGTCCCGCAGTTTTACTAAGCGGTGACTACCCTTCTCGTAGAAGTCGTTTATCTGAAATCGGAACCACTTTCGAACATTGTCCATGATTTCGTTGTCCGAGTAGAAACGTGCATTCTTCGATGCGCATTCACTGGACCAAAGATGTGACCACGAGATAACGATGTGGCAACATGAGGACAAGTTCACCTTTACCAGGTATACGTATCATATTTTGCATATTCCTGACCCTCGAAGAAACGTGTGTGCTAGTCCTGCACACGATGCAATGAAAGTACGTGTACCACATACACTGCCTTTATTCACCTATGCACTTTGTAAACTCAACTCATTCTGCCACTGAAAAAGGAAATGACATTACATCGAAACCTTTTGCCCTCCAAAAACATAACTCTTTTCCTTCACCCTTGGCTGCTTTATTTGTCTTACTATCCCAAAGGTATCCCAAAACCTTATAAAGGCTACTCATTCTTCATGTCACATTTCTGCTACTGGATGCAGGTTTACTCTTTTATAAATTTGCATTAGCTCTATATTACTGTGAATAATATTTTTTCTTTCAGGGTATTTTATTTTAATCACTCTAAACATTCCAACAGACAAAATATATTGGAAAAAATATTTATTATTACATCACACATAACTTAAAAGTGATAATTAAAATTTTAATTTATCATAATAAATACATCAACAGCATAGGCATGTGTTGCCTGCTATGACGAGTTACAAAGACAATTTACTCGATTAAACTGTTAACTTTAAAATAGTACATAGCATTACTTTTGATGGATCCAGAAATTAAAAAACCCAGATCATGCATCACTTACATACTTTTAACGTACAATGTTTTATTTTGTTAACAGACTAAAAAAAAAGATGCTTTTGTTTATTGTCGTTATGTCTGTATGTATGTATGTCCTTCGTTTTCTAAAGAAATCACTGAATGGATATGGAGTAAATTTTACGATAATATTCTAGTACAACAGGAAAGTTTTTAAGCTAAAATGACTCAACCTAACATGTATAGTTTATACAGAGACATGTGATACATTATAATATAGGACTGTCTCGTGTTTTTCTCATCTGAGATATGAACAATAGATTACCTTTATAAATGTGAATAACGTGACATACGATAAAATGGTGTTTGGTCGAATTGACTTTGGACAAAATCTTGAACGAGGATCAAGCAGAGTGTCTTCTTAAATAAGAAAGTGGAGACATACGAATAATGAAATTGATCGGTCGAGAGTATTGCAAAAATACTTGCCGAATCTGCCATTATAGCCAAGATAATAATTGATGACTTGTCTCACTGGTTTAATAGAATTTGTCTAGGGGAGTATTGCAAAGTTCTGATTATAAAAACAGTTTTTGTACGTTGCAAACGACTAATTTATTTATAAAAACACTCGGATGGCAAAAATATACCGTAATCCGGGACAACTTTGCAACTTTTTGAAAAATATGTCATTTAGTGTTCTGAGAAATTCCAGATCTAATTAATTTAGGCGCTAGTGTTTCCATTTCATAAAGAAAACATTGTGTGACATCCTTCTTGCGCGTTTTCTGTCTTATTAGTTGTTTCATGCCCGTTATCAGTGAAAATATTTTGTAACTGGGAAACAGGCGATTTCTGACGTCTAAAAATGTTTTCCGTTTCACCTTTTTCATCCAAACGGAAGTCAAAACTGCCTATTTTGTTTCATACAGTATATAATACGCTTTTGGAATAGCTTTTAGAGCTTGATTTAAGGAATTTTTTTTATGGTTGACAATATTAGTTGGCAAAGTTGCACCAGGAATTTTGGAAGAATGCGACAACTTTGCAAATCTAGAGTTTTGTCATTTCCCTACATGCTTTGATATTTTGTGATAATTCGGATTGCGCGTTTTCCTTGCATGACATATCTGAATTAGAATCCGAGTAAGGATACCGAGGATCTGAACAAGGTGTAGTACCCCAGGAAGATGCAGAACCCGAACAAGATGCAGAACACAAGCAACCTGAAGAACCCAGTAAAGAGTTAGTACAGGACGTTCTTCCTCAAGATGATGAACCATCATCAATGACTGAAGACATCCAGTTAGCCCAAGATGGTAAGAACTTCATACATTGAAGGTTGGGATGTTTGGGATCGTTCAGTTCTTGGCGAAAAAAAAGTGTGGAACATTATGCTTCAAAAATCATACATTATTACATACATGAAAACTTTGACGTGTCATACCTTAGAACAAAATACAATGGGTGGAGTTTCCATTTTCCTACTGTTCCGAGTGTGGCGTCTGTCAACGTAACCGAAGCAGTGTTTATTGTTCAATCTTTTTACATATAAAAGGAAAAAATTCGTTTTCTGAGAAGAATGTTCGAATATTTTTCTAACTGCTCTTCTATTTCTTTTCTTTTTTATTGAAATGTATAAGTCATTATTTAATTACATTATTTCAATTATAATTCAATTTTTCTGTGATTTTTTTTTTCACTGGTTTTTAGACAGTTGGCAAAGTTTCCCCATTACCCCGTAAACTTTGGTAACACGGTTTCACGCGCAAAAAAAAATAGAAATGCTAACTTAAGTTAACATGTTACCACATATTCTTAAACTACAGTTCAAGTCTAATGGTTTAAGATGATTTTGAATCATTATTGAGCATTATGAGTAAACGAAAGCTGGGTAGGTAAAAACAAATGTGGCAAATTTGTCCCGGTTTATGGTAGATTAAATTGCATTTGGTTGCAATAAAAGTACCTTCTTGTTCCAAATCACTCTCTCTTAAATATACCATCTGACGCTCAATAAGAATATAAAAAATACACAATGTTAAAAACAGTAGCTTTTTGCATAATTGCAAACAAGTCATTAATTAAGAAGCAATAACTTAAAATATCACTATTTTAATTTTTCTAAAATTACCTGTTTATTTTGCTAATATCATTGCTTGACTATCATATTTCAAGTGGAAATGAAATAGTCATATTCTTCGTCGTGACTTTAATAGAAAATTAAATAAATATTTAAGAAATTAAATTTGAGTACGTAAGCACACACATGCTCTAATATGTTTTACGATAATTTTTTTAACTAGAAAGTAGTGAAATTAAAAATATGTAAAATTTGAAGAGTTATTAAAATAGATGAACACTTGAACACTCTAAGACAATATTTATCTCTTGAAGATGATTTATATAAAGATTAAATTCTATTGCATGAAAAAAATCCATTTATTTTTCAAACTAAACAAGGCAGTATATTTCAAATAAATCATCTTGAGACAAAAGAATTAGGAACTTTTTATTTTTAAAAAAGACCACTTCATAAAATTTAAAAACAGTCTCTATCAAAGGAAATTTAATGATTTTAGTTCTAGTTAAATATTTAACAAGACACTTCATTCAAGATCTAATGAAGACATTTTTTTGCTTAGAGTACTAATGAATTAAATTATTACAATACTTCATATTGATTAATGCATCCAATATTGTTTCAAGGGCGTCACAAGTTTTGAAACGAAACGAAATGTATCAAATATCCACTTCAAAGCTTTTAAATATTTTCCTTAATCATACTTTTTTCTATTATTATACAAGCAGTAAACTTTAATGTATATTACTTTGAATAATAAAAAAAAAAACATATAAATTATAGGAAAATAATACTTCATAAAACTGAGCATTCGTGTTACGCAATTTACACATATTGCCCTTTGCACTAACTGGACAATAGTATCCGGACACTTTCGATTCTAGACATTATTAAGAAAAATAATGAAATGTTTACCAAATTGTTCTTAAACTTCGAGGATGTAAAGAAGATATTTAAAGTTGGAGTAGCAAAGTTGAGGTTTATTACAACAGAGTGAAAAATGTCCAGGAACAGGATTCGAACCTGGGTATCTTGAGTTTCTGTGCCACGTATATTTCACTGAAGATTTAGACAGGAGGGCAATTAGAGAACTAAACAAAAAATGAAAAAAAAAATATTTGCGGACAATCTGTTAAAAAAAGAAATGAGCTGAAGCGGTGTCAAATAATTGAGTATGAGTTGCACAACTCGTGTATATATTTGTGCAAGAATAACACATGCACATGAAGATATAGAGAGTTTTTAAAAATTTCTGGAAATTTCCGCATGTTTTTTGTTTATAACATGCGAAGTTTTTAACCACATTTACGTGAATAATACAACAAAGTTTCTTTTATAATTATTAATCAACGATAATTTAGTAATAAACTATATAAGGCAAATTATATAAAAATGCCCGTCACATATCGAAAAAAAATCAGGAATTTATTAACGATTTCAGATGTTTTCATGCGTTTTCTACAAATTGTCGTTTTTATCATAAATTCCAGAATATGTACACTGAATTACATAAGATTTATTAATGCTCTGAAAGACATACATACTTATAAGGTCATTGTGCCTAAATGCGACGGATTCCCCATAGTTTTGTCGCTTTTAGTGTTCATTTGCCATTTTAATAAATATACATATATCATATATTCTAATACGAGCAAATCTTGTGTGTGTGTGGTTATATATATATATATATGCCAATTTTATATTAAAAAAGGCTCTAATAAGGTTGCGAAATTTTGTATCCTACCGTTTTGGGGGTCTCGAAAATCATTGGGCCGGGTAACATGTTCGAGAAAATTTGATTAGTGGGTTATTTTGGGTCACCATAGGTCAGGGTCAAGTTAATTGTATCTAAAAAACGGTTCAAACAATTTTGACTAAATTTTGTATTCTACCATTTTCAGGCACGAGAAGACTATTGGGCTTGGTCACATGTTCGATAACCATCGAATAGTGGGTCATTTTTGTGTCAACGTGGGTTAAGTTCATTTTATCTAAAAAACGGCTCTAACGATTTTGATTCAATTTTGTATCCTACGAGTTTCGGGCACAAAAAAATCATTAGACTAGGTCACATGTCCGAAAAAATTCGATTAGTGGGTCATTTTGGTATCACTGTGGGTCAAGCTAATTTTATCTAAAAACGTCCCCGACTATTTAGACTAAATTTTGCTTCCTATGGTTTTCGGGCACGAGAAGACTGTTGGCTTAGGTCACATGTTCGAGAAAATTCTATTAGTGGGTAATTATGGTCATGGGTCATTATGGGTCAAGCTATTTATATCTCTAAATTTAGTATCCTACAGATTTAGGGAACGAGAAAATCATTGGGCTAGGTCACATGCTCGAGAAAACCGATTAGTGGGTCATTTTTGGGTCACTGTGGGTCAAGCTAATTTTATCTAAAAAACGACTCAGACTATTTTGACTAAATTTTATATCCTACGGGTTTCGGGCATGAGAAGAGAATTGGGCTTTTTCACATGTTCGAGAAAATTTGATTAGTGTGTAATTTCGGTCATTGGTGATATTTGAACCTAAAGCTAATTTTGACCGAGCTTGGCTCGGTCTTCCATGCTCGTATTTTTTTAAGCAGAAAATAAATGCATATGATGCTTTTAATTGAAAACTGACTTCTTTTGTAGAAATTGAACCATTATATGTTATATTTCCAAACAATATACGACTGTTGCATTTATAGTAGTTAAAACCAAAATGAGACGTCCAAAGTCCTAAATGTGACAATGCATTTTATACATGTCAATTCATTTAAAATATTCATTTAATTGCTAAACATTTTGAATTACTTAATAAAGAATTGAAATACATAAAATTTAAAGTTGAATAGCTGATTATTGGAACTACTTAATATATTAATAACTTAAATAATACAAACAATAACTGAGATAAATAATCTTGAATATATTCTAATTAAATAATGCATACTTTATCCGCACTTTAACTTTTAAAATGAAAAAAAGAAAAAAAAAACAAGAAGCAAATAATGAATAATTGATACAACATAAATTTTACGAAATCTCTTGTTTCTTATTTTGCTTTTAACTCATTTTTGGTTTTCATCTTCCACGTAGACCTCGTTTTTTCTTTTCGGTTTCTGCATGGCACGGAATTAGAAGCGTTGTGGTTTTGGCTTCTTCGTAACTTCTGTTTTTGCTGCACCTTTATTTCCAGTTTGTTTTAGAGACTGTCGTCAAGTTTTTGCCGAATTATGTTTTTGAAGCGGTGATTTTGCTTTTTTAAGCATTAATTGTTGTATCTTTTCAATTTTTTGTCTTTGTTTTTGATCTTTCACTTCATTATCCTCTTTTAATTCTTTGATATATGCTTCCGTTGTAAAGCATTTACCTATGTTTGACCCTGCTTCTTTTCTGTTTTTGGCTGCATTTTTCATGTGTTGGTGAAATTGTTTTTTAACAAACACCTTAAAAAACATGTGATGGATTCGCTTCAGGAAGAAATATTTGTGAGTGTAATTCCTGGTAGAACTCCAGACTGTTTTTCAATAGAATCGGACCTCGTTTTGCACAATATATTTTTTTAGCTCACAGGCTATCAAAGCCTGAGAGCTTATGTGCCCGCTGGTTCTGTATGTATGTATGTACGCATGTACGTACGTATGTATGTACGTAACGCGATAACTCTTCATAGAAATATCCGTTTTCCTTCAAATTTTGTTTATAGGTTTACTGTGTTAAGGTACTTCCGTGATTAGTTTTCGGGATTGATTGGTTAAGTATAAAGGGATAAAACGGGGGGGGGTAATCCCCCTCCCTTAAATTATGAAAATGGGTTTTTCATGCAGAATTATTCAGTTTTCCTTCAAATTTTGTTTATAGGTTCACTGTGTTAAGGCGCTTCCCTTATTAGTGTTCGGGATTGATTGGTTAAGTATAAAGGGGGGGGGGAACGGGGGGATAACCCCCCTTAATTTATATAAATGTGTTTTTCATGCAGAATTATCCCGTTTTCCTTCAAATTTTGTTTATATGTTCACTGTGTTAAGGCGCTTCCCTGATTAGTTTTCGGGATTGATTGGTTAAGTATAAAGGGGGGGTAACGGGGGGGGGCTAATCCCCCCTTAATTTATATAAATGTGTTTTTCATGCAGAATTATCCCATTTGCTTCTAAATTTGTTTATAGGTTCATTGGGTTAAGACGCTTCCCTGATTATTTTTCGGTATTGATTGGTTAAGTATAAAGGGGGGGAACGGTGGGCTAATCCCCCCTTAATTTATATGAATGGGTTTTTCAAGCAGAATTATCCGATTTTCTTTAAATTTTGTATATAGGTTCATTGTGATAATGCGCTTCTCTGAATAGTTTTGAGGGTTCTTTGGTTAAGTATAAAGGGGGAAGGGGGGGTTAATCCCCTTAATTTAGATAAATGGGTTTTTCATGCAGCATTATCCGATTTTTTTCAAATTTTGTATATGTATATATTCATTGTAATAAGAGGCTTCCCTGATTAGTTTAAGGGGTTCATTAGTTAACTATGAGGGGGTAACGGGGAGATGACCCCCCACTTTAATATATTGTCGATTTCTTTATTTTTCGAGGGGCTCATTTCAAATTCTTTGAAATACGAGTATAATATACAATTAGTGTGAATAGCCTGTGAGCTCCATGCCCTCAGTTTAACTGGGCAGTTTTCTTTTTATTAAATATGCATTCATTGTTTGGCAAAATTCAAAATCTTCATCATATGCATTTCTATGCAATCTTAAATTTAATTGAACAGTCACATTACACATTGTTTGAGAAGTTGTATTATTACTGTTATGGTGCTCAGTTTTAATACTTGTGCTTGTAGAACACAGTTAGTTATTAAGTTTTCATTAACCATATTTATCAAATTAGGAATTTCAAAATCAGGAAACATATTGCCGTCTTTAGCATGAAAATCGCCCATAATAAAAATTGATTTATTGTCAGGAAGCAGGTCAGTGCACAAATCATTGCTAACAACTAAATTGCTATCAGCCAAGGTATAATATATCGCGATGGATATGAAAGTATTTAATTTCTTTAATTCATATTTCTGATTTTGTAGATTTTTATATTGTTGAATGGCATTGGGATCGAATGATAATTCTGGGACAGCACACCGACTGAATGGGAAAATGCTGTTTTTAATACAAATTTTAAAGACATGTATTTTTTCTATTTTAATCATTTTAAACACGTATTTAAGTACTCGGCCAAAGAAAAACACTAGTGTTCGGATCATACTGATATTCATAATATATTAATTCAACGTGCTTTATCAAACACAATATTTTCTTTAAAGATCAATTTAATACAATATATGAAAATATCATATAAACTTACCCCTGTTAATCTCCTAAAAGTCTCGCCGCCTTTATGGCATTCTGTTCATCGCTAATAGGTCTCTGAAGAAAACCAGGCACCAAAATGAGTAAAATATTTTAGAACTATAATTTGAAAACTTGTCGACATCACTTTAGGTAAATGAAACACAAGTTGTATTCCTTGTCGTCTATAAGGTTAACTGATCTTCAAAGTTAAAAAGAAAAATCGTGAACCATTTTCAAGACTTTTTGTCGCATTTAGGGAATATGGGGACGCTGCATAATGAACAATGTGAATTTTAATGGGAAATTTCTTTAAAGAAAACGTTTTTAAACGCAGCAAAATATTTCGTGGTTTTTTTTTTCCTGAAGTACGTATATCTCATTATTTAGCGTTTATGTACGATTCCAGCGTTAAGATTTAAAGTACAAGAAAATTATCGAATTTATGGGTCATCGCATTTAGGCACAACGAACTTAAATGAAGAAATATACATAAAATTAATTGTATTAAATTGCATTCCATAAATTGTTTTTATGTTTGACGTGGAGGAGAAAGTGTGTACTACTATGTTTGTGTAGAGAAGTAATCAATTTCTCTAAAATATTTTACATATGAATTATTTCACAGTGTAAATGTTTCCCTTGAAAACATATCCCAAAATTCCAATACGAAATCGTATATTATTGCTACATTAAAATAGTAATTTTTTCATTAAAAATATTCTGGATGAAATAATATATAGAATAATTCAGTGGAATTTTGTTGTGAAAATTAAATAATTCGGAAAATAGTTACTTTTTCTAATGAAATTTATAGAAACCTTTATGAAATTAGAAATCTGTAACTTTATTCTCTTTTTTTTAATGTTAAAAAATAACTATAATTATATTTCAAAAATCTTCTAGAAATTCTAAGCGGGAAAACATATTTCACGCTGAAACATTTAATGAATGTTTACGAAGAGTGACGGGAAAGATAACTCTATGCTTCGGTGACTTCAATTAAATTTCCGTCGAAGCAAGGGTGAAAAAAACGTTTACTTTTTAAAAAACCACACATTGTAAAATACATATAATCTTTATGTAAATGCATTTATTATATGCTTAATAAATTATTATTATATCAAAATTAATTTGTAACTCAATTTTGCTATTCTGAAGAAATTATTCATTTCATGCACGAAAGAGGCGAAGTTATTAAGTAAAGTAATAATTTAAAGTAACATTATTTTTACTTCAATCTATACAATGAATTGTTTAGAATTAATGGTTGGAGCTTACTTTAACACGATGGAATTTTCGGGTTTAGATAAAAGAGCACTTATAATAAACATGACGGAAAATTTGAATCATTTTATACATTTTTCATATTCAAATAACAATTCTATGTAACAAATAGTCTAGAAATAAAAATTTTAAGTGGTTGTTTTTTCCTTACTATTATTTAATATTATTTGATTATAAATCTGAAAAATATAAAATCTGAAATATACTTTACTTTTTACTTCATACAAAATTATTCCAGTCAGCTGTTCGTACGATGAGATACTTTCCGATCTAAAGATATTATAAAATAATTCCGTTTGCCATCTTGTCAACCGAATAATTTCCTACTTCAATGATTTGAGAGACTTGTTTCCTATAGCTAAAATTAAAATTAAACTCAAAATTATTTCAATTTTGACAAAGTATAAAATATTATTTGTACCTAAAAAGCGCTTCTTGGAAATAATATAATTTTTCCATTTTTATTAGATTTAAGGAACTAAGGACTCTTAACCGTTCAAAAAATTCAATTTTGGAAATAACATATTCATTTAAGGCTTCTCGTCAGTTAAATTTGAGTTTTCCTTTCAGCATGTTAATACTATGGGGATAAGTTTCATCACCTTTCTGAGGATATCTCATGAAAAAATGGATTTTCTACATTTCGTTTTTTGCATGCAATTCTTAAACCTTGTCGCTATTTACCCCAGGTTTCATTTTTTATTAAAAATAATTTTAAATACTTGATTTCAAGTGAAATAATTGGAATATGATCAAAATAATTAATATGCCTCAGGAAATTGGAATTTCTGGCAGTTCTAATGGGTTGTGTGGAAATTTAAAAAAAAAAAAAAAAAAAAAAAAACATGGAAAAAACTAGTGTTTCTGATTTATACATTGATAAAAAAAAATATTTTATTTCAATTTATTTGGGAGGTAGCTATAATTAATATAAAATATACATTTCTATTTTGATCAGTTCTGTGCTTTCCCCAGCCAGCCAATTTATCACTCGATATGAACGGATTCCCCACTGCCTTTGTTCGATTTGAGAAATGTTTTAGATAGGGGGAGATGTTCTAGGGGTTAGTATTAGGGGGTAAAGGAGAGAAATTTTCAAGCTAGTATAGTGTATTTCTTATCCAGAATTCTTATTTTCATAAGCACAGTATATTTCCATGTTTTTAATTCTATTATTTTAAATCTTTATGTAGTTCATTTCAATAATTCAGGGTTCCCAGCGACATGGAAAGTCATAGAAAATCTGGAAAGTTAGGGAATTTCAAAGTAATCCGGGAAAGTCATGGATATGTAAAATATATAGGAAAAGTCAGGAAATTTACAAATATTTCTTAAAAAGTCATGGAAAGGTCTGGGAGGAGTGGGGGTGGGGTGGGGGGGGAATTTGAACTGCATGAAACTGCATGGCTTGACAGTTTCAGGAAATTTAATTAAATAAATATTTGAAAAGTATGGAAAAGAAATGGAAAGTAAACTTAAAGAATTTTATTTTAGATGTCTTTTATCAGAACTAATAGATCCCAGCCATCCGAGAACGATGGCAAGAAGAGAATTTAAATGTATGTTAGATGCAATGTAACAATATCTAAAAAAAGAAAAATTGAAGAAATATAAAGAATATGCTATTAGAAATCAAATTGTATAGATTGCGTCATACTACCACAGATAACAATTTTTTTTAACATTTCTGAGCATTTTCAAATTTTGTTTCAGATGCAATATATATTTATAAGCTTTATACTAGAGTAAATAAGCAAAAAAATAAGCAAAAATCATTTTTATGTAAGATAATCAAGATGTACGAGGTAGGGTCAAAAAGTTCCCGGAGTAGATCAATTACAAATTATTAAAAAATAGAACAATAATTCAATGGCCTTCAAAGTACTTTCATCCTGCATCCACACACTTCTTCCAGCGTTCGTATAACTATTCAAAACACTCCTTGAATCCATTTTTTTGAGACGTACTTCAATAGCTTCGTCACATTTTCGATCATCTCATCTGAATCCATAAAACTGTGTCCATTCAAATTGGTTTTCAAAAGTGGAAACAGGTAAAAATCCACTGGTGCTAGGTCAAGAGAATACGAAGGGTGTACCAGAGTGTTAACATTGTGTCTGGCAAGGTAATGTTTCACAATCAGATCGCGATGTGGGGGAGAATTGTTGTGTAAAAGAAACCAATCATTTGTTGCCCATTTTTAAGGTGGTTTTCGTCTGATTGCATCTCGTAATCTTTAAAGATCTTCAGGTAAATTTCTTCCTTTACTTAAATAATTTTAAGTAAATTTAAGTAAATTTAAGTAAATTTAAGTAAATTTTAAATAATTTTAGTTTTAAAATATGGCCTTCAGGAATAAATTCATAGTGAATGATGCCCTCGAAATCGAAAAACACCTGCAACATAACTTTCTCTCTTCTTTTGTCCAAGCAAAATTTGTCCTTCCTTGGTGATGTTTTTGCTGACCTTTACGTAAACGCTGATGCCATCATTTCCGTATGCTTTCTTCAGCATCTCGAGCGTCTCAGAAGGCGATTTCTCGAGCAAAACGTAGAATTTGATGTTTGCACGCTTCTCTAAAGACGACATTTTAAAATCCGATGAATGAAAAATTCGCTTTGTCAGAAATGATCTGCAGCTAACTCCGACAGTACCGGAAATGAATTCCAGATGCTTGTGGTTTTCCTTATCAGTGCTGCCAACCTCCAAAAAAGATATTTCCCCTCCAACGAACACCTGTGTGAATGTAGGCGCCTATTCTGGGAATTTATTGACTCTACCTCGTATATGATGTATGTAAACTTTGTAAATGATTTTTCAAAAGATACATTTTTTATTTTTTGCTCCACTTTTTTTCCTTTTTGCTTATTTGTTTCTATATTTTTATCTATTTTTATTTGTTTTTATGATGTATTTGTACTAGTAATCTAGGATTTATTTGTTCATTATATTGCTTGCATTTTTCAGTGGATAATCAGATTTTTTTCTTCATTTTTTTATTTCTTGTTTTACAAAAAAAAAATATATTGCAGTATTAAAAAATTGTATGACTATTTTTAGAAAATGAGCTTGATTTTATTAGAAAGTAGGTAATAAAGGGACATTTTACTAATTTCATTTTTAGAAATTCTTTTTATGTACATGCGATCTTTAAAAGCATCCAGTATATTTTGTGATATAGCTATACAAATTTTGTTCCAAAACATGGTTTTAATAATAGATGAAAAACTTTAAAAAATAAAAGAATAAATAAATAAATAATAATAAATGGATTTCATTAGATATGTATTGTTGTATAACATGGAGAAAAAAGGAGGTCTCAGAACATTTCATAAAAATTTAAATTATAATTTCAATGTTATGGTAAATAATGAAATTAATTTTCTTGATCTTAAGATAATTCTTAAAGATAATAATAAAATTATGTTTGACATTTATGACAAGCGAAATGATTTTACATTTCAAGTAAACTTATTTACTAATGATATGTCATGTATACATAAATCTGTATTTGTAAATATTTTACTAAATTTTACACATAGAATTAACAATCTTTGTCCAAATAATTTTAAAACTCAAAATTTTAAACTTATCCTTCAACATGCAATAGATTATGGTTATCCTTTTTATTTAGTTAAGTCAATTTTACGCATATAAATTTTTCTTTCATTGGGGTTAAATGTTTGTACATTTTTCATGTTAAATCTCTTACATTTTGATTGCTGATATATTAGGCTAAAGATTGAACTCCTTTGTATGCGAGCTGCATTGGATTATCTTAATTAAATATCATTCATTAATTAAAAATATAAATGAGTGTGAATTCTAAATTATTGTTTATGATTTTTTTGGACTTTTAAATTATTAAGGACTAGATGGAACCCGTCAAAATTTGACGGCAAAAAACTTGATAGTACCATAAAAATAAAATTCATAGCTGCTTTAAAATGTTTGAAACTTTTGCAGAATAATTCAAATAAATAAAAAACCCACTTTGAATTAAAGCTAGGTTGAAGAACAGCAATTGGCTAAGTTTCACTGGCACATGCACTCGCGGAATTTCTTTCATTTGACACATTTAGCGCTGTTGTGCAAGTAAATGGTAAGTGCCCCCTTGGGGAGGGGGAAATGGCAGGATGGACCAAGGAGATGCATAACATAAATAAGCAGTCAAAGACCTTTCAAACGATATGTAACATGAGGGGTGTGTGCAAAATTTTAAAAAGTACCCCCTTGGGGGGGGTATAGTAGGGGATGGACACGGTACATGCATAATATGATTAAGTGGTCACAGACCTTTCCAACGATATATAACATGAGGGTTGTGTGCAAAATTTAGAAAAGTACCTCTTTGGGGGGGGGGCAAAGTGGGGAGATGGACATTGGAGATATGCATATGATTAAGCAGTCACAGACCTTTCCAACGATATATGACATGAGGGTTGTCTGCAAAATTTAGAAAAGTACCCCCTTGGGGGAGGGGGGGCAAAGTGGGGAAATGGACATTGGAGATATGCATATGATTAAGCAGTCACAGACCTTTCCAACGATATATGACATGAGGGTTGTCTGCAAAATTTAGAAAAGTACCCCCTTGGGGGAGGGGGAGGGCAAAGTGGGGAGATGGACATTGGAGATGCATAATATGTTTAAGCAGTCACAGACCTTTCCAACAATATATGACATGAGGGTTGTGTGCAAAATTTAGAAAAGTACCTCTTTTGGGGGGGGGGGGGCAAAGTGGGGAGATGGACATCAGAGATATGCATATGATTAAGCAGTCACAGACCTTTCCAACGATATATGACATGAGGGTTGTCTGCAAAATTTAGAAAAGTACCCCCTTGGGGGAGGGGGGGGACAAATTGGGGAGATGGACATTGGAGATGCATAATATCATTAAGCGGTCACAGACCTTTCCAACAATATATGACATGAGGGGTGTCAACAAAATTTAGAAAATTGCCCCCTTGGGGGGGGGGGGGCAAATTGGGGAGATGGACATTGGAGATGCATATGATTAAGCGGTCACAGATCTTTCCAACAATATATGACATGAGGGGTGTCAACAAAATTTAGAAAAGTGCCCCCCTTAAAAGGGGGGAAATGGCGGGATGGACCCCGGAGATGCATAACATGAATAAGCAGTCAAAGACCTTTCCAACAATACGTAACATGAAGGGTTTGTGCAAAATTTACAAAAGTACCCCCTTGGGGGGGGGGCAAAGTGGGGGATGGACACCGGAGATGCATAATATGATTAAGCGGTCACAGATCTTTTTAACGATATATAACATGAGTGGTATGTGCAAAATTTAGAAAAGTGCCCCAATTGACGGGGGGGGGGGGATGGACCACACAGATGCATAACATGAAAAGGCAGTCACAGGCCTTTCGAACGATATATCATATGAGTGGTGTCAGCAAAGAAAAGTCTCTGCCCCGTGTGGGCAAAACATACTCCCCCCCGCCGCCATAATTATTGATTCATTTTTTAAATTCGTTCGCACCCCTCTTCTCCCGCAAAATGTGAATTTTAAAAACTCCCCTTCCGAATTTTTTTATACCAAAAGCACTTATGTCCATCGTCTGCATGCAGAGTTTTGTGCTTACAGACGCCAGACACAACAACACACACACAGACAGACGTTTACCGACATTAATAGCAGTGTTTCACCCAGACAGTTTCAGAAGGGTGCTGCACCCTGCCTGCCCTTTGGTTTGCAAAATAGCACCCTTCTTGCCCCTCATAAAAATAATTAGCACCCTTCTTGCCCCCTCCAGCAAAATAATTAGCACCCTTCTTGCCCCCTCCAGCAAAATAATTAGCACCCTTCTTGCCCCCTCCAGCAAAATAATTAGCACCCTTCTTGCTCTCAGTAAAAAAAGTGCCCTTTCTCCTTTTTGCATTAAAAAATTTGGTTTCATAATAAAAACTGACTCAATGTTGTCTTAAAAAGAGTGTTTTGACTTTGAAATATCAAAAGTGGCTTTAAAAACCAAAAGAATACCTTTAAGCTTTAACAATTAAAAAAGTGCCCTTAAGATTCTGAAAAGTGCCCTTAAGATTCTGAAAAGTGCCCTCAAAAATCCAAAAAGTGCCCTTAAGAATAAAAAAAGTGCCCTTTTTCTCACCAGCAGCACCTTGCCCCTTTTTAAACCTGGGGGAAACTCTGTTAATAGTATAGATGATACTCAGTGCCTACACATTTCACCCTTTATAATTCAGCCAATGAGTTGACAGTCGTTCATTTCCAGAAACGAAACAATAATTCTTTAGGATGAATTTTGTTTGTTTGGCGTCACAAACTTTTTAGGGCACCTGCAGACTAAAAACATATAATCAATCTTCGCGGGAAAAAAATCCTAGATTTCGTCAAATGATCACAGGAAAAACACTAATTTCATCAAAGGATCATGTAAAACGTGAATTTTGTTAAAAGGCCACAGAAAAACGTGATTTACGCAAAAGATGAGCAAATTTTGTCAAAGAATCGCAAAACAGGAAATTCCACCAAAAGATAGCGCTTTCTTGCCAAATTTCGTCTAAAAATTTGCGGAATAAAATGTATTTTATCAAAAAATCGCTGGAAAACGCACATTTCGTTAAAGTATCGCGAGAAAAATGCGAATTACTTCAAAGATTGCTGAAAAAACGCGAATTTCATCGAAGGATTGCTGAAAATTCATGAATCTTATCAAAAGGCAGCAGAGAAAATGTGATTATTATCAAAGCATTGCGAAAAAAGAAAATTTCGTCTAAGGATCACAGAAAAACACAAATTTCATAAAAGAATCATGGAAAATAACGCAAATTTCATGAAAAAAAAAAATCGCAGAAAAAACACAAATTTCGTCAAATTATCGCTGAAAAAAAACACGAATTACGTCATAGGATAGCTGAAAAAATTGTGAATCTCGACAAAAAAAAGATACAGAAAAAAATGCGAATTTCATTAAAGAATCACGAAAAAAAATGCAAATTTTGTTAAAGGATTGCGCAAAGAATGTGAATTTTTTGAAAGGTTCTTGTGAAAAATGAAACTGTCTTTATTAAAAGCAGCACACACACAAACATCTATACAAACCTCAATACACACAAACATATTATAGGCAGGGCTTGAAATTCAATTTTTCCAAGGACGGGAGTCTCCCTACCAACATTTTTAAATGGAGGGGAGTTGTAATGTTTGGGAGGGAGAAAAAAAAATTTTAAACCCCACTATTATTTTACGTGTTATTTAAAGAATTACATTAATGCAGACATGACAAAATACCATTGAAAAAATTAAGTCAACTGAGAATGATTATGTAAAATGTTTATTTTTATTATAAAAAAGGGAAGAATGTTAAGTTTTATATATGCAGTGTATTTTTCAAGTTCCATTAAATGTGTTAGGGACCCTTAACAATTAGGTTGTTAAATAAATTTCTGACTTTAGATTTTACTTGATTGAGATTCACCGATCGATCGTGGAAAAGACGCAAAGTTCATCGATCTGTCGCAGAAAAAACGCTAAGTTTGTCGATCAGTCGGGGGAAAAAAGCAAATTTCGTCGATCGATTGCAGAATAAACACAAAGTTCGTCGATCTGTCCCCAAAAAACGCAAGGTTCGTCGATCAGTCGCTTAAAAAACGCAATGTTCGTCTATCTGTCTCAGAAAAAACGCAAAGTTCGTTGATCTGTTGCGGAAAAAACGCAAAGTTCGTCGATCAGTTGCGGAAAAAAGCAAATTTCGTCGATCGATTGCGGAATAAATGCAAAGTTCGTCGATCAGTCAGGGAAAAAAGAAAAATTTTATCGATCGATTGTGGAATAAACGCAAACTTCGTCGATATGTCCCCAAAAAACGCAAGGTTCGTCGATCAGTCACTTAAAAAACGCAATGTTCGTCGATCTGTCGCGTTCGTTTGATGTCGTTGTTGAAAATTTATGAATTTCTATTATTAAAGTATTTTTTTCATTTTACCGTATTTATTTTATTTTTGTGTTGTATGTATTTTGCTACTTTGAATTTTTTTAAACTAACCCTTTTTTTTTTGGAGAGTGAGAGAGAGAGATTTAGTAATTTGGTGACACGAAGTTCCGCAAATTCTTAAAATCCACAAATCGTTTCCAATGTAAACAATGAAATTTACAATTAAGTTGCAAGTGCAAAATTTCAGTTTTTTAAAATTTTCATGTCATTCTGTACACATTTTAATATGTCATTCTGATCATTATACATATTTAGTTACGCATTATTAATTATTTACTTGACCTTTACTTTTAATATTTTAAATATTTCAAACTTACAGCTGAATGTAATTATTAAAACATTTGAAATACTGCATTCGAAAAATGAAATTTCAGCTTAGAAACGCGACAATTACTATTAGGTTAAAAAAATTTAAAGTAGAAAAGTACTTATGATATAAAAAGAAGAAAAAAAAATACACCAGAATTTATCTGTATTACGAAAGCGGGAGAAATGATTTTCTGTGCTATACGAAAAGATATCCAAATAACTCAATCATAAACATAGAAATAGGTATCGGTTTCTATGTTCATGTGCACTCAATCCAAACTTGAAACTTTTAAAAAGGTCATTGAATGAATGAAATTCATCTCCGCCTTTCACATCCAGAAAACTTGCTGTGTCGCCAATTATGTTTATATTTTATATATATATATAAAAAAATAATAATTCAGGCACTTTTCCGTTATACGGACACCATTGTCGCCAAACATACATACATACATACATTTTGGCATAGTGTCCGTATAACAGAAAAGTACTAAAGTTCATGGTTTAAAATCACAATAAAATATCATGAAATTTATTGATTAGTTGTGGGAAAATATCGGGGAAATAATGTGTTTTTCGTGAATTTTTTGTTTTGTTAACAATGTGGTTAGAGAGCCAGGGAGAAATCCAGAAAACTTGCTGTGTCGCCAATTATGTTCATATTTTATATATATATATATAAAAATAATAATTCAGGCACTTTTCCGTTATACGTACACCATTGTCGCCAAACATACATACATACATTTACATACATACATACATTTTGGCATAGTGTCCGTAAAACAGAAAAGTACTAAAGTTCATGGTTTAAAATCGCAATAAAATATCATGAAATTTATTGATTAGTTGTGGGAAAATATCCGGGAAATAATGTGTTTTTGTGAAATTTTTTGTTTTGTGTTGTTGTGTTTAATTGTAAGCATTCATTATAATTTTCAGTGCATTATTAAATTGAAATTTTTGTTTAAAATATGTAAACAAAACAGTGACCAGAAACCTGCACAATTTCTAATATAGATAGATAGATAGATAGATGCATGCATGTAGTACTTTTAATTATTTGGTAAAAATACTGTGATCGTCACTGAAAAAACCTTAATTTAACCTAAAAGTAATTGTCGAGTGTTTAAGCTGAAATTTCATTTTACGAATACAGTATTTCAAATGTTTTAATAATTACATTCAGCTGTAAGTTTGAAATATTAAAAGTAAAGGCCAAGTAAATAATTAATAATGCATAACTAAAAGTAATTGTCGAGTGTTTAAGCTGAAATTTCATTTTACGAATACAATATTTCAAATGTTTTAATAGTTACATTCAACTGTAAGTTTGAAATATTAAAAGTAAAGGCCAAGTAAATAATTAATAATGCATAACTAAAAGTAATTGTCGAGTGTTTAAGCTGAAATTTCATTTTACGAATACAGTATTTCAAATGTTTTAATAGTTACATTCAGCTGTAAGTTTGAAATATTAAAAGTAAAGGCCAAGTAAATAATTAATAATGCGTAACTAAATATGTATAATGATGAGATTTTTTTTTCTTGAATTATTCAGTGAAACTCGCCTTATAAATGTACGCAAATAATTCACATCAAAATCTTAAAATAACAAAGTTTTCTTTCGTGTTTAGCTATGCTTAATAACCAAAAAAGCTTGATTAATACAAAAAATTTTTCGTAAAAATACTGTGATCGTCGCTGAGAAAACCTGAATTTAATCATATCACACAGAATTACATATTAAAAGTTTAAAAAACTGAAATTTTACACTTGTTTACATCGGAAACGATTCGCGGAATTTCGTGCCACGAAATCTCTCTCTCTCTCTCAAAAAAAGGGTTAGTTATAAAAAATTCAAAGTAATAAAATACATACGACTTAAAAAGAAAATAAATACGGTAAAATGAAAAAATACCTTAATAAAAGAAATCCATAAAGTTTCAACAACCGAACAACCAAATGGAGTCGTAGTAATCCACATACGCTTCTAGAGAGAGGAAAAAGCCTTCACCTCATTGGCTGAAATATCGCGTCTGAAGATAGTAAAAGCCTCTAGCTGATTAGCTGAATGCTCGCGCATGCCTATAAAAGGCATTTTTGCACGAAAAACTAAAAAGCAGGTTAGCTTTAAGTATATGGATGTTACAAAGGTTATACATTACAATATAATATAAATATGTTAAAAAGATATTTAAAGATAGTACATAATACATATTTAAATATAATACACTAATAATATCTTTATTTTATTTTATTTTTTACTTTTTAGGGTAGATAATTTTTAGCTAGATATTAGTTCTAATAAATGCGGTGTCATATTGGAAAATCTATGTTATATCTAAGTTTGCATATAATTATTTATAAAATGAAAATATCATTCGAATTCTACATTAATGTTTTAGATTAATAAGATAATAAATAGGATTGTTAAAATGGTATTAAATACTTTACAATAATTATCAATTTAAAGAAAAATATATAAATAAATATTGTCATATGCAAAAAATAAAATTATCTTATACTGGAAACTCATTTCTTTATCTAAATAATTAATACTGATTTGTAAAATTAATATATTTTCACTAAATGGCTGAATCAAATTAGAATTTATTAGTTGCATATAATATTATACTAGATATAGTTTAATATTTTTTTACACTAGATGGCAGCACCAAATAAATAATCTAAAATATTTTATTAGATGGAATTTGGAATACAGGTGAAATTATTTATGATATAATTTTAAATTTTCCAGTAATATAATATATATTTTAAATTTATTAAAGTTAAAATTATAGTAATTAAATTATTAGATTTTATATTATTTGTTTATATTTTTTACATTTTAAACTTAGAAAATGTTGTAATCTCTGTAGTTAAAAATAATAACTGCAACGGTTGGTAATAATTTATGATATGAAAGATATTCCTTAACTGTTAATTTCACCTATTCTGTTAGATACAATTTTATAACCATATGCTTTTCAAATTATGCTTCGGAATATGGGTAAATAATTAATGTAGAAATACATAAATTTTCTTTATCTTCCTTTTTATTTATTTATTTATTTATTTTCTCCCCTCTTATTCAAATTGTTAGTGTTGTAATTGGGAATTCATTTCCAGTTGCATCATCCAAAACCCCTTTTCTTCTCAAAGTTTTGAAACATAAAAAGCATCTACGCAATGTAGAGGTAGGAATGTGCTCTGATTAGCTGAAAAGAGACAATGAAACTGGCGCATGCGTGCAACATTATGTTTTTTTTCTCCTGTAACTGTTCTTGAATATTTTTATTAGAACTTTAGTTTGAACTCTAACTTTTAGTTTAGTTTTGTTTATGATTATGATTGTTAGAGAGCGTTTTTCGCTCAGTTAAAAAGCTGTAAATAACGATTTGTCTTCGTCGAGATGTGATTTGTTAATTAAATAGTGATGTGTTTAATAATCTCTGCAATTTTATTTTGAGTCAAGTCTTTTCGTCTCTCAAGAATGTTTGTTTTTGTTGAAATATAAGGAATTATGAACAGCGCGGAGCACCGATGTTTAATAGTTCACCGATAAGAAAATTTATATCTTACCAATTTTATTTAGAAATCAATTAACATTAAAATTGATTATTTATATATCGGCAGCTTAGACTGAATTTTAATATAGGCAGTCGGAGTTGCCACATAATTGTACCATCCCTTCCGGGATCGGATGCTCCGTACTTAATTGGAATTAGAAATTACAAATTAAACTAAAAGAGATTTATAGAATTAATTAGAAAATTCAATATTAAGTATAGAAAAATTAAAGAAATCAAGGACGCCAGTGCCTTCCAACTTCACAAAGTTGATAAAAGAAATAGAAGATTATTTGCAGGCTAAATATGATGATTTAGATAGCTTGTCATCCCTTTTGAATAGATTAGAATCAAAATACGAAGAACTTTCTTCTTTAGACAAACAAATTTTGGATCTTTTATCTGAAGACAAAACTTGTTCACAAGACGCATTCGATGCTAAATACGAACAAATAGATAAATATAACACCAATTATTGGGAGGTAAAAAATAAACTATCTAGATAAAAAAGTTAGAGAAAGAGAGCAATCAGGATACCTCTCTATCATTAGACGGTATGAACACCAGAAGAAAGTTTAAATTACCAAAATCTTTTTTGGGGGCAATTCGAGAAAATCCACGATGATCCCGATATAGTAAACGAAGATAAAATTCAGTATCTAATTCAGGCTAGGGCAAAAGGGATCTAGAGCTAAGGAAATCGTGGATTCTTTCCCCCCCTACAGCCGATAGCTATCCAGAAGCGATACAATCGTTGAAGGCACGGTTCGGTAGAACAGATATTTTAATCGAAGTATGCATACGCGAAGTACTAGGATTAGTTATTAATAATTCTTTGGGACAAGGCCAGAGACTGTCTCTTGTTAAGTTGTATGATAAAATAGAAACCTACCTTCGGTCATTAAAAATGTTAGGAGTATCGAGCGAAAATTATTCTTCGATTTTATATCCATTGGTCGAATCAGCATTGCCGTCAGATATTCTTAAATTATCGGAAAGACATCTTGGCACTTTATCTGCTAATGATAAAGATAAAGATCAGGGAATTAATAAATTAGATACCTCAATGAAATTTTTACAAATTGAAGTTGAAATGGAGCAAAAGGTCAAATTGGCTAAGAGTGGGTTTTCTTTCGATAAAGATGTCTCAGTAAACAGAGAACTTAGATTCGATCGTAAGAATAAAAAAATTTCCCTTCCTACGGCAGCCGAACTGTATAATGCAGATAATAAAAAATTGGAAGAACAGTGTGTCTTTTGCGAAAATAAACACCGTAGTCAAAATTGTAGAGCGGTATGGAAAATGACACTCGCGAAGAGAAAAGATGTTTTATTAAAAAAAGGAGCTTGCTTTCGATGCTTCAATGCCAACTTGAAGCTTGTAAAATTAAAACTAATCGCACTCATTGTGGGAAAAATCACCACCAGTTCATGTATATAAAAAAGAATAAAATTAACTTAGGCGATAAATCTAAAGAGGATTCTACTCCTAATAAAGATTGTATGCTTGCGAATACAACTTCTAGAAAAAGGGTTTTTCTCCAAACATTGGTTGCACGCATATACAATGGGGATATCGTACGAAATGTTAGAATTTTATATGACACGGGATCGCAACGGTCGTATATATCAAAATTTGCTGCTAACATGTTAGGATATAATAGTATAAGTAAAGAAAGAATAGTGCATAGTTTATTTGGGGGTCGACAATGTGAAGAACTACACGATAGATATTTAATTAATTTACGAAATATGGATAATAGTTATCGATGTAAACTTGAGGTATTAGACCAACAAAAGATTTGCTCTGAAATTTCACCTATACCGGAAGGATCCTTCATTAAAGAAATAAAACGGTACGGAATTTTATTGACTGATAGAGTCACTAAAGCTAATGATTTACTATACGAATTTTCTCCTGATGAAATTCATGTGTTAATTGGTGCAGATGTCGCCGGAAAATTATTTACCGGAAATTTAAAACAATTACAGGGCGGATTAGTTTGAATGGGAACTCGTTTAGGTTGGACAATTCTTGGGAAAACTGAAGTTTATGAAAATAAAAATATGAACAATGTAGTTTTCTCGCTGCATGTCAAAGAGGCAAAAATTTCCGAGTTATGGCACCTTGACACTTTAGGAATTCGAGTTCCTGGGGAGAAAAAGGGTAGAGAAGAGATAGAGTTAGCCACTACATAACATTTTCTTAGTAATATAAGAGTAGATGACGAGGGTAGATATGAAGTTAGTCTTCCATGGATACAGGGCCACCCTAGACTACCTATTTACGAAAATATCGCTCGACGTAGATTAAAAACATGTGTCGATTCATTAAAAAAGATAAAAAAATTAGGTGATTATAATCAAGTATTTAATGAATGGTTAGACGAGAAAATAATAGAAAAAGTTGATCAGAGAAAAATGTTAGGTAGTGAGCATTTCCTTCCTCATAGAGCAGTGTTTAAAGAAAACTCCACTACAAAGGTGCGGCCGGTTTTTGATGGTTCAGCTCGGGAAAAGGACTCACCATCGATAAATGATTGTATTGAAAAGGGGCCTAACCTCGTAGAACTGATTCCTTCTGTCTTAAATAGATTTAGATTGGGGAAAATAGGGGTAATTGCTGACATAAAAAAGGCTTTTTTACAGATTGGCATTACAGAAAAAGATCGATCATTCTAGAAATTTCTATGGTATGAAGAAGGGGACCCTCAAAAGTTGATAACGCTTCAACATAGAAGAGTAGTATTTGGAATTTCATGTAGCTTCTACCTTCTAGGTGCCACGTTAGAATATCATTTAAAAAATGCACCTGAACAATTTAAAAACACTGCGTTAAAATTCTTAGAGTCATTTTATGTAGACAACTGTGTTACGAGTGTTGATAATAAGGAACAGCTAAACAGATTTATCGAAGAGTCAAAAACTCTTCTTAGCAATGCTAAATTCGAGCTTCGCGGGTGGGAGCATAGTTTTCGAGAAGTTTTTTACAGGTAAAAATGTCCCTGTTTTAGGGCTAATGTGGGATTTTAGAAGGGATACACTAGCAGTTGATTTAAAAGAAATTTCATAGTAACTAAAAGAAACATTTTATCGTCTGCGCACAGAATTTTTGATCCTATCGGATACACATGTCCTGTAACATTAGAACCTAAAATATTATTACAGGAATGTTGGAAAGCTAAAGTGACATGGGACACGGAATTGCCTGTTTCTATCAAGAAAAAAATTGAAAAATGGAAAAAACAATTAGGAAAATTAGGGACTATTGAAATACCTAGGTGTTTTTCTCGAGATGCAGATAAGTTGCATTCCTTGCACGTTTTTTGCGACGCTAGTAAAGTAGCGTATGCTACGTGTATATTTATACGAACCGAAAATGAGAACGGTGGTTTCTGTCAATTGATTCAAGCAAGAAGCCGAGTTGCTCCTATGAAAACAATTTCCATCCAGCGGTTAGAATTATTGGCTTGTAATATTGGGGCTAGATTAGCAAGTAGTGTTAAAACTGATTTGAAATTAGATAACATTGCCTTTTTTATTGGACTGATTCGGCCAATGCGCTTTACTGGATAAAAAGAAATGAAAATTGGGCACCTTTTGTTTACAACCGAGTGACCGAAATTCGCTCATTAAGTGATCCTTCAAAATGGCACTTTATTCCTGGCCAATTGAATCCTGCTGACCTGCCTTCAAGGGGTTGTACCGCTGAGTTTTTAGCCCGAGATAAATGGTGGGAGGGACCGCAGTGGTTGAGAAAACCAATGGACGAGTGGCCAAAATCAGAAATGTTTCCCGATTTTGAGACTATCGATGCAGAAAGAAGAAAAACAATTATTAGTACGAATAATGTAAATGTTCACAGTGAACAATTTTACACTAGAATTTCTTCCTACGATAAATTAGTAAAAGTAATCGCGTGGATATACAGATTTTACAAAAATTGTAAGAAAGCTAAAGAAGAGAGAGAATTTAAAATTTTAACTGTAGAAGAGCAGAATGAAGCTGAAAATGTATTATTTAAATTAGTTCAAAATCGTTTACTGGTCCTAAAGATAAACGTCTAAAAGCATTTCAGACCATGACAGATTCGGCTGGAGTTCTGCGGCTGAAATCACGCATACATTTAAGAGAAGATATTATGAATTTCAGATTTCCTGTTATCCTTCCACATGACCATCCTGTAATTGAAAAATTAATTAGATCTAGACACTTTAAACTAGGACATGCCGGGGTACAAATTATGATGTCTAATTTAAGGAAAGATTTTTGGATCTTAAAATTCCGAAAAACGGTCAGAAAAATTATTAGAATCTGTGTAAGATGTAGACGACACGATTTTAAACCAGTAGAAATTTCCACTCCTCCCTTACCTGAAGATAGAGTAAGAGAAGCTGCCATTTTCCAAATTGTTGGTCTGGATTATGCCGGTCCGCTTTTTCTTAAAGAAAATAGGAAAATCTGGCTAGTAATATACAATTGTGCTGTTTTTCGAGCAGTTCATTTTGAATTAGCTACCTCATTATCAACTGAAGTGTTTTTACTGACGTTGAGAAGATTCATAGCCCGTAGAGGCAGACCTTCTATTATCTATACAGATAAAGGTAAAAATTTTGTAGGAGCGGAAAATTTGTTGAAAGAAATAAACTGGAATTCAGTACAAAATGATAGTATATCAAGGAAAATTATTTGGAAATTTATACCTCCTTCAGCTCCGTGGTGGGGAGGGTGGTGGGAGCGATTGATTGGCCTAACCAAGAGAATACTCAGAAAGGTTTTAGGAAAATGTTCTCTGAATTATGAAGAAATACAAACCATTATATGTGACCTAGAAAGTGTTATCAACAGTCGCCCTCTTACTTATGTGTCAGAAGATTTAAATGATCTCGTACCTCTCTATCCGTCCATGTTCTTGCTAGAAGTGTAAGGTAGTGGTACACCCGATATTGATATTCTAGATGCCAAATCATTGAACAAAAGGCTTGTTTATCAACAGAAAATAAGACAAGACCTTGGTAAACGATTTAGATCAGAATATTTAGGCCAATTGCGACAACCTAGTAGATTGAAGAAAATACAGAAACCTTTAGCAATAGGTGATGTTGTGATTGTTTCCAGTGACAATAATAAAAGAATTGATTGGCCTCTGGCCAAAGTGATTGAAATTTTTCCATCTAAGGATGGACACATCCGCTTAGTGAAAATAAGAATGAAAACTGGGGAATATTTAAGACCTACACGCAGGTTACTACCCTTAGAAGTATCACAAGATAACGACAGTATGAGAAACCATTTCAAGGACATTAAAAAGAAACTAGATTTTAATGAACATAAAGGTGCTAGTAATCCTCTTAGTGATTCGGTCAGTGACATTACATCGGACTTTTCGGTTCCTCGTTCCAGATATGGGCGTATCATAAAACTTCGAGCTAATTGGAAGATTTGAGTTCCAAACTCTAAAACTCAAAGGTGGGAGGATGTTGTAATTGGGAATTCATTTCCTGTTGCATCATCCAAAACCCTTTTCTTCTCAAAGTTTTGAAACATAAAAAGCATCTACGCAATGTAGAGGTAAGAATGTGCATTGATTAGCTAAAAAGAGACAATGAAACTGGCGCATGCGTGCAACATTATGTTTTTTTTCTCCTGTAACTGTTCTTGAATATTTTTATTAGAACTTTAGTTTGAACTCTAACTTTTAGTTTAGTTTGGTTTATGATTATGATTGTTGGAGAGCGTTTTTCGCTCAGTTAAAAAGCTGTAAATAATGGGTTGTCTTCGTCGAGATGTGATTTGTTAATTAAATAGTGATGTGTTTAATAATCTCTGCAATTTTATTTTGAGTCAAGTCTTTTCGTCTCTCAAGAATGTTTGTTTTTGCTGAAATATAAGGAATTATGAACAGCGCGGAGCACCGATGTCCCGATTGGAATTTAGAGGTAAGAAAATTTATATCTTACCAATTTTATTTAGAAATCAATTAACATTAAAATTGATTATTTATATGTCGGCAGCTTAGACTGAATTTTAATAATGGCAGTCGGAGTTGCCACATAATTGTTAGTATGATTTATGATATTCCATTTTCAAAAGTATCCTTGTTTTTCAATCTTGTTTCAATGATTGTTCAGGCAGAGATTTGGCACAATTTTTGGCATTAAGCTGCTGTCATTTACAGAAAACAATCATTCTTTGCTTATAATGCAGTTTCCCTGCCCTTGAAAAAGTGAATTACATTATAAGCTTCCATATGTGTTTATACTCTTCTTTCCTTTTTTTTTCCATTTGAATAAATAATACTCCATTTATTTTGACTATATATTATAATTTGTAATTTGGCACTGCTATATGGTATAGTGATTTCATTGTATATGGTCAGTTTCTTATGTTTCAATGATTAATTTTTACAATAAGTTTATATATATATATATATATATATATATATATATATATATATATATATATATATATATATATATATACCCATATCTCTTTAAATTAATCAGGTTTGATTTTTATGTAATCTTTCAGGAAAATCTTCTACGAGAAAATTATGAGAATGTTCCTTATACATAAATAAGGCCATGAAATTCTGAGATAGATACCCTGCTTTAATTACCCATGCATTTTTGCTAAGATCTGCATTTCTTGCTGAATTTTTTAATATATATTATGCTGCATATATATTGTATCTATATTGAATATTGTATATTTTAATTTAATAAATGACAATGGGTAAATTCGCAATTTTGAATGTATTTTAATAGTGTCAGTTTTATTGAAATAGGATCAAAACTAATACTACTAATAATAATAATTTACTGAAATATGTGGAAGATAACTGTGAATCTTGTGAATGAGAAAACTCTACTACAGTATATTTTGAATATTTAATGATTTTTAAAATCTTGGTTAGTTGTTAAGTTTCAATCTACATAAATAATAAGATAATATTTACATTCAGAATGTAACTAGTATATATATACAGCAATAATATAGAAATTGTAGCAATTTCTTTGCTTAAAACAACAAACTTTTCATAAATTCAATGAAAAGTGTAACAAAGCTTCGAAAAAAATATATAAACTTTTTTAGGGGAAGCAGTCAATATATATACGTTGTTTTATAACTATATTTACAATTGTATAATTAATTGAATAATGTTATTGAAAATGAGAATTTGAATATACAACGCCAAACATGTTATTTTTTTTTCTTTCCGTTAATATTGTTATGGATATTTTCGGTCGGAGGAAAGGGCGGGGGGATGGATACTTAGCATGTGCAATACTAATTTTTTTAATGATTTTATTTTTCTCATTTGCACATATATTAATAGTATTATACTCTATTATTTTACTTTTGGTAAATCATATATATATTGGTGCATATATAGAGTATTTATATTGAAACTTGTATCATTTAAATGTACAGATGACAATGACAGGAATAACTGAAGTATTATGTATTCAGCTTTGGAAATTTTGATACTTTTTATTGGTGTCAATTTTATTTATCAGGCGTTATTGTAGCTTGGTATAATTATCATATATAAAAATCAACGTAATGTCTGATCTGATAATGTACAGATCTTTGCAATTAGCAGCTGGTGTATGAAAACAAAAATTGTTCTTTAATGAATACTTGGTAATTTTATGTAATTGTTAAATAATTCTTCTTGTTGGTGACATCCTGATAATTTTAATATCAAACATCCGTGTATTAATTGCATATTTAATGAAATTGCAATGAATTACCAAATGAAGTTTGTAAAGAAATAGAAGATCATGGGAAAGCTATTTATTTCTGCCACCTATAAAAAATAATCTTTCCTATTATGATCTGAAAGTATGTGACAGGAAATAAGAAATATGTATCTGTTACTGTCTTTAAAAAGTGTGCTTTTGTAATGTATACTTTTGAGATATGAAATGACAAAAATTGTCAACTTTTTCACTTTTGAAATTAGTCCCAAGTCTTCTTAACGTTTATTTTGATTGTTTAATCTAACAGACACAGAGCTCTCTCAATTATTTATATTCTATTAAGTGAAACATCATGATAGCACAAGTAATCGAAAATTATTTATTCTTATCATAGATAAGAATAAATAATATCAAAATACAAAATACAAAATAAAGTAATTAAGTCAATCACATATAAGTAATATCAAAATACAAAACATACTTCAATTCATTAATCATATATTTCTTTGAACATCCGACGTAAATTCACGGTTGTTAGTCTTTCTTACATTTATTTATTTAAAAAAAATTTATTGTATGTTTTAAATATTCGTATTTTAAAGAATTCCAAAATGTTAGCTATATTCTTCGTATTAATATTTAGTTTTCAAATAATAGTTATAAGACAGATTTTTATAGCGTTAAGATTTAATTTTTTATCATTTCATCTAATTCAAGCTTTTTTTACAGCAATATTATTCTGACTGCAATAAACGTTTTAATCATAATTTATTTTTAGTTCAATACCTAGTTGAAAGTCTAATAGAAATCCATCTACCTAAAGATTATTTCAATAAATCTTCAAAAAAGAAACTGTCAAACAAATCCATTCAATTAATAAATTATCACTGTTTTTCATTTAAAATTTTTTATAGCGGGAAGCTTTTTTTTTATGAAGCAGTGATTTCATTTTATGCAGACTTTTCATACAGACCTTTTTCTTACAGCAATATTAGTATTATTTCAACATAAGTTTCAATCATATCTGTCTTTTTAATCCAATACGAAGGGCAAACATTTATCTAATTCTCAGTGTTTGAAAACTAATTCAATAAATTTTTTCATGATGTGGATTCTTGGACAAGAAAATGAATCTACCAAACAAATCCATTAAAATTTAAATAAATTTCCACTTCTTTTATTTTTTTTTTAAACTTTTAACGGGAAATGGAATGGAATTTAAAATTATATTTTGAAAAAAATATTTTGCACTTCCTACATTAGGGTTTAACAAATATTTATATAGATACTTTAAAAAAATATATATTTAAGAAAAGTATAAAATAAATTTTTGAAGTTAAGCTTCTTATTTCCAGGACAAGATTATTCATAAAATCTAAAATAAATCTATACTTTTTTTCTATGATTCACTTCTAAAAACTTTCAAAGAGATCTTAAAGCTTCCTTTCATTTTAGTTGTTATAGACACATACACTTTATACGTGAGAGAAAAACATAATTTTTATAAAGATGTGCTGTATTTTTTTTTATAAATCACTGACATTCTGAATGCCATGATAAATGTTTTCACTAAATTATGCACGCATGTTCCTAATTTGTGCAACATAAAAAAAAACTGAAAGTAGACGAAAGCAAATCTGGCTAAACATCTATTTATCTGTTGATTTAAGCACCTTAGATTATAGTAGACATCAGACTAGGTGCCAAAGGTACTAGGACAGATAAGTACATACTTACACTTTACGAGACACCGCGTGTGTGGAAGTTTGATTTGTCCTTATGTTATTTGTCCTTATAAATTTTCATCTTAACTGAAAAAAGTAAATTTGAATTTAGTCACCTTTCTTCCAGCTACAAACATCCCATCAATAAACTCCACTCCACTGTTTCCGTGTTCCTGTCTGTAGCATCAATTTTCTACCCACATTAACTATGCGTTCCTAGGCGTCAACCTCTAAAGATAAAGTTGTATTATTGCCCGATGCTGCTTAACTTCGGGTGTTCTGGTGGCATTCAATGCTACACAGTATCATTTGCAGTAAGCACATACTTATATATAGTTAGTTATAACTATTTATTATGAAACAAATTTAGCATGAATTACGCAAAAACACACGTGCATGGGTACTGGTCGGTCTAAAGTAAAAAATAATGCATAATCGAAAGTCCATTAACATTCATTTAATAGAAATAAAATTTCCTTTAACAGAAGTAATAAGGGCCAAAAATAATTATGATTTGACTTATCAAAAAGTTATAGAACATGTGAACAAAAAATAATAATTCGAGATATTATATGTAATTCTAGAGCAGCGCTTCACATTTCGAAGAACAGTCTGTTCTTATAAACACGCCCCTCCAGCCACAGAATGCAAACATGTTTCTTTTTTATCAATTAATAATCTTCTTAGCATAGCTAAATAATAAATCGACGCAAATTACATTGGCCTTTCTAATCTTGAATTTTTTTTCACATTTTATATTGATTATTACTTTTTATAACATTAGCTAAACATAAAAAGGAATCAATATAGTGTTAAAAGAATTAAAATAAAAAAGTAAAATAAAAAAATTGTAACTTAACAAATTACAATAACCATTGGAAAAATGTTTGGAAAAATTAAAAAAAAAAACACACACACTTTCGTGTTATAGCGGTCCCCACAATTATAATTATGCAAAGGTTGCAGTTATGATTTCGCCAAGATCATCGCAAAGCTTATATATGCATCCTATATACGCATATATATATTCGAAACACTCCTATATGTGCCATATACGTCATTATACACACATTATTTATGTCCTATATGTCGTATATACATCATATACACATGTCATATATATACATCATATATGAATATAACTTGGCCACATACGTCAAGAAATGCTATATATATATATCATATATTATTATAATGTCAAACATGCTTTATAATTTGGCGATAAATCTTGATCGCTTGGCGATTCATCCTTGGCGGCTGCTATAACACGAAAGTACCAAATTTACAATATCTATATTATAAAGGACAAACGTGTCCGTGCGTAACGCTGACGTCATTTTGCGAATGGCAACAGTTGACGATGAAATTTTGGTTTTGCGATTTTTACTATTGCATTTTTTAAAATTTCTAAACAGCACATTTTTACGCCGTTGTATAGGGGAAAAAATGCACTTCCAAATGCAATTTGTTTGAAAACTATAAATTAATTGTCTGATTTATTATGGCTTATAAAATAATTTTAAAGCATGAATTTTGAAACGCCCAATAAACAAATGCAAGAATGTTGCCATTATAATTTTTTAAATAGTTACATATGGTAAAATTAATGAATTTTGAGATAAAAACATCACAAGAATAGGGTGTCCTTATATGAGAGTAGCGATATGCCGGATACAAAATTTGAATATTTCAGACGATTTTGGACAACAGAATGTTTGTAATAATTTAAGAATTTAAAAGAAGATGTATTTAAGTACACCATAAAAAAACATAGGATATTTTAACAGATAATATAAACAGAAGATATTGTTTAAGATATTGCATTTCTAAGAATAAAATATAAAAATTTTATTTCGCAAATTTAATAAGATGCATATAAAAAGTTAATACGAGCAGTAAGAAACAACGTTTTAATTCACATTTCATCGGTATTACAAAAAATATTAACGATCATAGTGAAGTTGGAAAAAACGAATTTACATGAAATTCGTTAATATCGCGATCACTATATCGCATGTATAAGATGACGAATAATAAATAAAAAAATAATAATAAATGGATGCAGCGATCTCGCTGTATTAGGAATACAGATAAAATATTAAAAAAACTTGAAATTCGTTAATGTCGCGATTACTGTATCGAATGTATGAAAGCTTAGTACAAAAACAATTACCGCATGTATGAACGCTTCACGCACGAGAAAAGAAAGCAAACAAACAAACAAAAAAGAAATAGTAAATGCAGCAAACATGACAAATAACAATATGACAAATCTATTAGATTTAGAAAAAAAAATGGTTTTTGCCTACATTCTGTAACCCGGGAAGCCCGGGTTCGATTCCCTAGTATTAATAAAAACAGAAACAAAAATATTTTATCGAGTCCTTCCTACAATAACTTTAGCTCTTGTTTAGATTGATGTCTGAGCTAGAGGTATTTTGAGGGAATTGAAGTTGAAGACCAATTTTTTTTTACTTTATAAGACGATTTCTTATCCGACGTCAATTTTTGAATTCGGCTTTTTTCATATCTGATAGTTTGCATTTAACCTTTTTGTAAATTTAACATTCTTGTAGCGATTTTGTGCATTTCTATTGCTTATTCAAAGAAAAATCTTCTAAAGTCACAGAATTTCTTTAAACGCTTAATAACGCTTATAAAAGCTTAAAAACACTTAAAAGAATAAAGTGACGACGTCAAATAAAGTGACGACGTCAAGAGGCCTTCATTCTCGACCGAAAACAACAACTGATGATTTTCCCAATGGTTAATATCTTATGATGGAATTTTATAACAATTTTGCATCATTCTATACAAGTAGTCAAACATGACATTTAATATTCTCAATTGAACCTTTGAGTATGTTTCATGCAGCTAAGTCTCTTAAAAGGCGATTCGAACGTAAACAGATAGGATCGCAAGTCAGGAGCAGCATACAGATTATTGCGATATTTGTTATTAATATATGCATAAGAGCAAAATGCTCTTTTGACATTATTTGTGAAAGGCAACAATTATTTTATAGATTTATGACTTAGTTCTTGGTACTTTTATTTTACTGCTATCCAAAAGTCAATGATATTTCTTTTTATTATATTTTATTGTAAAGGAAAATTCATAAACTGATAAATTGGCTTGTTGGAAGAATAAATTATTAAATGGGTTAAAAATCCAGTTAAATGCACCACTTCGCTTCGAAAAATATTGTCTGAACGACATTTTAAGTGAGCTATTATACTTGATTTTAATCTATAGAATTTTAGCTCGTTTTCAGATAAGAAAGTGCAAAGTGTCTCAAAACCTTATGCCTGGTATTTTTTGTCACAGTATTCCCAAAAATCTAATTTTTTAATCATAGATTCGATTTTGTTAGACACCTTAATGGTTTCCTAACTGTTCGGGAATCCTAAATTAAGTTATTTATTTCTGAAAGGATTTCACACACGTATGCAAGCATTTTAAACCATTCTCTTTCACGGAATTTAGAGTTCAACTGAAACGGGTGATCGTAGGAAAAAACTTGAACTTCATGCCTCAATTCGAATAATCTTTCAACTTCTTCTTGCGAAAACCACCTCACTTCTATGTGCAAAAGCAATGCAGTATGGAGGATGTCCCTTTCTTTACACAAAGATTGGAATAGTCGGAAGTTTGGTGATTTTATCTTAATAAAATTAACAACTTTAACAGATTGTTGAGCACTTCCTTCAGTGAGTCTGGCAGGGATTTGGACGCTAGATTGATTCGGTTTATACAGAAAGTGTTTCAAGCTACATGGGATAGAAAACACTTTTTATGGGAGTGGTAGTATTCAAAAAACCAAGTGGGTAAGTGTGATCGATGATCGCACAACGGGTTTCGTTTAAAATCCCTTTCAAAACAGTTTAACCTTTCTTTAATAAATCCAAAAAAATTTCATTTTCACAAAAAGTGATGTATTTTATAAAGTAAAAATTTACCGGTCTATTGTTCTTGTTTTTTCTAATATCTGAACCGACCCGCTATTATACTCTGTCATAATATCTGTCTTGTGTACTAAATGCGATATTTAAAAAAAAAATCAATTTCAAAATTAAACATGTTGTATAGAAACCTTCAAAATGTTAAAATATGCCAATATTTCCATAATCGTATTTTTATCATGATTAAATACGTTCCTCAAACTTATATATTTACTATTCTCTATTACTCATATTGATACTCTCTTTGTATTATTCTCAAACATTTGAAACATCCGTTATTCCGTCAGATTAATTTTCTTTTTAATTCTCTAATGACGTGCTATTAAGCTGCTTTCTGTATTTGCACATACTCATACTCCTTGTATTATTGAGAAGTGTTTCATAATTTCCGTTTTATGAGCAATATGATGTCATAGTAATATATTTTTTTTCAATTAGTGAAACTTTTTATTTCATTCTCATTTTTCACTTGGAAATCTTTCAATAGAAAATGAATTATTGTAGAAAAAATTTCATTGTGGATTTTTAGTTGTTGGCAACTGATATAAAGAAAAATGTGTAAATTTAAAAGAAAATGTCTGTTAGATTTTTGCTTTTTTATCTCTCTATATTAAATTAATACGACTTTTTCAAATTTTATAATTTTGAGCTTCATAGTACATATTCCGCTATAAGTACACAAATTTTCATGTCTGCGAGTTCTATAGTTTCTGAGAACCGGCTCTGAGACGGACAGACAACGAAGCGGGAGTGATAGGGTTTCGCGAGATGAACGAAACCCTATTTATCCATTTTTAACCCAAAGCAAAATCCCTCAAGTAATAAGTGAACACTTCAAATTAAACAGTCATTCAAAAGAAAGGAAGCTTTCCTAATAAAACACATTAATGACAATTCGAAAAAGAACATACGAGCAGGCTTTGCAGCACGTACTAAAATAAAACATTAAAACCAGAAGCGCAGAAGTTATGACGTAAATTATTAATAAAAACGGAAGAATAAGAAAAATAACAAAAATTCATGTGTCAAGCATAGGTTATGAAACACTTTCCAACGCATTCAGATCACTGTAACAAAACTTCTTAAATAAAGTGAAAGATGATGTCTAAGTAAACAATTTGGAAAACTGTATAACACATTTGAAAAATCAATTTTAGCAATTACCATCAATAGTCAGAAAATTAACCGAATTATTTTTTTGCGGCTCTGTATACGATCTATATATTTGTATATATACTACATAGAATGCTAATTTTTTTTTCTCTTAGGAAACACATAGCACAGCTAACAATTCCCCTTCAGCAATTTCCCTCTATAAAAGGAAATGTAGTCGAGATGTTTTGTACTGCCCTCCATAAAATCTATAGAATTTATACATAGAAAATAATCGGCCAAAAATTCGTTAAATTTATAAAAGTGTACCGCAACTGAAAACGCAGTCCAGCAATTATTATTAACATACACTGCTTTAAACCGAATTCGATTGTGTGTCCCTGTAAATGATCGATGAATGCTATACACACAATAGTCTATAAGCACCTTGTCATATACCTTAGTAATATATATACATTTCCATATGTTTGAAATAGTTAAACATGATTAATATATACCGCAAACGATTTTACCCCATAGACAGTAGCGAAACGGAATTCTTTTGAGTGCCTCTGAAAATGCGCTATAAATTCCTATTCCTACCCTATTCAACAGAAAAGTTCTTGCAGTGTACCTCAAAGATACATATCCTTTTCAATGTGTTTGAAATCGTGTAACATCATTAAAATAAACCGCAAATGATTTTCCTCATAGATCGTAATTAAACGGAAATATTTTGATTGTATCTGTAAAGGAACTATAAGTGCTACACACTTCATTTTCTATGCAGAACATGACATATTAAACCTGAATAATACATATCGATTGCATGGCAATCCGTGTATATTTACGCGAGTTACAGCATGGACAGACTGTTAAGAAATCCTTGATCACATGTTCTGTGGGCGGAGTTATGCTCACGGTGCGCGTTACGTAATGTGACGTAACCCCGAACGAATTAGAAAACTTGTTTTTGTCAGTTGAATAATTTTGTATCATGAATATGGAGCATCTTGATTGCTCTCCTGGAATTTTATAATTATATTCAGTCTAATCTTTAATTTAATTTACTTTTATGTTAAACGTGTTGTTAATAAAACAAGAAAAGACTATAAGAATCTTATTATGCAACTATCATCCCTACACTCTCCCAGATATATATTATTTATTGTGTTTCTTCTTTCGACATAACGTTCTTTCTGACACCTGCTGCTGATTATCATTATTTTTTACAGACAGACAAACAAATTAATAAGCACATTTCAACTATGCTGGAAATTGTTCAAAAAGTGATGGAAAAGAATATTGTATAATGACCAATGGCAATTTTCGTGAAAATGGGGGAAAATACATAAATACTCATGCAAATTAATTAGCTGTGGGCAGAGCTAGTGTCATATGAATTATGAATTAATTACTAAATTTAGTGTGCCTTTTCTTTCATTTTGAGTGTGACATATAGAAGTTACACAGGAAATTAACTTTATAATCCGAAACTACCAACGTTCTTTATGTGTTTTTAGTTAAACTATTTTTGTGATTTCCTCTATTACAGATGGAGGAAAAATGTGTAAATATGGGCACCCTATTTTGTTTTTGAGTTAAAGTGACTTTCATTTTGAAAAATTCTAGATTTTTGACCTTCATTAACAACTATAACAAGTTTACTAAATGAGAGGAGGAAAAATAATGATTAATATCAATTATTTCAATTCAAAAACGCAGATTTACAAAAAAGCTTTTGAAAAAATGGAGTGCAAATATGGGTCCCATTTAAAAAAGTCACAAACAATAGTTTAAAATGTTTTAAAACAGGATAAAACAATATAAAATAGTACATAATTTAATTATTACAGAAACAAATGAATCTAAGTGTGCCCACATTTGGCACATAACACGTTTAACTTTTTCCGCAAGTGACTTCAGAGAACTTTCCATCACAAAAGATGCAACTTGCATCACTCGAGTCTGTTTTATTCCCATCGTTTATATCCAGGTGTATATCATCATCATCGCAGTCCCAAGGGGAGGGTCACAGTAGTCTGATGAGTCCAATGATGAATCATATCGTTTCGTGGGTCGAATTTTCTTTATTTTTTTATGCCCTTTGATCTTCCCACCCCTGCCACCCTGTCATTACGTCATTATGTTAGATTACGCACATTACCAGATATATTATAAAACAAACCTGACAAATGCTTTGACGATTTATCGATAATAAAATGTCCTTATAATTATCTATAAAGTTATTATTATCTACATCTAAGGTAAATTTAAAATTCTCTTACCTCAAAGGCCCCACCAGTGGCTGAGAGGTTGTGCTCTCGAAGCTGGTAGACGGGAGGTGCTGGGTTCGATCCCAATCGCGCCCGTCTGCCTAATCGTTCGGAGTTTTCGTGGTTTTCTTCGAGCCGTGGATTTATCCATGCGTAAATACGGATTAGGTTCCCTTAGAAAGACCCCCACGAAGGGCACTCCCCCCGGGCCTATATCCCTAGTGTAGATAATTGGCCGCCAATAATCAACCCAACCCAACTCTTACCTCAAAGCATTTGTTAGGTTTATTTTACAATATATTTGATAATGTGCATAATGTAGGTAATTGATGTTTTCTCGTAAAAAAATATTGAAATAATGTTGTTTAAGTGAAAAGGTGGAGTATTTATGGGCGACCTTTAAATGGGGGCCCATATTTACACCAATCTCACCAACGAAAGATGGCCACTTTCACATGTAACCTAAAGGCGGGCGTGACTAAATTCATGTTTCTAAAAGTAGCTTAGGACCTCCGCTTTCTGGATATTACTGTGAAATTATTTTAAAATAACCATAATAACATGAAAAGAAAACGATTTCAGATAGCTATCAAAAGTTTGCAGTCCAGAACAAACACCAATTCGCACAATAACTAACGCTGCATCCCCACTACTTGAAAGAATAGTTCCAACTACTTTCTGCTATCTCATATGAACGAATGGCGTCATCTACAGTCCTAGCTCCCAGTCTTCAGCTCTTCCCATAGCCACTTGAGGAGGGGTGCCCATATTTACACTTGTGCCCATTTTTGCACCTTCTCCTCTATTAATTTCACGTACCACGGGGGTACGCAAACCCCAAGTTGGAAAACGCTGAACAATAAAAGAATCTACTTTATATAAAATTGAAATGTTGTAGCTGCATCGTCACACTGTAAGTCGGATGCCATACTCACACAAACGAAAAGATTCCGCGAAGACCATTCAGGTTTTAAGTTACATTATTTACACAAACCAAAAATTTACTGAAGTCATAAGGTTCGATATATCGAAAAGTTCATGTACTTTTATACAAAAAATATATATATATAAGTATGTTCTATGTTCTAGAACAACAAACCATATATTTATACATAATTGATGAACTTATATCCCCGTTTCCAACCTATAAATCCGATTATATTAACATAAATGAAAATATTCACAACTAGCAAAACATACTCTAGACGCCAGTAACAAATATGTAATCAAGATAATTCTCTGCAGTAGCCGCTGAATATTTTTTGGCTCAAAAAATCAAAGGCCCGACTTTTCGAAAATTGGCCAAACGTGTCAAATCAAAGTCGAACGTTCGCTTTTCTTATCTTGATACCTTGAGCAGCTATTAGAGTCAAATATCTTACTACATGAATGTTACGTACCTTTCGTGTAAGGTTTTGCTTTATCATTTGTCTCTTGTTAATCCTAGAATTTAAATTTAACCTTAATCAAAAAAATATATATTTTTTCAATATTCAAAATCTGTAAAAACCTCTGGCCGATATAAGCTTGGTTTTCATCTTCGTTTCATCAGACACGTTCGACACTTAGAACAAAATTGAATTGAGTCGTATTTTTTCTTCAACAGAGTTTCAGAGGAATTCTCGTTTTACAGACAATAACACATTCGGTGCCATAATAAAACAAGTATTATGATGAAAATGTGATCAACAAATAATTACTCTAACATGCATTGGAATGAAAAACACAATATCCCATTAATTTTACTTTCAAACAATCTCTGAATATTGTGGGCTGAATGAACTTTTATTCTACATGCCTAATTTTGTTGTTCCAAACATCTGAAGCTTACACCAAAGGAATTGAAACTTTCAGAGTTTAAAGAAACAAAGCAAATCCAATTCGGGATTCCAAGGTTACAGAACATACCGCCCGGTGTACATAAGTGAAAAACATTTTTAATTGAAAACTCTAATAGATTCATTACATTTACCAGGAGAATTTTCTCCATGCTGGCTTACGCTCACCAACCCCCGAGAATTCAATTTAGGAACTCATCACGGTTTTAGCTCGCTCGCCACGTTTTCCTGCAACTGCAGCCAAAATAAGTATTTTCATAAATAATTTTAACATATGATATTTAGATTTTTTCTTTTATTTTAAAGAAGGAATTTAAAACTTTGTAGAAAACACAATTAAAAATGCATTCGGTTGATGCCACAAAGGACATAAATTGTTTTAAAAATGTGAAATCTTCAAATTTCTGAAATATAAAATAATTAACTAAACAAATTACCCTGCAGAAACAATTAATTTAAAACATCTTTGGAAACAAATATTTCTCTTACGTGGCTCGAAAATAGTGCTGAATTTGTATCTTATGGGCATTTCAACTCTATAATATTGTACAGCACGACTTAAATTGATTTCGGAAACTCTTAGAAAAACACTACGGAGAGCACGATAGTTCAATGTAAATTAACAATCATCGACATATATAGGGAAGAGGGGGGGCACAGGGGGACAATTTTCACTTGTTTTATGATAATTTCTTCCCTTTTAATTAAAAAAATAGAACAAATACAGAGCCATATTTTGGCAACTTTTAGCTTTCATTGTAATTTTTTTCATAATTTATACTTATTTTATTCTTTAAAAAAAATGTAATTTTCAAAAGGTACTCAAGATGTTCCATTGTGCCCCCTGGCGGGGCACAGTGGTATAGGGAATGGGGTTCATTGGGACGGTGAGTAAGGCACATACAAAATTAGTTATATTATCACAGCACATTTAATATTATTAAATACGGGTTTAGATATTGAACATAGAAGATATGAAAGCCATTTTCAAATGATAAGACTTAAAAATAGTTATAATAATGAAACACAATTAAGAGTTGAAAAATTCTTTGTAAAATAATGTATGATGAATTGAAAATAATAAAGTAACATCAAATTAAACATCAAAGGGTAACAAAAATTTCTCAAAAGTTCATTTTATCATGGAATAACCTTAGAAGTCTACAGGAAATGATAATTGTGTCATTGTTCTTTCTGTCTCTCCACAAGCCATTGGTTTTGGTAATTTCATTTCAATGTCAGCAAGAACAGCTGAATATGTTGTCTCATCATAAAAGACAAAATTGTATGCTGGCAAAAGTCTTTTCATATACTTCACTTCAAAGTCAATTTCACTTTTATTTATGCTTTCTGCAACATAATAGCATATGGCTCCTTTCTTTTTCCCACACACTTTGAGTTATAAAAAATCTCCAGTATTAATAGAAACGCTTTCTCTTTCTTCCATATCATCCTCAAAAACACTTTCTCTTTCTTCCACCTCATCGTCAGAAACACTATCACTTGAAGAGAACTTCCAATCTTCGTCTTTCCCATAAATTTTTATTTACAATCTTTTATTATTATTATTTTTTTTTATCAATTTCGAAACATTAGAAGAATACTTCTTTTTACCTTTATTTTGCTTTTCAATTCTTTCAAATGTTTCCTGCTCAATTCTACTTTTTACAGGTGTATCAGTCAATACTTCTGATTTCCTCTTCCTTCGGTTCCTCTTAGAATTAACAGGTGCATGGCATTTTGGTAGAGGCCTTATTAGTTCTGGTGACAAAACAGGTTCGTCAACTTTCTGGTTTCCCACCAGAGATAAATTTAAATTGGAGCACCCTGGTTGTGGCTCTTCTGTGAATTGTCATCTGGACGTGTCCCACTGTACCCCCCTAGGTGTATTTTTAAATCCAAAGTCAAAAGTTGCACAAAATTTATTAATAGAATTAAGAACATTGCACACATGTAATGAAAAAAGTTTAAGCTTTAAATTAATGCAGTTATATTCATTATTGGATTATATTTTATTGCTCAAATCCAAGAAAGTAAAATTTACCTGATTTTTTCAACAGGGATAGTAAACACAAAAATGGCTGTAACTTCCCTACAAAATGAAATGTGTCTAAGACTAGTATATACAGTGTTGCCATACAGGTTAACTAAATGATGTATACTTTTCTAATTGTTGAGTATTTGAATGGTAGGAAAAATGCCTTTTGTCCCACTGTGCCCCCCTCTAAACCTATAATTTGATATTAATATTCGTTTGATGTTAAAAATGCAATATCTCTCAGATGCTTGTCATTTTAACAAAGCATTTTCTGCTGTGTCTAAAAGAAAACCTTCGTCATAAAGCTCATTTGATGAATGCATCACATTACCGTAAAATGAACTAAAAACAAACTTTTCATGCATCAGCCAAAATAGCGTGCTGTGTTTAAAAAAATTCCTGATCGGAATTTTGATTTGCTAAATGGATCATGTGACCGTAAAATTAACCACTGAGAAGACTAACTAAAACAACAATTATTTTTGGTGCTTTCTTATTAACTCAGACGATCGGCCTATCGCGAAAAATTATTTAATCTTAGTTATTCTCCTTATTTCAGTGTTTCAGCGCGTTTTAAAATTACATAACTGTTAAATTCGTGCTTTATTTATTTATTTATTTGTGAGGTTTTAATTTCTTTTGGAAATTAAATTATGCAATGTGACACGGAAACAAGCAAATGTTGAATGAATTACATTTTTTAAGTACAAACGTGTGCGTCTTCCGTAATAGGGTTGGGCGCAAATTTTATTTACTCTTGTTTGAAATTTTTTTAACCATATAAAATCTGTAATTTGAGATAACAATTTCAAATAAATAACAATCGAAAACCCATTTCTTTTTTTATTCGATGGCGTAAAAATTGAAATTGGGGAATGCCAAAATTGAAGTTATATTGAAATTTATTGGTTCGTTTGGTGCGACCGTCAATATGGCGTCAGCGTTAATCACATATGTGTTTTCACTGAATAATATAGAATTAGTTTAATTGAAATTGTTCAACGGCTAATTTTTGATGGCCAAATTTCGATATTTTTTACTTTTGAATCTTTTTAATTTGATCTGTTTCTTTTACAGAGAACTTACGAAAATTCAGTTTTTATTATTTTCAAATATCTTTATGTTAAGGATATGTAAAATATTTCAAAAACTTGGTACCACAATTTGACTATACTTGAAGAAAGAACATATCAGTTAACAAAATAAATTCATTTATTATATTTTATATTTTTATATATTTGTTGAACGGCACTAGAATGGCGGTAAGGGTCATTTTGACCCCTGAGCGCTTTTGTCCGTTGATTACTTTTGTTTGGTTGGAAGAAATTTTTTGAATTTTTTTGACTTTACCTAAATAGATAACAAGTATTTAAAAAAAATAAGCATTCTGGATTTGTTAGTTTTTGAAATATTGGACAATATTGAATATATATATATATATATATATATATATATATATATATATATATATATATATATATATATATATATATATATATATATATATATATATATATATATATATATATATATCAAATATTGATGAAAAAAATATTAATTTATAAATTGTGTTTTATTTTAGTTAGAATTAGTTTTAATTTGTGAAACCAATCACTTTTATATCAAATTAGTGAGTTATTTGAGTAGTTATAGTATGTTCCAATGCATTGCCTTGCAGGCATTACATTTACAATACTTTAAAAATTCAATAAATTATCAAGTAATATTAAATATAAATTAAATAGAAATGATGAAATACACGTGCATTACATATTTTTTTCCGATGTATGGCATTTAAATTTTTGTCATCGTTGTTATTTCAGTAGTTTCATTGAGGGTTCTAAATGACCCCTTCCCGCCCTTTCCAGTAGGTAAGATTTTTCCGCCGTTCTAGTGTTAATGTTCTTTATACATTTAAGTGAAAATGTATTTTTGTGTATAAAATTAAATTTGTAATACCATTAAAAAAATTATATTTTCGTACTGTCCAAAAATACATTATTTACAATAGCATCATTTTATATTGAGTTGTTTTCATTACACATTATATGTTATATACCTAGTTTTCTTTTATAATTTCAATTAATTGGTGTTTGCTAATAAGTTTTAAAGGTATAATTTTAAATTAGCATGAGTGTACCAGGGGACACTTTGTAAAATGTATCAATCCTACTCCTGTACTTTATTAACAATTTTTCATATTCAGAAAAACTTTTTTTTTTCTATTCCACAGTAGTAATTGATTTCTTTTATTTAAAATTCTAAAAAAAAAAGTTTTTAAATCAACCTACAACATTTTTGCATTTTAAAATTAGCTGGATGAATTACTTAGAAATCATCGCATTAATCATCATTTTAAACTTTAGAAATAGTCATGATTAATTTCAGAAAAGAAACATATTTTCAACGAATTAAAGAAAATGAATGTATATTTATTTTCATAACGACACAAAAGTTATAGAATACAATAGAAATTATGCAAAGTCGTGAAAAACATTCAGTATTTTTTATTAAATTTTTCTCGTGAGCTTCAGATGTACATTAGGGTGGGTCGAAAAAAACCGAAATTTATATAATCGAAACATAATAGTGCGGGAAAGTTGCCATTGATAATAAGGAATAAATTCGCAAAATATTACAACAGATGGTTAATACCTTTTACCGTCTCAAGGAAGCTAAAGTTTGGAAAAAAATTAAATTATCCAACCATAGCAATACAATTTCTAATAGAATGCGACAGTTACATCAAGATGTTAGTAATGTTCCAATAAAATTTCATTATAGTGAAATCATTTCTATTACCGCCTCAAAAATGTCCAAAATTTTGAAAAAACGGCAAAAATTTCAATTTTCCGTTTTTTCCAATTTTCCCAATTTTTATTATATTTCTACAATTAAATAAATTTATATTATATCTAGTAATAACCTATAAATGTCAAGTAATTTTGATCATGTGCATTGCCAACCAAGGGCAATGGGCAACCAAGGGGGGCCAACCCCTCTTTATTTTATCTCCTAAATTTGAGAGAAAGGGGCTTTTGAAGGGATTTTGGGGATTTTCCTGGATTTTTTTGCAGGGTGGCACCCCAAAAGTAGAAAATGATGAGGAATTTATATATGGAGCCTCCATACAAAAAAAAATCTCTAAAATGTTCCGGAAAATCCCTCAAATTCCTTCAAAAAGCCTCTTTTTCTAAAATGTAGGGGGGGGGGTGGGGGCTCTCGCCCTTGGTTGGCAATGCACACGATCAAAATTACTAAACATTTATAAGTTATTCTAGATGTAATGCAAATTTATTTAATTGCAGACATAAAATAAAAATTGAGAAATTTGAAGAAAACGAAAAATTGTCATTTTTGTCGTATTTTTCAAAATTTTGACCGCCCCTGCGGTGGTAATCGAAATGATTTCACCATATTGAAATTTTATTGGAACATTACTAACATCTTGATATAGCTGTTTCATTCTATTAGAAATTGTATTGCTATGGTTCGATAATTCATTTTATTTTTCGAAAAAAAAAACATTTTTTGCAATTTTTCTAAATTTTCCCCCCCCCCTTGCGGCGGTAATAGATATTACCATTTGGTGTAATATTTTGCGAATTTATTCCTTATTATCAATGGCAACTTTCCCGCACTATTATGTTTCGATTATATAAATTTCGTTTTTTTCGACCCATCCTAATGTACATGTACGCATATATTTTTTGCTCACTCAAAATAAGAATTTAAAATGTAAAACTGTTCTGTAAATGCATGTGTATTTTAAAGTAAATAAATTATTACTTAAACGAAACAGAGGAAATTTTTGTAACATTATTGTGAGAAAATCGGAAATGAAAGTGGGCATAAGACAGGGGAAATGCATTCATACGATAACTGAATAAAAATGTTTATATATATATATATATATATATATATATATATATATATATATATATATATATATATATATATATATATATATATATATATTATCAATATAGCCTTACAATGTTTTCTTTTACTACACACAGTAAATTAATTTTCGATCCACGTTATTAGACAGTCCATGTACTCCCAAAATGCCTTTATTTATTGTTTAAAACTTTAGACATTGACATAATACAGGGTCATCGAAAAACGTGTCCCTGATTTCAAATTAAATTAACTAAGGACTTAATAAAGATAAACCATTTATTTTTACGCTGTTACATTGCAAAAATCTGTAAGCTTTTTTTACTTCACTTAGAAAACTTCAATATGAGCTCCCCTGTTGCTCGGCTAACAATTAAGCGGTAGTCGATCTCCTTCAAGGTGCGCTCAGAAATGTCAGGGGTTTCAGTCGCTATTGCTGCGTAAATTCTCTCCCTTAAATGCTGCAGATCCCGCATTTTTTCAGCATAAAAAATGTTTTTGAGATGTGTTGACCATGATCACTGTGAACAGACGGATGAGTGAAATGGCATCGCGTCAAGAAGTGACGTCGGCACATGCGCGCAATCACCTCAAGATCAACGCAATCACCACTACTAAAAGTCCTGCATATTTTCTACAATTTCATGTTGGTTTCGTACCGACTGATTGCATATTTCCCGTTCAATTTATTTTTTAAATAAGGGACACCTTTTTCGATGACCCTGTACATAAAACATAAAAACATAAGATTTATTGGTAAGAAGAACATTAAGGCGAAATCTTAAATACATTTTAATTAATTTTTCCTTCTAAAATTTATTTTTTGTATACCCAGCACAAGCAGCTAAATATAAAATATGTAAAGTGTTTATTTAAATGCATATTCCTTTTTATCTTTATAAAATATTAATTTAACGAAAAAATAAACGTAACTTTCTTCATTCTAAAATATTAACTGAAATATAAACAAGACAAATAAAAGTTTTTTAATTTAGAAGTATACAAATGTTTGTATGTACCTATTTATAAATTTAAAAAAAATGTATAAATAATTTTTGTTCAAGGTATTTTGTTAATTTTTTTTAAAAACTTATTTGATAAATTAATTCCGTACGTTTATATTCTTTTATGATTTATGATAACTAAATTCATATTAGATTAGTTTAAAAATGTCTTATTATAATAAATTATCAAGCACATCTATGAAATGGTTGTAAATTCCTATTTGTTCGTAAATCGACAAAATATACTGAAGAAGAAAAAAAGACGATTTATTTTTTCAGAAATTCAAAATTGCCTTTTAGTATCATATTTTATTTCTTTATAATTTCTGTTTAAATAATAAACATTTTTCTGTTTTTTAATATCTTTTAGCGAGAGGTGGACATTAATGAAAAACTAATTTGTTGGGATTCTTAATAAAAATGAGTTATAAACACCGATTGTTTTATAACTTCATTTACAATAACTGTTTCCTTCTTCTCTTTCAATACGGGGAATATTGCGCTGTCACATTTTAAAATACCACTATTTATACATAGTAATATTCCTGGTAGATATGTACTACATTTGTAAGAGAAATGTTCCATGAAGTAGGTTTCTATAACATTTGAAAGAGAAATCTAAAATGAAGATTATTATTTGAAAAAAGTTAAACACAAAATTCTCTCCCGAACACTTCAAAATGTACTTTTAAAAATAATTCCATTAAAATAATAATTTGTTAAGTGTAAAATATACATGCAATTAGATATTTCGCATTTAAATATATTTGGAAATAATACTCTAAGTTCACGTGTCAATTTCGAGACGAAATATTAAAACTATTCATTAAATTCCATCGTAATTTGTAGATTTATAAGAAAAAAGTACTTATTCTGATTTTTGTCAATTCCTAATTCCTAATTTATGTAGTGAGTATAGTATTAAATATTTCTAAAGTTTAAAATAATACATTAAATGGTAATTGATAAGAACTTAACTGCATATTATTTTTAAGGTTCATACGTAAATGTGTGAAAAACATTTTTTCAGTTAAATATGTTTAAAGGATAATACGAATAAGTTATATGAATAAGTTATTGTACATTATTTATTTTTCTAGAAATTTGCATGCTGATAATTTAAAATTTAAATTAAATTAAATAGTTTAAAAAGTGTTATATCATATATCAGCATTTCATAGCTGGAACTCTCTCATTTTATTTACTCATAATGCAAATCAAAATTAAATCTTAAAAAAGTAATTTTTATAGAAACTACAGAATTAAATATTTAAAAAAAATCGAACCATACATGATTTTAAATTGAAAGAATATTTTGTGTTTGAGATAAGTTATATTTTACAATATTTGTCTTCCCTCTTATTGTTGCAGTTCATTATTTCATAATTCAAAATTTAGCCGTTTTTAATAACATTTTATTTATTTATTGAAGAAATAATGCTTGCAGAATCAAAAGTATAAATCCATCTTTATCGTAAAGTAAATATTCAAATCAATCGATTCATATTCGAATTAAAATAATAAGTTTAAACATGGTATTGGAAACATTTATTTCTAAAATAAATTTCTCCTTCAATTTATTATGTCCTTTTTATATTGATCGTTTACCCAGAAAAAAAAAATAAACAAAATTGCGAAATATATTTGGTAAAAAAGTTCACATTCTTTGGACTATGGCATTAGAAATTTATTAAGACCCATAAAAGACATTTTCATATAAAAGATAAGAAAGGGAATATAGCTTAAGCCATCGATATACGTTAAGATCACGGTATCAAGGGATTTGGCTATTTCTAAAATGTCAAGGAAATTGAAAGTTCGTTTCTGTATTTCGAGTTTTGTAAGATTCCTGAAATATTTTTGAGTTCTGTTTGAATTATTTACTTATATATAACACTATTAAAAATCTTTAAAAATTTATGAGGAGCTGTGTTTCTAATTTGTACTATATTTTATTGCCCTTCTTTAGAAACAAGTTAAACTTATTTATTTTGATATGAATTTCAGTATTGAGTCATAAAAACTAATATTAATATTAACTACTATTGTTATAATTTATATCATGAATAATAATAAAAAATGCTTTAATGCCATTATTTTGGCGGTACAACGATACACTCAAAAATGCATTGTATAAAAATAATCATAATAAAGTATTTAAAGTAATAAATAATTATTTTTTAAACAGAGACGTATTAAAATAAACAAATATATAAATGTACTTTTACTATTAAAAATCAAAGTAGGGATGTTTTATAGACTGACTGTTGCCGTTTCATTTAATAAATATTTGTTTCATGACAGAAAATTGGAAGATAAACATTTAACGAGCTTTGAAAAATCAAATAAATTATTCTGCCAAAAGGCATTAGAAAAAATTTAATTTGAAATCAGTTTTCGGTTAACGGTTCTCAATTTTCTTAACTCACTGGCTGTCAAGAAATACTGTTTGTAAACTCGCTTTGGTTTTAAAAATACTTGCCACGTAGTCATAGACATTCTTGAACTTTTTTTAACTGTTGTTTTCTATACGTCGTTCACTTGATTTCTGGAATTTTCAAAGTAATTTTTCTGTATAAAATTTTAATACCACAGCTGCTAAGTATCCAACAAAGCGTAAACTGTTGAAGACAAACTATTAAATTTGTTGTATAAAAATACCTAACAAATTTATTTTAAAACTACAACAGCACAAATGCACAGAAACCTCTGACATTTTGTATCAATAATAAATTTTCGTTCATTTAAAAAAAGATTAACATCACTTAAAGCTTTTGAACCAATTATTCTAATACATATGGAAGCATAATTGCTGATGAAAATAATGAATTATCTTTAATCAGCTTTTAAAAATTCATTGTCGTATTTTGTGAAACAACATTTTGAAAAATTGAATTTAAAACCCGATATTTTGCTAATAGAATTTCAAATCTAAACTTTAAAATAAAGTTTGTTCTAACGTTAGGGAAACGACATTTGCAGTTAATTTGTAGGTAGTAATGTCATGATTCTTGCGTCAATTAGACTCTACTAGATATGTTTCACGCTTGCCTATGCCGCTGGCTTAAAATGTCCATAATAAAAATTTTTTTTATTAATACAGTCACATACTATATAATCATACTTTTATCATACTTTACTCATAAATACTTTTTGTAATATTAGATAATTTTTTGTAATATTTCTTGCTAAATAAGTATTAAAATTAATTTCAAAATAGAATACCGTACTTACGGATTGTCAAATGCAACTATCCTACTTAACATCCCTACTTAATTTTCATCTATAAAAAGCTTGTCAAATACAAATATATTTAATATTTCTGGTATACTTTGTAAAACACTGCACATGGCAATGCATTTTTAAAAAGCATGCTATTAATTTAGCTTACATCTGTGAAAGCATAATATTCATTAAAATGAAAACTGCTCCAAGTTTTTTGTCTATTTTTGGTTCTATTCCTTCCGCACATGAGGGACGATTGGACTAAAATTTCTACAGTTTTTAAATTGTCAGGAAAATAAAAATGTTCAAATATTTTGATGTATCTTATATATTTTTATTTTCGTATAGCAGTAAACATAATTATGTAACAATTACATAAAAAAACTGAGAAAAATATGTTGAGTAAAAAAAATATTTAAAATTATACGCATTCCTGCTTTATCTGCATTTTTAAAAATAAAATCTACTTTCGCAAAGTTGCATTATTCTGATTTTCATTCAACTTATATCACCCAGAAATAATTTTAAACGATGTAGATTTTTAATCCCAAAATTCCTTTTGCGGATAGACATGAAAGAAACACAAAAAGGAGAAAACAAACAGATGATTCCGAATAGATACCACTAAATTCTACTAATTTCGATTTACTTATTTTTATAATTTTTCTTTGCTTGCAGTTACCGTTCTTACATTATGGAAAATAATCTCCCAGAAATATTCTACGACTTGATGTTTGACTATAGTCCTTTTCCAATTTTTTTCATGATATTAGAATTTTTTGTAGTACAATCATAGCAACTTTTTCAGACTCCTCTTGGGTGGTCTTCCAAAGGACTTTCAATGTTCCTGAATAATGTCATCCTAATGTTCGCATTAACAAACCTAAGTACATAAGACCATCGGGTTAGTGTCAAGTATTTTTAGGGGCAGTTCTGAAATTGAATACAATTGAACGTCGTTTGTGATTCTGTTCTCGCTGAATATGTGGATGATGACCTGGATATATCACTGAAGACTTTGTACTTGGGAAGATCCACTTTATTGATTGTTAAATTATTTGATTTTTCAAATAAAACCAGAATTTGTACTTTAAAAAGGTGTTCTATTATATTTTTCTGATAACAGAATAAATTTATTATAGCTTTACTTGATATGTTTGAGTTTAATTTACCTTCGTAACAAAAGCCAGAAAAAATCATGAATGATTTTGAAAACTATTTTTAGGTTCACGAACCAATTCGATGCGGTTTTTTCCTGCCATTGATTGTTTTTAAATATTCTCCTTTTTTATTATAATCAGTTATATAAAGCCCTGCTTCATTCTGTGGTACACTCTCAGAAAAAACTGTAAATTTATGAGCGTTTCCCTTCAATTTTCACGGGCAACAACCTTATTTGATGAAAAACGGTCTGACCCACTAAATAAGCAGTCTTATCCCTTAGATGCTTAGAAAATTAAGAGCAATCCACATATTCTCACAGTTCTAGCCCATATGTTAGCAAAAATACGGTACGATCCCATACATTGTCCTCCGCTAGGGTGTAACCCTTTATTTTACTCGTGTTTCGAAAATTTTAACCCGTCAAAACATCGATTCTGTGATGATTATCTAACATGCTACGTGCTACGGAACAGTAAGCAAAGTGTTATTGTGTTTTAAAGTGCATTATATCCTGTGCATTATAATGCTATATTACTTTGCCTCGTAAAATTACGGGCTGCACAAAATAATAAGCATGGATTTTTTTTTTTTTTTTTTTTTTTTTTTTTTTTTTGTACGGGGTATGACTGGAATCTCTGCTACCGGCCTCTGCCCGTAATTTTACTGCATTTTTTTTTTTTTTACACTGTACCACGAATTCCCATTTAGCACCAGATAAAAGTTTGTTAAAGCTAGCGTTAAGCTGAGATTACATTACTATCCTGTCTTATATAATATCGGATATTTATTCATTAACAGGTTTTTCATGAGTAAAAATGCCAAATAAGGACCGTGTGTATACTCTCACAAAATTGCAAAAGACGAAAATGTCTCTTTTTGTATCTCTTACGGTAAATTTGAGGTGGCATTCTACTAATCAGACCACTCTAAAAATAGCTGTTCTTAATTCGTGGACTTCAAACATTTTTTTAAACATTTACAAGCGATTACTCACAAAATGTTCAACGTGCTCCTCATATTAACTCGTTCCATTCAGTCTTCAAAATAATTCTATCTGCAGCGCGAACAATCCGCTTTAAAGAAGCGAGAGATGATAGCATATATTTCAGATTGTATAATGTTACGTGCACTGATGAAAATACCAGGATATATACAGGGTCAAATACCTATTTTGTGTATTTAGCTGGGTATTTATTCTTCAATTAAACAGAGCTGTCAAATTCCCTCATATTGCTATTAGTTATAATGAATTAGTGTAAAAGAAAGAAAATGATTAAAAAAATATTCATTTTATTAAATTATGTAACATTTAGAATGCACAATGCCTTTTAAGCTAATGCTTTAATACTAAGTAGATTACTCCAATAAAGAAGTCATATTGTCTAATCCTTCTCACCAGACTCTTATTTTGCATATAATATGGTTTTCTCTACAAATAACTTTATACGTCAAAAGTTGTGCGCTTTCTAATTTCATATGAAACATAAAATTTTGCTCTCAAGTAAATCTGACGTTAAAAATACACAGCTACAAACAAAAAGTGGAAAATAAAAAATAAATACGTACCCGCTGAGTATTTACCCTTCCCACATCACTTTATTCGTGTGATTGAAATTTTAGGAAAACGCAATCCACAAACATTGAGAAAACTTTGGAAATCCCCAACTGATGTGTATGAAAAGCTATCATGTCTGTATTAAGAAATGGCTATTATTATGGAATATTTTGGCCGTTCAACTAATCGGAGTGCTATAAAAATAGTTGTTCGGAATGTTCGGAATTTTGCTTACACTAAATCAATCCCTTCAGTCTGCCAAATAGCCATATCTGCAGCACAAACAGGCCGTTTCAAAGAAACGACAGACAATTATTTCCGATGTACTACCGATGGTATGATAGTAAGTGTGAGTGAAACTTTACTCAATGCTCGTAGGTGGAGTTTCCCTAAACTTTGGAAATTCTCAACTGGTATGGGGAAATATCTGATTATCAGATTATTATGATCAGATTATTATATCGGAAAAAGACATGGAACATGTCCCAGACACCTTTCTCCCTGAGTGATATATTTAGCAAATTACTTATTAGGTTAACCACACGCAGTTTTATGTTCCGCTTAATTAATGACTAGTAATCCCAGGATATATGAAAATGTGATGACAATCCATTATTAATCTTTATTTAATGATTGTAAAAATCATTTTAAAACTAGAATTCAATATCCAGTTTTGATCGGTAAAAATGAGACCTCCCTACTACAAGTGTCTAAATAAATGATGCAATTGTAAAAATTGTACCAAACATAAATGTGTATATAGGTGAAAATAATACTGCGTTGAAACAAAAAATAGTGCTTATTTTAAGCAAATTTAGTGTTGCCCCACTCCTGTTTCATCTCCTCTTCTTTAAAAATTACAAGAAAAGATGAACTTGCCAAAACGTAATCAGTTTTTACACCATAATTTTTTCAGTAGAATGATACGAATTTTTAAAAAAAACTCTGTTGTATAAATAAATAGTATAATATATACACAATAAATTTCTTTAAATAAATATTTTCCTATGACCAATATTAAAAAAAAACTATTCCACTAAATAAATAATAAGACGTGCTTTATCTTCTCAAAATCAAAACACAAATCTTTTGAGTTTGTAGCTGCCTTTCCTATTTTTAAATGTTTATTTTCGTACAAAAAAATTGGTGAAAAAAAAAATCCTTCTTAGTTTATCGAAAGCCCTTTCCAAATTCTTCTTATCTATCAAGGACTTTGAAAAACTCCAATGTCATATTGACATAAAGAAAAAAATCTTAAGCACAATTCTATATGTATGAGGTTAGAGATGTAGAGATGGAAAGCTTCTTAAAAAACACGTTGTAACAAAGAGAGAAGAAAAACTCTTATGATTTCTCGTTACATATAAAATGATAGTTCTTGAAATGATTTTATGATTCAATTTATTATTTCTACTTGATTTGTTTATTTTAGTCACATATGACACATTTTCTTACTTTCATTTAGACATACTTTCATACTCTTATTTGTATTATAATATACATGCAAATTAAATAACATTAAAAAAATCTTGTAAAGTCATTTTTAATTAAAGTGTAAACATAATAAACAATCATGGATAGTACATTAGATTACAATGTATTTTCTAAAAATGCAAGAAGATTATAGCTGCAAAGTATTCACCGTTTGGTATGATAAAAATGTATATTTTGTATAATACAATTATTCCTGATCAGGAAAGAGATACTATCCATCAATTATTTTGAAATCATGACGAAATGAGCATCCAATTCTTTACACAAGTTATACGTAGACAATAAACAGAACATAATGCAATTGTTATATTTAAAGCTTTGTAATGGCTAGCAATTATTTATGTAGTAACAAGTCTAATTTTACGTAGAATGTCAGGAATTGCTGAATTAAGTTTTTTCTTCCCGCAGGTAACAATTTTAAATTTTAGTAACTCATTTACGGTCATACAAAAATATGGAACACTTGCTTTGCAGAAAAACACTTGTTGAGTCATTATACGTATGCTTGAACATTCTTCATATAAGTCATTTTCTATAGGTCGTAGTGAAGCGAGTTCTAGAATTTTGGAAGTAAGTGTTTTGCGTCAAACATCGGAACAAAAGTTGCTAAATATGCAAAAAACAGACAACATAACGTCTAAACAAACATAGACAATACATGAATACATATTACAAAAATACTTTAAAAATAATTTTACAGCAGAAAAAGTGTATTTGGAAAGAAACCATTCTTATGTTTATGTAACAATAATAAATATACGTATATTTAACAAAAGATGAAAGCAGAAATGTTTTACATATTGCTCCTTTACAATTTGTCACTTGAAGATTTGAAATGAATGGCAATTTATACAATAATGACTACACTATTAAAAGAAAAAAATACATTTACCATAATATTAAAATTGTTCAATAGAGAACATAGTTCACAGGCTCGCACATTTTCAAATTTATTTTGAAATTCCAATATTATAATAAATGTTTTAAGGAAGATTTTTAAAGGACGAACAAAAGACACTTTTCTTTTCCTGAACCTTAGTGGCAACTCGCACACTGTTATTATTACAAGAATATCATTATAACATGAACGACATGATTTTATGAATATCAATCGAAAGAGACATCGTTTTACATGATCCTGAATGAGTCTCGATATACGTGTATATGACGGACAATCTCTAATCAATATTGCGTTTATATATTTACTAAATAGATGATTTTATTCGAATAACTCTAACTGTTCTCTAAAAATTCACTTAACCAAAGTAACAAGCTTTAAATTTTGTATTCGTTTTAGTTCTCTGAAGAAGGACAAAGTTAAAGAAGAAAAGAAAACTTTTTACTGAAAATAAAATGAGTTCTTTCGAAAATAATAAATTGTAGAAAGGAGTTGAAGCGTTTAGTTTTAAAATAAATTTCAAGTATAATTCAATACATCACTTTCTTACAAAAAAATTTCAAAGTAAACGAAATGGAATTGAAAAATTACATTATATAAAAAGTTTATATTTTCTAGCCTTCGGCATTGTATATTTATTATTATACTTAGAAGACACTTTCTCATAAAAGTTTAAAAAGGAAATGAAAAATATATCATTGATATAGGTTAAAAGAGTGACTTTAAGCAACAAAACTGTTAGAAAAACTATTGAGGATATCGATAGATGACACTTTTAGGAAAGATTGTGATAAAGTAGAATTTATTTCTGTTTATATTTATAATAGGGATGCATGAATTGTTATACACTATTTATTTAATTTAACTTACAAGGGAAGGGGCCGACGTTGGGAATACAAAATATGGTTAACCTTTGTGCATCGTTCATGTTAGTATATAAATATATGAAAGCCATAAAGCGCAATGCCCAGGGGTCTTGAAAAAACAAGCCTCAAATTTTATGTTACGGTTTATAACCGGATAAATTACTTCCTTCTGCAAGCGGTTCAGCAGCATTATTGGCTGGATTTCTAAACTTTTTCTTTGAGTTCAAATCTCAGTCATATTTTTACTTTTCGAAGCGAAAATATTTACCATTTAATTTCAAACTAGAATTGGATCTTCTCGATCTACCCAAGATCTTCCCGACCGAAACGAGCCTTAAGACCTGAGGATAGTTACGCCAGTTTTAGGAAAACTATCTTTCTCGCTCTCTAGATCCAGCTACTGTTGCTTGAATCAAATATTGGAAATTATTTTTCGGACATAAATCAGTATGAATCTGTACTAATAATTGATTCCAGAATAGTAGCCACTCTTTTACATCACCATCGAACTGACGAAATTCTAACGTAGGTAACATAAATTTCCGTTTAGAATCATTAGTTTCATTAATAGTTGAAATGTACTTACCTTGAATTTGACCTTATGCCTGGATTTTTGATAATACTAATTGGTGTCCAATGGTTGGAGTACCATAGTTGAGATTTTTTCCAACAGAGCGAAAATATGCCGGCACCAGGACTCGACCCTGGGTTTGCCGTAGTAACGCTCTCCCTACTGAATTATCCCGACGATATCCTGGACTGGCATACGTCGAGATATCGTCGGGATAGCTCAGTAGGGAGAGCGTTGTACGGCAAACCAAAGTACCCAGGATCGAGTCCTGGTCCCGGCATATTTTCGCTCTGTTGGAGAAAATCTTAACTATGATACTCCAACCATTGGATATAATTTACCTAGTTGAATATGCTTTCCTCTATTCATTATGTACAAATTGATGATTTAATTCCAGTTTTTTCAAATGTACTTTTTGATCCAACATGTACTTTTTTCTTGTCTTTTTAACTCTACTACATGATCCATCTTGTCCTTCTTTTCTTTTTCTATCCCTAACTTCTTTTCAGCATCTTTTTCTTTTTTTCGGAAACGGTGGTTGATAGAATTTCTTGTACAAAATCAGGATTCTGTTTATATTCCGTACTGTTCAAAATTATTTCTTTTAGTGTTCCGATTGCATAATCTTGCGAAATCGTTTAACCAAGTTATTCTACAGCAAACTTTGAATGTGCTTTTTTAAAACCTTTCACGGCTTGAAACATTTTGCTTCAATAAATCTCGTCCTGTCACGGACAAGCCAAAAATGTTAGTTAAAGCGTTCAAAAAGATGTCATTTTAACATCTTAGCTTTTTAAAGATAATGCGAACGCCAATTCGCACGGAAAAATGCTAGCGATATAGCATACAATTTTAACAAAAATAAAATAAAAATGAGCTGCTTAATTCCTTAATTATCTCGTTCAAATACATAAAAAAAACAGCGAAATATTTAGATTATTTATTTTATTGAACCCTCTATATATTGAACCCTCTATTCTACATTAGTTCTCCTTTTTATCAAATGTATTTGATCATATACCAAATGTGAGTAAATTCCTAGAAGCAAAACAATGTTGCTACAGTGCTGTTTTTTAGTTAATATTCGGAATATATGCATGAATTATTGCTCACAATATTGGGGTCTTTACAGCTTTCTAATATACTAAAAATATTTATGCAATATTGACGTTTCATTGTAAATATTTCGATATCAAAGCATTCCTGGATATATTTAGATCAATGCAACATTGGCGCAATACTTGTTTCATTAGATATATTTATTTTTAACGCCTGTTTATTTTTGAAAGACATATTACGAGACTGCCTCTGCAATTCAGAAGATAATTTTTACGTTATTCGTTTCTTATTATTTAAACAATCGCTTGTATTTTGTTATGTAAATTAGTTTTTATGCATTTGACGATTTCTATTGAAAGTAAAAATCAAAAGGAGACGATTGCTAAAATTAAATATATATATATATATATATATCATTAATTTTCATTTTCATATTATTCAAGTACATTATAAAATTTGTAATGTAATTTCGCCCCGAATTTGGTGTTAAAACACTCACAAAATTGAGTAAATAAACACATCGCTTTGAGTTAACAGCGAATCAAGTGTTGTATACCTTTACCGTGGTGTACATTTCTCTTTATTTACATCAGGCACCAATATTTGAGTACCCTTACATCATTCGTGAAATATATTCATGTTTGGTAACCCCAGTTTTGGAGCTCATTTAACAAATCTGGAGAGGCATCAATTTTTTTTTTTAATCCCGCATTTTTCTGTTCTATACAACGTATACTGCTACGCTGTGTTTAAATGTTTGTATCTCCTAAATTAGTTATATAATAAAAATAATTAGATTAAATAAGGATAAATGCAATTTTCTCATTTACATATATTTTTCTCATATTAATGAATTTTGAAATAACGTCTTTGGAAATTCTATCTGATGCAAACGCTTTAGTAAGCTCAGTTTGGAAATTCCACTTACAAAATTTTTAGTTTTTCGCTCTCTCTCTCTCTCTCTCTTTGTGTCTGTGTGTGTTTGTGTTTAAGCTACAAGAACAATTAATCGAATGTTAAATTAAAATGTAATTATTGCTTAAAGTGATAAAAACATAATACAAAATGCTTAAAAATACCTTTTAATAAATAGATGGCATATGTTTCATACGCTCTAACGGCGACTTGTTCACGATCAAAAAGATAAATAAACTAATTTCGCAAAGTTTTTGAAAATGATAAACACAAATCACGAGATCACATGCATAATGCAAGTAGTACTTAAATTGGTCAAATTGAAAAACGTGAAAATTATTTTTTTATTGCTTTTTTAATCTGTGGAACATCGCATGACAAATTTTAGGTAATTCAAAAGAAGCTGTTTCGTTGCATATGCTCTCGTTTCGCAAATATATTTCTATTGAGTCACGGATAATGAATGCGAAATAAACTCTTGATGGATACATTATTTTCCTATTCTTGAAATCCATCTGCAAAGGCTCTATTCCATGTAGTCTAGCCAAGGCAGTAGTTCTTCTGTCATATTTGATACCTGTCATATGTTCTCTTATTCTCGTTTTAAATTTTCCGTTTGTCATTCCTGTAGTCTTGAAATGTTCCATCTGCCTTGGTGAATAGGATTTTATAAACACCAGAAAGTTGATCAGGTTCTATTGGATCTGTTTTTTTACATACTATATTTTGTAATTTTGGGAAAGGTTTTGCGATAAGGCAGATATTGAATTTGCTATGTTTATATTTTAATCTTTCAAATAACTAAGGAAACACACGTCATCTACACATTAAAATGTATTTTTAAGCCTTTTATATTATGTTTTTATCATTTTAAGCAGTAATTACACTTTAATCTAAAGTTCACAAGTGATTTTATTATATGCTAAATTAATTTTGTCTTCAAAATATAATGTTTCTATGTAAAAATTGTTTTCGATCTCAAAACATAATGTTTCGATGTAAAAACAGTAATAGCAACAAAGTTGAAGTAAATTTGAGACAAATACAGAATGATAAAACAAAAGTTCTTTTCCTTTTCACCTAATTTTGCAAAAAAATTGTACGATCAAGAACAATGCCATTTTTCAATTCGTAAAAATTGAAATTAGCAAATATAATGAATTTATCTTCTTATATTTACTGTAATTTCTAAATTCTATCTATTTACAGAATATTTTTATATGTGCATATATGCAGATATATATTACGTTGAGTAAAAAGTTTTCCGCCAAGGGGAGATACCTTCGCGCAAACAGCTGTCATTCGTGCGTTGTTAACTTTTCAGCCAACCAATCTTTGCATTCGAAAACAGAGCACAGGGCCTATATGACTGTGTAATTTGTTTGTTAAAAATTTATTATCCTGTGCTTCAAAAAGGTGTTTAAAATGGAGCTATCAAGTCAGCAGATCAGAACAATTATTTACTATGAGTTTCGTAAAAAACTCAGTGCGACTGAATACGACAGAAAGATGTGTGAAAGTTTAGGAATCAATACTGTTTCTTATGATACAGTCAAAGTTTGGTTTCGGTAGTTTAAAGCTGGAAATTTCGGCAGTGAAGATGAACCAAGATCCGACCGCCCTACTGATGTTGATTGTGAGCATTTAATGCAAATTATTGATCAAGACAGAAATGCTTCAACACAAAATATTGCGTTAGAGCTTAACATTTGCCAAAAAACAATAGTTCACGCTCTAAAACGCATAAACCTAACGTTTAAATTTAACCGCAGGGTGCCTCACGAATTGACTGCTGCAGACCAAGCGCAGACGAAAAAACTGTTGTTTGGCTCGGCTCAGAGATCAAAGGAAAGAGAACTTTCTGGACAGAATTGTGACCTGTGATGAAAAATGGGTGTACTGCAACAATACAAGCCATAAATGAAGGTGGTTAGAACCTAGGGAATCAGCTGGCTCAGTTACAAGACGTGCCTTAACTAACAAGAAGGTGCTCCTCTGCATCTAGTGGGATTGTCGTGGAATTCTGTACAAAGAGTACCTGAAAAGCGGACAAACTATCAACAGTGCAATATACCGCAACATGCTAATCAAAGTTTGCGATACTATTCTCAAAAAACGAAGAAACGACTTCAGAGGGAAGGTGGTTCTCTTTCACTAACGCCCGGCCGCACGTTAGTACTATATCCGGCTGGTCGCTCTACAAGCTTGAGTGGGATTTGATGCAACATCCACTATACAGCCTCAACATGGCCCTTTCAGAGTTCTTTCTCTTTTCACATCTGCAGCCGCATCTTGATGGCACAATCTTCCATTCAAATGTTTAGGTCATAAATGAGATCGTACTCTTTCTGGACTCGCTCACGCCCCAATTTTTCGCAGAAGGGATTGAAATATTGCCAAAACGTCGGTAAACGATTGTAGATGTAAACGGAGATTACTATCCTCATTAGCTTTGAAGATTTCGTATGTATTTATCTTTTTACAATAAAACATTTTTTGGCGGAAAACTTTTAACTCAACCTGATATATATATATATTTCTGCCTGTAAATATCCACGTATAACCTGACCGACCTTAATTTTCGCAACCGTTGGTTCTAGATGCATACATCCAATTACAAAAATGGTTTAAATAAGGTAAAGAATTATTTTTAAAGCGCTTTGGGTGAAGAAAAACATTTATTAAAAATTACGAAATTTAAATTTTTATACGGTCCCCCGGTCCTATAAGTGATATTTTGTAAAAATTTACTGTGACACTATCAAGTAAGACAACAAAAAAGTCCCCTTCATCTAACATTAAAATTGACCGAGTAATAGCTGTTTAAAGTTAGAATATATTTTTTTGCTGCGAAATACGGGTCATTCACAAATGTAGTAGGAATATAAATAATCGTCAGATGTATCAAAAAAATAGTTGAGAGCAAAATTAGCATTTCAATTGTGATGAGTTGACATGTTTCAACTCCTCCCTTATTTGTGGAAAAAGGATAATCTCTCTGGAATGAAAATAATCTGACAGATTGATCTCTATTGACAAAAATTCTATCAATAGTGTGAATTTCATTTTCACTTTGAGATATGCCAAGCTGCAATACATGCTTTGTATTGAATGGTATGTTATCTGAATGAGTAGATAAGAATTGTAAAGTATTGTTCTTGTGGATACAAAGAACTGGGCCCCTACGAAATGCAATGTTTTCTGAGAAATTCCTGGAATGCAAGGAAAGCCCCTGGGAAGTGAAATTGCTGACGGCAGTCGAAGGGGGAAGGAGTTGAATGTTGAATCAGTTGGTGGTGAAAGAAGCTTGAGTGAGGTTGTCTATTGAGTGAACTTCAGAATCGAAGTTCGTCTGAAATTGTAATTTCACAGCATGGAGACGAATAATCATATTTTTTCATTTTTACTTTTTTTTTATGTGTTAATTTAAAATAAAGTTTTTTTCGTTACAAACGATAAATGGAATTTATTAATTATATATACAACGTCTCACGCTACCACAGCAATAGTATATATAATTAATTGGTGGCAGCAAATGGGATATGTAATCTAGAATAAATTAGATTACGGATCTATGTTAACCTGATTAAACAGATGATGAGCCAGTGGAAAACGGACAAGCAGAGTTGTGGATTCGTGAAGTCCAATTGGAGTCGTGGTTTTTTCTCGGAGTTCTAGCAAGCAGAGAACTGGTAAAAGAACTTTATCGACAAAAGCTGTGTAGTGTATGGACAGTCAACTATAGATTTGGTGATACGTGTTTGTGCTTCTTAATATATCCAGTGGAATGAAGATATGCGGCGTACCATCTGAGTTGTCTACATACGGATCTGAGGTGAAATTAGTGCCTCATCAGCGAAACTAGTGTCTTCAAATCTTCAAACATCTGTGTGTGTCATCTTTAAAAGTGCTTGGAAGCCTGGTATCAGTGTGGAGGAAATATCTGCATCTGAAGGTAAGCTCTTTTATGAAATCTTCTATAGAGGTCTGTTTTAAATTGAATTTTGTGTATAAATTTTAATTTTGGGGAACAAAACTCTATGTGAAATTTAAGAATTCTAGGGAAGCTATTAATTTGGTACTTAAATTTTTAGTTAGAATTTTTATGTTTGTTGATTTTCTGGTATCTGTTTGGTATAATATTGGGTTAAGAAAATTATATACTTATGTATATGTTAAAATTTACTTGGGGTATAGTAAATTGTTATTGATTAATTGAGATTATTAATCAGGGTATTTTAATCATAATTTTATATAAAACTTTTAGAAATAAGAGTTTTGTTTATATACATTTTATTTATTACAGTAATAAAGTTATAGCTTAATTTTATGGGTATACTGTGGATGATTATGATTAATGTTTCAAAATAAATTGATGTTATACTGTACAGTTGGGTATAAATTTATTTTGGGGGATATACTCAGTTTGAAAGACGTCAATGTTGCATGAGAATTTGCTATATTGAAATTGTGTCGTTTTTCAATACATTATTATACGTATAGTGAAGAAAATTCTATTTCTGTATTTATTGTATTATTATAAATTGAATATATCTGTTATTTTGAAATTTATTATATTTTGGGGGAAAATATGGCAGACTATTTAGTAAAATATAATAAAAACGTCTTGCTATTATTAGCAGAGGAATTTGAGACCAGTGTGTCAAAAACGTGTAAAAATCAAGCTATAATTCAGGCCATTGTTAGTGCTGAAGATTATAAAGAAAGTTACGCAAAACTTCGCTTGCAATATATTCTTGAACAGGAGGCAGAGCGGAAAGAACAGGAAAAACAAATCGAAAAAGATCGTAAAGAGCAAGAGAGACAAATTGAAAAAGATCGTAAAGAAAGAGAGAGGCAAATTGAATTAGATAGGATTGCGCAAGAGGAAAAAGATAAACTTAGGAAATTTGAGTTAGATAAACTTGAAAAACAACTTGAGGTAGAAAAACTTGAGAAACAACAGCAATTTGAATTAGAAAAATTGCGTATTCAAAATTCTGTGGATATTGTTAGTGTTTCATCTAATGAATCAAATGTAGATTTTCATAGAACTCCTAAGGTAAATTTAAAGGATTTGGTTCCGCGCTTTGATTCTAAATTAATTGATATAACTCTTTTCTTTATGATTTTTGAAAGGCAAGCCGAGAAAGCTAAAGTTTCTCAGGAAGATTTGGTTAGTCAATTAATTCCTTTATTACCTTCCGATATTGCCGAAATTATAGTAAAACAACCAGCAGACAAATGTGATGATTTTCTGCATATAAAGAAAGTTTTGTTAGATAGGTTTAGGCTAAGTACATGCGCCTTAAAACAGAAATTTGAAACTCATCAAAGAAAATCTGGTGAATTATGGGTAGATCTGATTTATGAGTTAAGGGGTTATCTGGATAATTGGTTAGAGTCATTACAAGTGAGAGATTTTGAATCCTTAAAAGAACTAATGCTCACGGAAAAATTGAAAAAACGTGTCCCTTTTGAGATAAAAGAAAAATTTATGGATGATTGGGAGGAAATAAAGATTGCTTCTAAACTCGCGGAAAAACCAGATAAATTTGAGAGTATAAGAAGAGAATTTAACAGGTCGGATAGAAAACTGTGGGAAAATAAATCTTTTCAGGATAAGCAAAAAGACAGCTTTAATTCTAAAAGTAGAAAGGAAATTAAACCAAAATCGGAATTTGAGAATACGAAAGAGTGTGGGAAATTTGATCAATTTAAGAAGGACAATGCTTTCGAAAAGCAAAGACAAGTCCAATGTTATAATTGTTTGGCAGTGGGCCACATCAGACCAAATTGTCCTGAATTGTTAAAAAGTAAATCTAATTATGAGGATAAAAGCATAGCTTGCATTGTTACTAGTGATGGGAAAAGTGTAAATAATAAGGAAGGTGTGGAAACCGAATTACCTATGGTTGATTTATGCGTGAATGGTAAGAAAGTAAAAGCGATTAAGGACACAGGTGCGCAAATTGCGGTTTTTGATGCTAATGACATTCCGTGGAGTGCTAAGAAAGTGGGAAATGTCTTTCTTATACCGGCCCTCGGAAATAGACAAAAAGCGGATTTGGTGTCAGTGCCGGTTGCTTTGATGGAAGGTGAAAAAGAGTATGTTGAAAAAAATGTGGTGGTTGCAGTTGTGAGAAAACTAAATTCTCCGCCCCTTATAACACCAGCTGTTTATGACTTATTAAAGTTAGGAAATATGGAAAAGCAAAATTCGGTGTATAAACAAGTGGGGAATCAAAGAGAATTAAATGGGCGGGGAACCCTCAGATTATCTAGTGATCATGACCAAAGGGTTGTTAGAAAAATGGTTGTGAATGAAATCTGTGAAAGGGATAATAAGTCTGTTAATGAGATAGAGGTAAATTCACTGGAAGACGTGACTGATAGGTATTTGGAAAAAGGGTCTAAATTGATCGATACAAAAGAGGGTGCGTCTAAAAAGGATGGTGATAAAAGGTCAGGTATTGGAGGTTAATTTCGGGAAAAGAATTCTGAGCATGATGTAAATATACCCAGGTATTTTGTTGGTAGTATGGGATTTATACATGTTAGAAATAGAATTAGAAACAAATTGAGTTCATCTATGACTGTGGCCAGTAAATTTAACTCTAGGATGAAGGAAAATAATAGAGTAAATTGGGGGGTTAAATGCCAAAAAGATGTGAATAAGAAATCAAAGTTAAAAAGAATGGAGCATTCTTCTTTTAAAACGGATCACAAAGAAAGATTTATTGAAATCAAACAAGATTTTGAAAGGAAAAATCATGATTATGAAGTTGTGAGGCGAAAATTATTGTCGAAAAGATTTTCTGATAGAAGTAATATAGATATTGATTTTCGGGGGAATACTCTAAATTAAGTTCTGTTCTAAAATTTCGGAGCGTTCATTATTGTAATATCTATATTGTGTTTATTTATCATTTAATGCTTAATATTTTCGCGATGGTAAAGCTTCATTAATTTAATAATTACATAATTTAGTATGCGTTCTTTTTGTTTGTAGAAGCGTCTAAATTTAGGCTGTTAGGCAAGTTTTTAAGAGAATTGTTTTAGGCATTGTGTTGTATATAGATTTATTCTTTCCTCTTATTATTATTATTTTTTGTTAGAATCATGTAAGGTGTAATCTGTTTTTGGTATTATATGTATGTGAAATATTTCAAAATTGTTTCTTAGGGAATCAATAGTATAAATTATTCCTGGAATTATACTTTGGTATTGTAGGTATGGGATCATAGTAAATCCTGTTGACAGTGTGGTCTATCAAATACTGAGTATGGGAATGTGTTTGTTTTCTATAGGGATTTTTTATATGTTATTCAAAATTCCTTTGTGCTTTGTTGACCTCTTTAGAAATTGATTGAAGGAGCTTATTCTATTAATATATATGCCAAATTTCTTCTAGAAATTTTTTCTTAGGGGGAGGTGTTGTGATGAGTTGACATGTTTCAACTCCTCCCTTATTTGTGGAAAAAGGATAATCTCTCTGGAATGAAAATAATCTGACAGATTGATCTCTATTGACAAAAATTCTATCAATAGTGTGAATTTCATTTTCACTTTGAGATATGCCAAGCTGCAATACATGCTTTGTATTGAATGGTATGTTATCTGAATGAGTAGATAAGAATTGTAAAGTATTGTTCTTGTGGATACAAAGAACTGGGCCCCTACGAAATGCAATGTTTTCTGAGAAATTCCTGGAATGCAAGGAAAGCCCCTGGGAAGTGAAATTGCTGACGGCAGTCGAAGGGGAAGGAGTTGAATGTTGAATCAGTTGGTGGTGAAAGAAGCTTGAGTGAGGTTGTCTTTTGAGTGAACTTCAGAATCGAAGTTCGTCTGAAATTGTAATTTCACAGCATGGAGACGAATAATAATATTTTTTCATTTTTACTTTTTTTTTTTTTTAATGTGTTAATTTAAAATAAAGTTTTTTTCGTTACAAACGATAAATGGAATTTATTAATTATATATACAACGTCTCACGCTACCACACAATCTAATATAAATGTGAAATCTATAATCATTCTGACATATTAATGCAAAATGTACAATTTGTACTGAACATATAAGAGGATAAAAATAACAGAATTTTTGTTAAATAAAAGGATGAAAAACAACAACCTCAATTCTTTACTAAATGATACAGATTTTAAAATGCTCTTAGATTACACTGTCTTTCAAATTTTGGGTTGTGCCATGTTTTTTAGCTTTTGAAAATTGATTCTTATGTATTTTTTAGCGCTGAATCCGAAAATGACCTTAATTTTAAACCATCACGTCAGGATTGTTCTCAAATCGAAAATTTCAATGTTAAAAAGCTGATAGTTAAAACTGTTCCCCGTCCCAACCTCATCGGACACCTTAGCTGTTCAGCTGTAAGAAACCCAGTATAAGCCAAAAAATTGAATAAATTATTGAATTAAATAAAAATAAACTGAATAAAAAAAGTCTTACATCTATTTTATAGTATCACATTTTTCGCTATTTTTCGTAATTAAAAAAGTTAAAAATCACAACCATCGCAGGTTTATGTTATCTAATCTAAAAGTCTTTCTTAAACTTGTTGACGGTAATCTATCCGATTTTTTTTTTTTGTGTTACCCTCTAATATAAGTATGTATAAGATGGTAAGCGTCGAAAATCATAATAATATTACATTATCATCTGATTTAAGTCAGTATGTAAAATTTAACTTGGATCGGACATTTGAAAGTGAGTTAAAGTTCGAGTACAAATTTTAGACTGGAAAGATCATCGTTGCAAGTTAAATAAAACCTTATGACAATAACATAATTTTTGTTAAAAGAAATCATAGCCTCAAATCCTTAAAATATAAAACATATATTAAACTACAATTATTTTAACTAATATGAAACTTAACTAATAAAAGTTAACTCAATCGTAATATATGTACGATTTGTTTCAAAGTGCAGATATCTTGAAATAATTTTAAGTACTTTATATACGACCCCTGAAAGCATGGCCGAAATCATCTGTTTTGAGATGCAAAAAAGTGGTAAAGTCATGCATTTCAAAGTTTCATATCTCGGTCAATTTTAATGTTAGATGAATGGGATTTTTTTTGTCTTTCTTGTTAGTGTCACAGTAAATTTTTACTAAATATCACATATAGGACCAGGAGACAGTGTAAAAATTTAAATTTCGTAATTTTTTAATAAATGTTTTTCTTGACCCAAATCGCTTTAAAAATAATTCTTTACCTTATTTAAACCATTTTTGCATCTAGGTCCAACGGTTGCGAAAATAACGGTCGGTCAGGTTATACGAGGACACACTGTATATGCAAGCATATATAAAATTATTCTGCAATAAGATGAAAACTGAAATTTACTATAAATTAACTAAAATATATTCAATATTTTTTTTACATTTTAATAAATTGAATACTGTCAATATTGTCCATGGTGATTCAAAATACTTAGGTGAAAATAAAAACACTTTTTGGTACAAAGTGTATACCACAAATTAAGGTGTACGGTTTTATTATTATTTTTTTAAAGTTATAAACAATTCACCTTTCTATGAAATTCCTTTGTAAAGTCTTATTGAGTACCTTTCCGTTGAGTTTAAATAAAGAAAATACAATTAACTTCATTACAACTAAACACATTTTATTATTTCAAATCATATATCTGAAAAAAAAAATATTTTGAAAATTTTATTAATGAAAAAAGTAATTTATTTAAGAATAATAATTTATCAATATGTGAAACAAACAAACAAAATGCTTCATGAAATCCTTAATTAAGTACCTTGTTCAGCACTTATATTAAATGAAAAATCGTATTCAATGATTTAATTAGTATTATTTATCTTTTTGATGTGCTTTTGTGTATTAATATACTTTCACAATTCTTTAATCTCCAGATATATTTATATAAAAAATGATCAATTTATAAGGTAATTGTATACATTCTGGCAAATGTTGCCTTATGAATTTTACGAAACACTTGATAAAATGGAACCAATATGATTTCACCATTTTCTTTGGTAACGCTTCAGATCATTAAAAAAGGGATTGTTACTTGTTCATTTAAAAAGAAATATTCTTGAGTACTCAGGAAAATACGACAGATAATTATTTCACTCATGTTAAAAGAAAGTTTTCTTAATGAAAAGATTGATAAAGTGTGCTTGAAAGTGTTCATTAATAATAAATAGGTAATAAAAATATTCAAATAATATTCATAGAAATTGTAACGAATTTATTCATAACAGATCTGAATATCAAGTTGCTAAAGTCATATAATGTCTGTTGCGTGCTGAGGTTAATTTAAATAATCCAGTTTTATATATCATAAAAACCAAGAAAGTATAATCATACATCACGCATGGGTAACGAAACACTTTCCAGCAATGCGGAAATCTTATTCCTCAAGTTCTCCAGATTGTTTAATTTAACTCTGCGAAGAGTTGAATAATTCTCTCGAGTTTCTAATACTGCAGGGGAAATTCCCATTTTTCATTATCACTTAATATGTATCAGAGTTATTTAAACCTTTATTTTGTGGAGAAATTTTTAGGCCTGGTCACAAATACATTGAACCATTCCAGTTAATTCGGCATCTATCAGTCGTAGAGTTATTTTTTCATTAATCAATGCCAATTAATGTTACAATTCGGTGTGGAGGTGTTTCACATATTTGTGTTGTTGAAACCTGATGATGAATTTCAATCAAAATCATAGGCGACTGCGGCTACAAATAGATTGTCGACTTGCACAATGGTGTGCCAATTGGCAAAAATTCATTTTTTCCCGACGAATCCCGCTTTAATGTACACAGATGACCGCATCAACATTAGAAGCTGAACCGTTGAACACCACTTTCTGGGATATGTCATGTAACGTGATGCTGGACGAACGCCAAGCGAGATGGTTTGAGGCCTTATTGGGTATAATGGACAATCGCAGCATCTAAGAATTTTGGGTAATCTCAGCAGCAATCGATAAATGAGAGACGTTCTAAAATCGAAAATTGTACCCTGCCTTCAATGCCTTCCTGGTCCTGTATTTTATAAGGACAATGTTCGTCCACATACAGATAAGAAGGGCCAAAAACGTCTTTTCAGCTTCTTCTTTGGCCTGCCTATTCTTTGTATATGTTGCCTTTAGAATATGTCTGATGATCGGCATTTTCACTCATGACACTATTTTGTAGCTGATAGAGATGAACTTCGGGTTCGAATAGAAGCAATCTGAAATGGTCTTCCATATGTATACATTCATAATCTTGTAGATTCGATACCACGTCGAACATTAAGTTTTCTGCGCAAAATCTGATTTCCGACATGTAATACTCTTTTTTTGCTTCGTAAATTAAATAATTTATTGGTTTTGATTTAGGTCGTTTGTGAAATTAATTTCATTCAATTCTAACGATTCCTTTGTGTTGTTGCATTGTTTACAAACATGAGTTTAAATGTTGTTTATATTGATAGAATATGCGTTTCTGCTTGATTCATTTAACGTTTTAAATTTTCGATTATTAATTAACTCATAATAATTCCATTGAGGTTCCGTAAAGTATTGAAGATTATTGTTATGCATATTTTGGTCAAATTTAATAGAAGAAGAGCTTTTAGGAAGGCCAGAGGAAATGATTCCTGAATCATAGCTCTCGTACAAAAAGAAAATAATATTTCATGGTCTGTTTTATTAATATGTTCTCTTGTAAAGCCAAAGCACTTAAGTCTGTTTATAGTGGAACTAATGTACTTTTTCTGCGTAATTGAACTATCTTAATTGTGTCACCTTTTATACATATTTCTTGTATAAAATTGATATATATATTTGAAGAATTACTTCAAATCCTTTATTTCAATTCTGATGTAATAATATGAGAACATAATTTTATAGCATGAAAACATGGTGTTATTGAAATGCACGTTTTGATTTATGTTATTTTGGTGAGCATTATCACCTTCGTTTTGACATTACAACTTCTGTTGATTTAAATGTATTAATCTTTCTATGATTCGAAATATGTTCTCTTAGATTTGTCTTACGAACTGCTTGTAAGATTTTTCCAACTCCAGTATACGAGAATAAATTATCTAAATTCTGCATGTATTTCTCGTTTTTACTGTGACAGCTATTTAACTTTTATTGTGTTTCATTCATAAAATTTCGTTTTCAAGAATTTTTAGTAACCGAATAGCTTGACAGTGTAAATACTTTTAACCTTTTGAATTCCGCAATAGCCGAAATCATCCCAATGCAGGGAAACCCACAATAGCCCAAGATAGCTGAAAGTATTTTCCTTGCCCATAAATGGGTTGGAGTTCTATCAAGGGGTGATCTATCTCAGTGATGGATGGGCAGTACAAAAAGAAAAAAGATTTTTTTTCATTAACTGGAGCAATGATAAACAGAGGGGTGTAACACCTGTCAAAATTTGAATAAAGGGAGAAGGCATTACGGTCATTTCCATTACTTACCTAGTGAAAAAGGGGGGAACGAAAAAAACAGCATTTTGGGCTATTTTGTTGGGATTCTAAGGTCATTCAGTGTTTTAAAATTTGGGATTTAAAAAGTTAAACTTTAGATATACAAATTCTGAATTAAATTCATACACCCTCAAAATATATCAATTAGTGTCTAAAAGTGCCTTAAGATTAAAGATCCGTGTGCCATGTATAAAACTAACTGTGTCATTAGTCGTGAAATGTACACGGTCAGACACATTTTATGTTTGTTCTTAATAAAGTGTGTTTATGTATTAAATAATTTAACTCCTATTTCAGATAAAATAGTTAAATAACGATAAAGATCGTTTCATGCAGAAAAAAGAAGTATATATTTTTAATTGTAAGATAAAAGTTAATAATAACAATATTCAAAATAAAATTCAAATATTCAAATTTAAACGTTTCCCATATTAAAAAATAAAAAGCAAATGCCATAAATATCCACAAGAATTTTAAAATATATTTTCATTCTTCAAATCTTACATTCTACAAATCGACGAGACGTTGAATATGTTTCATTCGAAAGAATGCCATCCGAACTTTTCTAAAACCTTCATATTTTTTGCTAAAATGTACCCTGAATATAACATCTAGTAATCAGAAAGAATTATTGAATTACTCTGCGCTTTTTTCACTGAAATTCTCGGTCTCTTGGGTTTAAAAGTTTCATCTCAGTCAGCACTTTTTAACTGAATTATCCTTCCTATTTTTTTTTTCAACAACATACTTCTGGATTTGAAATAGCCAATTTTGTTAATAACCAAGAGTCTAGGGTATAAAACTATTCTTATTTTTTGATTTTCAATCATACATTTGCATCGTTATAATCTATTCAATATAATTTTTTGGGGTGAAACTCAGAATATCACAAAGTTTTTAATGCATAATATATTATTGAATTTTTCTTTTCACTTGGACGTTTTAGGAATTATAAAATCGTTGATATCTTGGATTTTTCTCATATTTTTTTAATAATATTTGCATTATTGTTATCTTTTATTTAATTATTTTTGTTTGTTGGGATTCATTTTTCCAGTAGATTTTCGAATTTCTCCGGCAGCTACTGCGATTCTTGCAACCAGCTCCTCAGCATTGTCAACAGGGGTGTCATAAACTAGCGATTTCATATGACCCCAGAAATAAAAATCAAGACATGATAGTTCGGGTGACCGAGCAGGCCAATGCATGGGACCACCACGTCCGAACCACTGTTGACCAAATGTGACATCCAGGTAGTTACGAACAGCTCCGCTATAATCGGCAGGGGCTCCCTCGGGTTGGAACCACATTGTCTGTTGCATCGATGCAGAAATCTGTTCATCTCTCAAAAGTTGTGGCATACTTGCTGCAGAAAGAGCAAGTAGTTATCTCCGGTTAGACGACACGGTAACAGGTAAGGTCCGATGAGGTGATCTCCCCTAATACCGGCCCATACATTGACCGAAAATCGAATATGTGCTGCACAACGTCGTATTGCATGCGGGTTCTCGACCGCCCAGATATGGTCGTTATGCGAGTTGAAAATTCCTTCCCTTGTGAAGGATGCCTCATCCGAAAACAACACTTCAGCAGGAAAAGTGGGATTTGTAGCACATTTTCCAAGGTACCACTGTGCGAAAGCAATACGAGGTGCATAATCCTCCGGTAGCTGTGCCTGGCCACGCTGCACGTGAAACGGATGCATGTCTTGCTCTCGGAGAATCCTCCAGACGCTGCAAAGGGAAACCCCGACTACACTCCGAAATGCTCGCTACACTTGACGACACTTGGTGAAATATCGCCAAATTTGGCGAATTTCTTATTCAAAGTCAGCTGTCAAGAACATTTTGTAATCGGGTTCTTTGTATTTTAGCTTGTTGTTTTCGCGTAACAATACTAGAAATTTTAAAACAAAGGTATAGGAAAACTACCATTTCCTCACGCTACAGGCCGGAAAGACTTTTTGAATAACACTTGATTTAGTTTTTATATTTCATCGTTATGTCCATTTGAAAATACGAATTAATCGAGTTTTTAAAATGATATTCTGAAGGTAATACCAATAACAAAAATTCAGTGAATGTTTCATTGACTCTCACGATGTTGAAAAACCTTAAACGCATTTAAATGTTAAGATTATGACGAAATACCGAACCGACGTTTAGTTACATTTAGCGTAAAAGGAAGAGTGTTTTCGAGAAGCTTGAAGTGACCTGCATTGGCAAATTTTTTCGAAAGTGTTAAAATTGATATTTTTTTTAAACTAATTGCACCGTCGAAGAGAATAAGATCGGTCTGTCCTTTAAAAAGTTATTTTATGTTATATAGGGGATAGGGGTTGATATCCTTATTTTATTCGTGATACTTTAAATTGAGAAAATTAGCATTATAGACATCTAAAGAAGCTTCTTGTTAAAACATTTAAAGAGAATAAAAGTACAGCTGAAGAGAAAATAAATATAAACATATCTTTATTAATAAATCTGCATTAATATTAAACGATTCATAATTCTTTCACTTCAAGATGTTTTATTTTGAATTTACTGTAATAAGATATTCGAAAAATAAATGGCTTTTTTCATCTCATTTTTAGACTTTAGCACATTTGAATAAACAAATGAATTTTTAATGAGAGAAATATAATTGGATTACATATTGTCGACATATATAATCATTTCCAGTATCTCATTCTATAACTCTTATCAGAATGTGTCGAAAAAGTTTTCACCTGTAACAATGTTGTTATGTTTAACGGAAAACAGACATTTTCAAATTATAAATAAAATAAAAATAAATTCAGAAATAAAAACAGAAGTAAAAATTAATATTTCAAATAATTTGAAAACTAAAAATAATGTTTCAAATATTTTTTAAATGTTTAAATTAATTAGAAAAATAAAATAAAATGCTAAAACTATGATAGATGTAAGTGTTTTCTGTTAACTAAAACTTCTCCTGTGACAGCGAAATGCATTCGGTGCATGCCAATATTAGTGCTCTATTTATCATTCGTTTTAAATATAACGTCAGTTTACCAACTGAAACTTTTCACACAAAAAAAAGAAAACAAATTCTTGTAAAGTTTTCTTTTATGTTCAAACATAAAAGATGAAATGATGCACACAAATATGAAATTTATGTGCATATATTTCAATTAAATATTAATATTTCATTAAAAAATATATTATTCCTTTTTTTAATGTAGCAACTGTAAATAAAAATGAGGTTCATATGGAAAATGCCTATAAACTTTCTATTAAAGCATTGAAATTTTTTTAAGCAGCAGGCTTAAGTAAAGTTGTAAAAAGCATTACAATCGCTACATCCGTGCTAGTCTGACGAACTACAATGTTTGAGAATACTTTTTGATACGTTTTTTTTCTTTTTTCTTTTTTTAATTAATTGCAGTTTTTAATCAAAGAATGTGTTTTAACAATATGTGAATGTACTATGTCAAAGGCAGTTCAAAAACATTATGTATGATACGTCATACATGGCTGTGCGTTGTGTATGTGCAAAGAAAAAGGGATGTTGAAATTAGAAGTAATATATATAAAATACTTTTGTAATCTTTTATTTTTCGCTTTGTATCTTTTTCACATAATACACTTTTGAACTACATCCTATTTCTGATATGCCAGATATTGAATTCCGAGCATTTCTCTTTTTATATACAAAAAATGCCAAAGCATCAGAGATTTTCTTTATTCAAAACTTTATCGTAGACTGCTGCCTATTTCTAGAATCCGAGAACTGTAAAAAACATAATTCTAAATGTCGTTCAACAAAGCGATAATACAGTTTTACCCTTATTTTATCTACAAAAAAAGTTCTTTTGATGTAGGAATAAAGATACCGCTCTAATTATGCGTTTTCGAAAAACTTTTTCTGTCTCTTTTAGTTCTATTACTATTTGTTTAGAAAAGATGCAGAAAATTTGAATGTACTTAGGTAAAAAATATATCGAACTATATTTTCCTAATTATATATATATTTTTTTAACGTTCAAACATTTGGATGGATAAAGCTTAGATAAATTAAATATAAAAATGTTGTAATTACATGTGTATTTATTTCAACTGAAAATTTCTTTTGTAAAGGCAAATTTTTAAACGAAATTGAAAAAGTCACGGTAATGAATGAAACGGAAATAAAGGATAAACAGAATTTCAAAACGAGATGATGCATCCTGATGCGCTTATGTAGAGAAAGAGCCATTGGATTCTACACTGCAAAATAATGGGATTGAAACATTTTAACTAGAACTAGCTTTCCTTTTTAATGTAATTTTGACTCAAAAATGAGTAGTTGCGATTCTCAATATTTAATAAAGATAGCTATTTAAAGCCTACATATCTATAGATATGGCTAATATACGTTATTGTGTTTTTATACTAACATAGCTTAATGGACATTGAATACCACTGCATTTAATAGTAATTTTTGAATTGATTGCAAATGTTTGCAATTAAATAAGGTACAGATTGATACTATAAACTAATGGTATTCAGTGTCCATAAATCTTTAAGCCTATAATCATATAAAAATAGATAATTTTATGAAATCACACTAAATTAAGAATTTATGCAGCAAAATCACGTTGATAGTTTGTAACTTTTTTGAGATATTTTTAAGAGCAGCGATACATGCAATAAAATTAAAGAACTACTTGTCGCGAATGATGGTGTCACTCAGAATTTGATTTGTCAAAATACATTGCGTTGCAAAATTATAGTTCACATAAAAATTTTAAGATTTGTCTTGGATTATAAAATGAGAATATTAAAGAATATATTTTTCTTAAACTGTAAAACTCATATAACAGAAAATTATCATAAAAAAATTATAACAAATATGTTTACAAAAGTGAAAGCAATGTGTGGAAAATTAGGTGTTGCAAAATGATAGGTATACCAAATGAAAATGAGTTACAAAATTTGTTTTATTAGGACATTTTTTCTCCTTTCTTCAGAATCATTTTACAAATTCTTTCTGGCATTGATTTAATGAGTTTCTGCATATGATATAAGTCGGTAATACCTCACTACGACAAAATTGTTTGTTTTAGTTTTCTTGTGTAATTATATTCCACCAGTTAATAGAGAACCAGTTAAAGCGAAAAGAAAAATATATATGTTTTCTTTTCGCTTTTTTGGTATTCACGTGGGGTCCGTTAACATAAAAAAATAATATTCATCTTCCAAACTCTCTGAAATTTTAGTCGTTTATAAATATAACTGTTTCCAAATCCTCTATAAAATTATGTGAAAATATATGCATATTAAATAGTAAAGATTTCTCAGATTTTATTTTTTTAAACAATTCTTCTCGTTCGAACGTTTCGAAATTGTTGTAGGTGATGTAAATCTGGTCTATATCGCGATGCACTAAAAAAGATTGTGTCGAAATACGAACCTTTATAAACTTCTACTATAAGAAAATAAAATCTTCTCGTGAGGCGTGAAATGACCTGCGTTCGACGGTGTTTTGGGAAGAGTTAAAATTCGTATTTTTAAAACTAAGTATACGGTCTATTAGAAGACGATATTGGCTTTAAGAGCACATGTTTCGTTTGTATGTATCTCTAAAAATACGCTCTTGTGGTTGTGTTGCTGTAAAGTTAAAGTTAAAGCCGCATTAAAGTTATTTTCAGTGTTTTCTATAAGTGTTTTATGGTGTTTTACTCAAGAAATGAAGCAGGCCACTCAATAATGTGCTGACCATTGGAAGGAAGCCCTTGAAACGTAGAATTTGAAGTCTAAATCTGGTCATTCTCATGTTGAAAGATAACAAATTCTAATTTCTCATAAGTCTTCTAATTTCTTCATAAACCGGTAACAAGTTGTCATTAAATAATTTTTGGTTATCCTAGTGTTTATGTGATTGTTTAAAAATACGATGTATGCTTTATCTTGCCTTCCAAATTCTTCCCAAATCAATATCAAAAAACCTCCTCCTTGCTATTTTCAAAATAATCCTCTCTTCACAAATCATCACAGTATAATTTCTAAACATTGAACGCATCTAAATACAACTTTTTTCCATCAACAAATATTAATTGTTTTCCTGTGTTTTCCCAGAATATTCTTATTGCTTAATTTTAATTTCTTTTCTTTGAGTTTTTCAAATTTATTGTTTTTGAACTTCAGAATACTCAATGTCGCTTATTTCCTAGACAACAAAGACATAGACACTAGAATTTATTTTCTCTTTGCTAAAGATCTAGAAAAACTAGAAAAAGTTTAGTCAGCAATAAACTTTTTAAGATCGTCCTCATTTGATGAACAGATTATTTTTCTTAACTTTTACGTAAATTGTTTGCCGCATAATTACTTTATAGTTTCAAAATTGCATACAACATTATATGATGCACTTAAAATTCTTACTTTGCCTGTATTTGAATTGTAACACTTCTTAAAAATTGTAATTTCACGTCTTTTTTTCTCCGTATGTTGATTTTTGTGACTCGTTAAAAGCGCGGATTAAAATTTGCTACTGAGTAATAAAAACCGTATGTGCATTTGCGGTTTAATCTCAAGGTCATTGAAGAGCCATGATTGATTTTTATTTTAATAAGCATTTGGAAAAATAAGGAATAGCCGTGCTTACAATTAAAAAAATATTTAAAAGTGAACCTATATTTTTGCAATGCTTTTTTATATCTTTTAAACTATTAGTAAAATAAATTATTTCTTACTCTCTCAAGTTTAGATTTAAAAAAAATATCTATATTTTGTTCGGAAGGAATTTTACATATTTATTAGAAATTAAATATATATTGTAAGGGTGGACCTATCATGATTAAATGCAATGTATAATTTAAGCTTTCCACTAGCTGAAATAATAAATGTAGTTATGTAATACGCCACGCCTGCCTGTGAGAATAAGAAAAAGGGATGGCTCAATGAAAGAGATATTTGCTTCTAAGAATTCTAGCCAAACATGAACTTAAAAAAATAAAAACATATAAAGCACTAGGTGGTGTATCTCAAAAAAAAAAAAAAAAAAAAAAAAAAAAGTTGTTCTCAAATTTAAATATTTTATTTTTTAGCTGCTTGAATACATGATGTCCTCAAAAATAAGTAATTGTATATCTAATATAAGAACACAGTTTTGACAGTGTAAGTCGGAGGAATGAATTTCTACTACGTCATAATTACAGATACACATATATGCAAACTGCATTAAATAAAGTTCATATTTAACAAGAAATGTCACGGATTTTCAACTCTCGAAACAGCATACACCGATGCTTTTTAGTATCGTAATTATTCGTAATCAGTTCGTAATTATATAAATACGTAGCACCTATAGTCATCTTCTGGTCCGTCCGTCTGTCTGTCTGTCCGTCCGCATACAGCGCAAAAACTACCTAACCGAATGGATCGAAATTTAAAATATATTACCTTTGCAGAATTTTCTCGAGACATTTCAATTTTTATAAAATTCGAATCAAAACTTTAGAAGATATTAATAAAAACATTTTTTAAGATTTTTTTTTTTTTTAATGGGTGTTTTTTTGTTATAGGAGCTACTGAGGTTTAATCGTCAAGCGACCGCCATACTTATTTTATTACAGAAATTAATCTGCAGACGATATAATTCTTTTCACAGAATTAAAAATCATCAATATCTGAATATTTATATAACTAGCTATAGCACGAACGCACCTCGTTTGTTACGTTTGACGTACAATTTCCAACTTCTTTTTTTTGTGTGATAGCCCGATGATTCAAGACATTTCCGAATGCTGTGAAGGAGCAGTCTCCACAGTCTTACAATTGGTACTCTAACGGAGACCTATCAATGGTTACTGGTGTGTCATTTCACAGAAATAAATATTACTGATACTGATACTGATAGTGAATTCGTAGCGAGAATGTGCGCTGTTTAAAAGGAGAAATGTTTCTTAATCTAGCAATAAGGCTTATAAAAATATTATATAGCCTTTTTCGAGTTATTTGCGATTCTAAAAACCATTCCTGTATCCTTATAAACCTCAGAAACCGACACATTTTATAGATTTAAAGAATAATTTCTTTTGATGCCTGTAATTTTCGGGAACGTTAGCGAGTTGTTTTGGAGTGTTTTTATCAGTTTTCTTAACACGGAATGACGATTTTTCAGATCTACAAATTCTCAAGTAAGCCTTTTTAGCTGCGTAACAGAACTTATACATGCACAATAAACAAAATAATGTTGATTTTAGTTAATGCTGTATAGCATATTTGTCAGTTTAATATGCTTACTGGAAAGAAAAATATTTGCTTGAGAATTGATCGAATGAGGAAAGCCGATATTTCGGGTTGATAAAACTCGTTAATACAATATAAAACCTAGGTCATACACTATAAAATCTAATTAGAACCGTTTTCAAAAATTAAGTACAGCGAAAGAAACTTTTGTCGCAGAAATGCTTATTTAAATGGCGGAAATTTATTGATATCTGATAACAATGGAACGCTTTTGAGATCGTTGGTAACTCGAAAGGAGTTCTATTACTATATTTTTATAATTATTCTAGCTATATCAAGACACTTTTTTTTACGGTGTAATATGCTTTCAAGCATTTTATTATAATAGGCATTCTATAGATGTGCAAAAAAAAATATCCAGTGTTGAAATGGAGACTCAAATCAGATCTTTAAGAAATAATCAAAAACGCGGTCACAAATAATACCAGAAAAAAATGCATAATAAGGGTGCCAATAATTATTTAAATAAGAAAACAAAATACAGAATCTTTATTCAATGTATTTACAGACATTTTAACTTCAATAATACATGAATTAATATAACTATTTTCAAAAACAATGTAAATTGTACAGATCTTATCTGATTTTTTTTCCTTTCGAATCGATGATACAATGCAAATACGCGATCAAATTTCACTAAATTTAAAACTTGTTTTATACTTAATTAACTCGGGTGCTACAAAAGATTTTTAAGAGTCTTGAATTTCATTAAAATGGAGTTCTGAAAGAAGAAAGGGAAAAGAGAACTGTATCAGAGGGTGTCGACTCAGATTGAACTTTTGAATTTTGAAGAGCATTATTTCAGGAAAAGAACTCCATTAACTTCAATAACTTTTTTGTTTTCTGCCACGATATTGTAAAATATGGCAAAAATTAGGATTTTAAAGAATATTTTGCCATTTTATTTTATATTATGTGAAAGTTATATGATGTCTAAAGGATATTTTTATTTTAAAAATGCATAGCAAAATAATCAATTAAGTAATCTTTTAAATTAAGAATAATCATTTAAATTAGGAAAGATGAAGTAGTCATAAAGAAACTTGTGATGTAATATACGAGAATTACTGTGAAAGTTTTATGGTAGTGTTAAAAGAACAGGAGTTAATGTGTGCATAGATACGCATTTCCTAACTAGTGAAACACTGCACTATTTTTCTACACAGTCATCCAGCACATTAAAGCAATTATCTTAATAAAATACACTTGTCTGTATGCTAACACAAGAAAGGGTGGCCCCCTATGAGCTTAGCCATGATGTTATGACATTCTTTACATTGTCAAATCGATTTTTCACTCAAGAATTTCTTCAAGTACAAGAAAGGTGAAAGTAACTATATAGATCAATTGTATGTAGTGCCAGTATACCACATATGCCAGAGATGGCCGAGCTTAATGCTATCGATTTTCAAAATCTGCTGCATTTAAAAGTAATGGAAGATACGTAAACACCTGTCAAATCTTATATTTATTACGGAAAAAAATCAGATTTTGAGTGACATATAGCCGATATAATACAAATCTCCTTATTACACAGCTTTGTAAAATTGCTATATTTTACTTTATAGATTTTGAGACACATAATTTCAAAATTCAATAATTTTGGCACTCACCCAATGCTTGTTAAGAAAAATATTGAATTTATACCAATTATCCAATACATTGTTTAATTTTGAACCAATCATCCTCAACATAGTTTTATATGCAACCGAAGGGGGATATATATATATATATATATATCCTTTTTAATGTTGACTTTAAATGTATTATTTTATAAATATTCTTAGTATGAAAAGAGATTTAAAAAAATAAGTGATTGTTTTTTAACTCATTACACCTGACATTAACTTATTACGCACCAGTTGTTGTATTTTAGCGAGAGTGGTTTAGCATACCAGATTTTTGTGGAAACTCTTCCTTGTTATCCTCATTTACTTTAAATCCCATTGTAGCCAATATCCCTCATTTTCATGCGCAATAGATGATTACATATTAAACTTTTTGACATGTGCGTGAGAAAATACTACATACGAAATGAGGGCAATTACAAAAACATACATTAGCACCATACCTTAGTATGGTGTACCTTAGCACCATATTGAAACTTCGTCACGATTGGCTAATTTCTACTAAAATGAGAGCCTATAAAATAAAAGGGTGAAAACAAAACAGACACAGAGGCAAACATATCATTTTTTAGATCATAAAGAAGTTGAAACTGCACAACTGCCAGATTAATCCCTTTCAAATAAAAGAAAGTGTTATGAAAATTAGAAGAACATTCGCTAAAGTTATGTGCTGACTAGGGTTGGATTATTTATCAATATATCGGTCAAATATTGATATTTTTTAACTGTCGCAATAAGGATAGCTAAGCTCCGACTCTGACGATATATCCCATTAATGATATCTATACTCTGACTGTACCGATAAATCACATTAACTGTTTTTCTTACCTCACCGCAACTTCAAACCCCCTCCCCCCCCCCAAAAAAAAAAAAAAAAAAAAAAAAACGCTCCGATTATCCTAAATTTATATAGCAATTGCAATATCAAATCCCTTCTTTCACCCCATCCATGCAGTTATTTATTCGCTGCCTGTTTCATTCAAACCGCAATATTATCTCCTTAGCAATTATCTCTTTCATTGCTATCCCAATATATCACAATATGTTTCTTTTTATTCTCACAAACGACAAATTTCTACGTCCGTTCGTTACTGATTGTTATCGCCTGTATTTTAATTCCGCTGCTATCGGTCTTGATATATTGCAATATATCCAGATATTGATTGTATCATGACTTACATGAATTAAAAATATGTGATGTTTATTGTAGAACGTTTCCCTACAGATGGGAATATCGGTTCGCGAACAACCAATCAGAGTCCGCTCATGTTCTTCCACTTTTTGTCACACTGGCGAATCCCAAGGTCAGCCTCTCTGCTCGTTCCTGTGATTAGTTAATTTTAAGCTGAGTTTCCCAGCTACTAACGTCTAGTATTGCCGATGCTGCGCTCATTTGCTAATTCATATTATCTTCTCTGTGCATTATCCTTAGAGTTAAATTTTCCCGAGTAAATTTAATATATCCTGTCCTGATATTTCAACTTAAAATGAATATTTTTCTTTTAATTAAATTTTAATTAGTATATAACTATTTATAAATGTGATTTTAATATTTATATTCTAAAAAAGGTTTCAATGTTGTATTTATGTAGTATATTATAAATAGAGTGATTTTTTGTTTGCTACTAAGAATGCATTAGTACCTTAGAGAAAGATTGAAAAACAACATTTTTACTGCATCTGTTATCCATTGAAACCTATTTAATTACAAATATATTAGTATGACATCTGGCATTAAATCAATTTCTGTTTTTGGTTTGCTTTTCACTTATTTTAATCATGTTAAAATTAGCACTTTAAGGTAGTTATCACGATATATCACCAATATCAATATTAACTCGTTGATATATTGCGATATTAAATTTTTGATACCGTCCAGCCCTAGTGTTGACATACATTAATATAGACATAAATATACTATATATAGAATACAGATAAATATAGATTATAGACATATATAAAATAATCGTATAACCTCAATTGTTGATTGTCGGTTAAAAAGCTATAAGTTAATTGACAGAATGTGTATAAAATTTGCCAAAATATTCATATTAAACAAAGCGTATTTCTCTATGCTATAAATCTTTATCGAAGAATATCGCATTTATGCTTTCTACGTAATAACTTTTCACGATTTCTACATATCTCATGTTTTATTATGCGAAATATTCTTCCGAGTTTTTTGTCCGTGACAGTTTAGTACTGAAGTTTTAACTATTGTCCTTTAAAAGTATGAAAAGATCCAAAAGAATAGATGTGCAAATTCAAATTTTCTTTCCTTCCTCCTTAATAAAGAGTTTTTGAAGTAAGAAAAATGCTTTTGTCAACATAAAAGTTTTATAACTCTTTTTCAGCGAGCTCAATGATTTGTAAACAAAGAAATATAATACTTGTATATTATATGTAGTTGTTTTAGTTACAGTTCCTTTAAAATAGCAAAAATTATTTTTTAGACAACTTACTTGATGCAGTATGCTCTAACAACAGTAACATAATCTTTTATTTTTAGCTGTATAAAATCATATTAATAGATTGTTCATACAATCTTTAATAAATGTTGGATATAGAATTATATTTCACATTCCCTTTATACTTTCTTTATCGTTTACCATGTAATATTTACAATTCAAACTTTTAGATGTATGCGAATAAAAATGAATAGTGAATTATGAAGTTATTTTGAAATTTTTGTAGGAAGTAAAATTATATATTTATAAGAAATTTTATTCTTCAAGAAACAATGAAAAAATAATTATTTATACTACAGTTTTCGCTAATAACAAAACAGTTTTGGCCCAGCACTGTTTGAACCGGCTATATATTGGCAAATATCGGTGACATTGATTTGCAATATTTCCCAACATTGTGGTGCTTACATTTTTCCAACAATGCAGCAATATTAGCAAGAAATATTTGGATAGAAATATTTGGTAAGAAATATTACCTCGCTTATTTTTTTGTAGCAGCAACGCCCACTATTGTACGAATTTTTAACTAATTTTTTTTCGTGTCATATACAATCCAGTACCACGCTGAATATTTATCTGCAAACCGCATGTCACTCCGTCCCATATATCGTTTTTTATCGCTTTTTACTTTTGCTCCCAACTTTTGAAACATTCGGTATCTTCGATTCATTACAATTATTTAGCAGGTAAAGTCAATAATTCTGTAACAGTTACATTCCATTGCAAATATTTCCAATGAAACTAAGATTTCTTGAATATTGATATTTTATTTGAAGTATTTTCCATTAATGGAGTATTGGGCGCCTATATAAAGAATATAAATAATAATTGTGTGCTACTAATGTTATATTTGCATACAAAGGAAAAATTTCACTAAAGTAATATACGTAAATGTTTATTTACTTGATAGCAGTACAATATTTACGGAATAAGTAAAACTATTCCTACAAATAAAATTTGTAATTAAACAAATTATTTATAGTGACTAAATTCCATTCGGTTGCAAAAAGATAGGCTTAGTTTCATACATGTTTAAATAGAAGAAGAATACTTAAGTTGCAAGTAAGTTACGAAACTTATTTCAAATTATTCCTTGAAAGAATAGAAAGTTAAAATATTTTTTTTCGGAAACAAACGAAGAAAAAGAAATGCGTTAATTAAAACCTCTTCTATCATTCAAGCTATTATAACTAATTTGTTTTCAAAATCTAAAATGCAACTTCTCACCTTTTTGTTTTCCGAACACTTAGTGAACAAAAAGTACTGAAATCATGATTTATATTTGCGTGAACATCATTACCATAAATGGTATTTCCGATTAACCGTCTATTTGGGGAATATGTTATAAAATGCTGTCACAAGAAAACTATAGAAATATTTCTAAAAATCTGCCTACATATTTTGTTTTTAATCCATTTTCGAACCATTTTGCTACCGATTCTATATGAAACAACACCAAACAGATGTGAGAGAGTATAAGTGATAAAAATTGCGGCCATGTAATCAAGCATCAATGGCGCAGAGATAACGTCTCCAGTTCCAAAATGTGACGTCCAGCGTTCTAATCCAGCCGAATTCACTGTCTCACACATTTATAAAAATTCTACTTTTTGACATTTACAACATAGTTGAAAAGTATTTATGAATTTAGCAATCTGTATGTCTGTCCATGCTCTCACACGAGTTAATATACTCGTATTGCTATGTAATTGATGTGCGTTAATAATATTTACTATGGCATGATCTGTATTGAAAATGAAGTGTGTATCATGTATAGTTTGTATACAGGGGCACTCAAAAAGATTCATTACATTATGGTCTATGGGGAAAAAATCGTTTTCAGTGTATTTTAATGATATTACACTATTCTAAACGCATTGGAATTGATATACAACATTGAAGTACACAGCATGTTGTATACTATAGAATGTAATATGTGTAGCACTTATAGTTCGTTTACAGGCAGTTTCTAAGGTATACCGTTATATTATGAAGTGGCTAAGAGTTTTTGCTCCTAAATCTGGTAAACGGGGGGTGCTGGGTTCAAACCCCTGGCACGCTCGTCGACCTAACCGTTCGGAGTTTTTCGTGGTTTTCTTCTAACCTTGCCGTAAATATGGGTTAGGATCCCTTAGAAAGACGCCCACGGAGAGCACTACCCCCCTAGGGCCTATATCCCTCGTGTAGATAATCTGCCGTCATAAAATCAACCAACCGTTATATTATGGTCTATGGGGAATAATCGTTTGCGGTTATTTTAATGACATTACACTATTACAAACATTATGAAATTTATGGATGAAATACATTAATTTCTATGGTGTTCTAAAACAGGCTTTCTGTAGAATATGGAATGCAAAATTTTTATTACTGATTTACAAGATCACACAAAGGAATTTGGTTACTTAATGGACAACGGGAGAAAACTGTTTGCAGCGTACATTCATTTTTGTTACACTCTTTCAAATATAATAAAATTACTGAGGTTTACTAGACGGTGCTTGCTGTACAATATGCTGTGATTAACATTTATCGTTCATTTAAAGATGCACAAAAAATATATTGGTTACAGTGCAATATCCATAGTACCGTCTATTAGCAACAATTGCTGAAAGTGAGTTTTCAGTTATGGTATGCATTTTATGTTCAATTAAATTTTTGCACGCTAAGTGGTGTTTATAAATTCTAAAGATCATATACAGGGCTGCACAAAAAAAAAATCATCAGCATTACTAAATATAATAATGAATTGCTTAAATGTGGTTTTAAATTGAGTTATGTATTTACAAGCGTAATTATTTTTAGTATAGTAAGTGATGTTAGAAAATCCTATACAATGCCACCCATAGTACTGTATACATGACTTGCTATGGGACGTAATTTCTGGAAGATTGATTTCAATATTTTTAAGCGTGTTTTTGCCTGAATTAAATTTTAGCTTTTTACGTGGCGGGTATAAAAATGTGTACTGAATATACAAAATAGTTAAAATAGCTGTACAAAATAGTTAAAATTCGTTTTCGTCTGTTGTTCGAAAATTGCTGAAGGTGAATTTCCAACTGTGTTATGCGTTGTCTTACTAAGTTAACTTTTAGTATACTGTGTAGAATATTTGAAAATCTATAGATCATATACAGGGTGTACAAAAGAATTGTGGTACGTTCCATGTATGAAGTGTAACTGTTGTAATCAGGAACACTTCTTTTGTAAAGCACACTTTCTAGCGCACTTTTTTAAAGCGATGATTTCACAATTATGACCAAATGTGCTCCCTATCCGTTATCAAATGTTTTCCCAAGTTTGAATTTAAGAGATATCCTAAGAACAACACTTTCGGTACACTTTCAGGACACTTTCTTTATAGCGGAGCATATTCGGAACACATTAAGGAGACACAACCAGTACACATTAAGGTAACTGGAACATCTTTCTTAAATAAAACTGTTCCAAATGTGTTTCCAATATGTGCTAGGAATTTGCTGTGCAAAAAATAATAATCAATCTGAATACAAACGATAGAAAAGAGACAGAAAAACCCGCAAGATTAAGTTATTCAAAACTTTTATTCATAAAACATTTTTCATTAAAAAAGATGAAACGAATAATAAACAAATACCGCATCAAAAACTGCAAGAGTTTTAGAATTTCCTCCAAAAAATGTAATTTATATTCAACAGATTATACAACAGAAATGCATGATCGGCTTTCACAAAATATGAAGATGTTTTAGACCCTGGACTCTTGGGTATTAAAGAATCAAATTCAGCAATTGGAAATCCAGATATATGCTGTTGAAAAAGAATTATAATTGAATTAAAAAGAGCTGACTGAAAAGAAAGTTTTAAGCCCAAGAGGCCGAGAATTTCATAGAAAAAAGGAAAAGAACAGAAAGAAGAAATAAATCTTTTTGATTGCTAGGCAGTACATTGACGATAAATTTTGAAAAAAAAACAACCTTTTTTACAAAAGAGTATTAGATATTTCCAATTTTAATAAATATTATTCAACGTCGTTTCGTGGAATATAAGACTTGAAGTTTGAAATGATATTTTTTAGATAATTCTGTTTTATGCTATAGTTTTTTTTTCTCTCTGTATACGAATAATATTTAAACTGGAATATTTTATAAATGTTTACTTCGAAAAAGTAATTTTGCATTAAGAATAAACAACATATATATTTTTTTTAATCTGACGATGAAAAAGTCTCTAGTTTTTTTCTCTATAAATGTACAATATAAAAAGTAAATGCGTTAATTTTCACATTAAAACAGGTATTCTGATAATACAGAAAATATTTGTCTATATGTCTATAGCACCATGTAAATTGCCACATACACGGCTGGTGCATAAATTTCAACATACGCATTGAACTGTAAATTTTAATGATAAAGATGCCTAAATGTGTAGAAAAGTATGTGATAAATCTGAAATATACAGGTTAATGGGTAAATTGCACATGAATACACATATTCCTGTATAATATTGTGTTCTTACATACATTTGTCAGTAATGTGAAAAATATACACACTGTAGAAGGAACTTCCCATTATAATATACTGACAATCCGGACGCTACACTGTTAAAAATGTGCAGTAAACTGTCCAGTCATTTGAACGCTTTCGTAGAAAATGGTTATATAGACATAATTTAACTCTATTCTGATCATAATATAGGCAATAATATTGCCAGAATAGAGTTAAATTACGATTATGTAAACTTCTCCTATAAAATCGGTCGAATAACTGGACAGTTTATTGCAAATTTTCAACAGTGTAGTTCTATTTCCATATTTTAGCGAAATATTTTTTTCCGTATGTTCTAGGAAAATTTATCTTTTTTCGTAAAATTATTCCTTTCTTTTTATATACTTCCATGCTTAAAAATTTCCATTAAAGAAGACCTTTATAGGACAAAATATAATTTATCAAGGACATCATCACATTTATGTCAATTTATATCATCAAAGACACATTTACATCAAGAGGAGAAATTCTCTATTTAATTCGACGTGTATTAAACAAGCAATACTCACATGCAACGTAATAGAAAACTGTCACTTTTCAGAGTACAACCTTCAACATTCAGCCTCGATTGCACAAGCCAGAATATTTTCAAATATCGTAATTTTTTTAGATACTTTTTACGAAGCACGTGCAAGGTGTAAAAAAAAATAAGTATCTTTGTTAGACACAGATTTGTTTTCTATATGAGTATAATTCTGAACGTTTTACATATTTCCTTTCGCTATATTTGATTAATTGTCTTTTTTATTTCTTGCTTTATAAAATACTAGCAGCTCGTCCTGGCTTTGCGTGGGAGGACAATGTATCGACTGAAATGTAAGGTAGAGATATGTAGGTACTTTAAATGATTTGTTCAACATCGGGTAAAACGGGAGTGAGAGAAAATTGCATTACTTACAAATTTTGAACTCTAAATAAAAGCTTGTAAAAATGTGATAAATATTTTTTTTCTGTTTATGCACATATTGAAGCTAATAAATTTATTTTAACATAGCAGAACAGACCGACTTCGCTCGAGTTAACCTTGGCCTTCCAGGTAACATAAATAAAAATGTAATATCCTAAAATTACGCAGATCGCAATAATGTACAGGCGGCCGAAAACCGTCAAAATGGCACTCATTAAAAACTTATGTTATTTTGATGCAATCGTACTAAATTCCTCAGCTTCATAAATTATTTTTAAAATAATTTCTTTTGAAAAATGTTTAACGCAAAATAGCTTCAAAAATCAGCAATAGTTGTCTTATTCGTCTAATCTTCCATAAACGGGTTCATATTCAATGTTTAACCCGATTGGAAAATTTCTAAAATAGCTTAAATAAGTGTTTAACTATTTTTTAGTAGATTTGTTATCCTCAATATCCTTTTCCTACCTAAAACTGCTCTTGAGATATGCGAAATGACCTAAATCGTCCGACCCACACTTTTAACACCCTTAGGGGGTAAATTTATAAAATCGCTGAAATACGTGTTTAATCATTTTTTTCGTAGATTTAATTTCTCCAGTTTTGCGCTCCTACCTAAAACGACTGCTGAGTATGGCGAAATGACATAAAACGTTCCACCACTCCTTTAACCTACTTCGATGGGAGATTTTTAAAAATCATTTCTTATTGTTTGCCTGATACATAAAAGCAAACTACTGTCCATATTTCGTGATCCTGACATTAGTCGTTTCAGATGGGCATTGATGAGTCACTCAGTCGATCAGTCAGGCGTTCTTTCTTCATATAATATAGTTGATAAATTTTAGCGTTTTAAGTATTATAGGAAGGTGGCCTAAAATAATCCCCTTAAGAGAAAAACTTGTGCAAAATAATATAACTATTTAAATAAAACTGTGGCCCTTTCATAGTATGTTTTACACTATATTTTCCAACATAAACATATTTTAATAATATTTTAAACCCAAATTGAGTAATGAATAAAATAGACTTTAAGTGTCCAAAGGATCATTTTACTCTCACCAAAGGGCAAAATGATCCTTTGGACACTTAAAGTCTATTTTTTTCATTAAGGGCAAAATGATCCTTCATTAAAAAATAATTTCAAATTATTTTTAGAGTCAAAATAAAAGATATAAAAGTAATTATGACAATACATAAGTATAATTCACATCTAAAAACATACTCCATTAAATAAACCAAGTCATATTTCTGTACATAAAAGACTATATATCTAAATAAATATGAAAGTTAGTGCTTGTCTTATAACAGATGTTATAAAACCCAATTTTTCAAAGAATTCTATTCAGAAGCGTAATATTGCGATTGCTTGAATACCGCCATTGCTTCTTATTCTTTTATCACAACTAGTTTACGTGTTACCCTGTAGATAGCGTAACCTATCTGGAAGAAAACATATCTAGATCTTTATCCTCGTTAGGATGATTTTAGGCCACCTTCCCCTACTTTCATAAAAAATATATTCAGAGTAGCGATTGCTTCTTTTTGCAAGATTGTTTTTGTATTTTAACACATACACATTTATCTATGAAAGCAGAACTACTTGTAAACTACGATAACATGCCAATTCCGCTGAATCTATGCGTTTGTTAACAATTATACGCTGGTCCGTGTAATTAGAAGTGATTATAAATTACACAAAATTACATCCATAAGCTAAACACACAAAAATACGGGTAAACGTTTACAACAAGCGTGTAATTTTTATGAAAAGCATGGAATTTTACAAATTTACACATGTACACGTGTAGAAAACAGCTTTTTTACGTACATATTTTATTGAGTGTAAGGAAGATTTTTGATGCCTAAAAATAATTTAATTTTGTAAACGAAAAAATATATTACAGAAAATGTACAGAAAATATATTACATCACGAGAAAATGGGAGATTATTATGATTGGGTCAATTTTGCATTTACCGATTGAAGGTTATCCGATTCTATGATTTAACAGAGTTCGTGTTATATGGGTTTTAGTGTATTATTAGTGTCATCATAAAACGAATTTCTGTTTATGCGAAAAATTTTATTTATCTCAGTGTAATTGTTTCATGTGAGCAGACAAAAAACCGGTTATAATAAACTATACATTTAAAACACAAGCCGTATTTTTTGTTAGTCATCTATCTACCTTGGTAGTTCTATTGAATCGTCTTTAATAAGTACTTTTTAATTGCAAGCTGCTCATTTGTAGGTGAGTCCCCACTAACTATTTAAAAATATATTTCTATATTTCTGTTTTATTTTTTATTATTAAAGCTAATCATGAACATTCTTCAAAATGGAGGCAAATACATTACTTCCACTGTTAAAGATATAAGGGACATAATGGGAATTACTATAGCTTTACTGGTTCCATTTTTTCATTACAATTAAAAATAACTTTTTTACAAATTTAACAGAAAATGACGTCACGTTTTAAAAAACACGCTATATATCTCAAGAAGCTATTACATTTCAATATTTTTTTTTTCAGAACGAGCATTTTCTTTGATAAAACTTGAGAAATGAGCACAAATGCTCTTAAATGACATAAATTTCTAGAAATATTACTCCCCGTGTTATTCAAATTAGAGTCTCAAACAAAGAATGCGCATGCTCACATATAAAATTGTAGCTGCCATAGAGACATCAAGTTTGGATTATATTTTTAATTACCTATTGCGCTTTAAAATATTTCTAAAAACGTTAATATGAATATGAAAAGTACGTATTTAAATTTTGCGATTGTGAAAATGACGTTATGTTTAGATTTCATTAAATATAAATTTTCTATGATTGTGTCAAAGTAACAAACGTTTTGCTGATATTTCATTCCGTTATACCAAAGATTAGTGCGTCAATCTATAACTTCTTCATAAATACGTATCTTGATTAAATGTTATTGTTATTACTTATAAGATCAAAAATTGATTTTTCAATAATTTGAAAAGCTGAAGTTAATGTAAATCGTATTTTGGTAATTTTAGTTCGAAATAATATTTTTTTCTAAAAGTTAGACTAACCAGATTATTTTTTATATTGTAATTATATTTGGACATTTATATAAGGGTGATTATAATTATAGTTTAAGTTTCAAAACGCTCTAAAAAACGAGCCACTGATTAGAATGACGTCAAAATTGAACGGCGTATTATTGAAGAAGGGGGAAAGAACATGAAACAAAAAAAATAGTTCCAAACTTTAGCGGCAGATGGCGCTGTAAGCGTCAGAATTTCGACTACAAATGACAAATCGTAAAACAACGCCTAAGGCGTACGTTACACGATAAACCAACTGTACTGTTCAGTGTGCATGACTATACAGGTGTGATACTATTAGTTACGTAAGCTCATCCACCACGGCAAGGTCGTATCCCATCGGATGGTAAAAATCGGTTTTTAACGGTCCTGAGGCCAACAACCGCATAAAAAGCATCCATTCAATCGGATTTTAAGTTTCGAGAGACTGGCGCAAAATATGTTCAATATGCTGTCCACCGTTGTGTGCAACAAAATAAAACCGGGAAAAAGCATGTTCCACAACCGATCGAAGTGTCACCGGGGACAAGTTCAGAATGTGTTGCGCAATGCGTGTCTTTAATTCAGCTACGTTGGCAATCGGAGTACTGAACAAAACATCTTTCAGATAACCCCACAGCCAGAAATCACACGGATTAAGATCAGGTGATCGGGCCGGCCAGACTGTAGGGAAATGACGACTGATAATTCTAGCATTTCCGAAATGCCGCCTCAACAACTGCTTCACTCGATTTGCAATGTGCGGAGGAGCGCCATCTTGCATAAAAATGATACTATCCAGACATTCACGCTGTTGCAGAGCTGGAATGACGCCATTACGCAAAAGAGACTCATAGCGCTGACCATTGACGGTAACGGTAACAGGACCGAAAGCACCCGTCTCCTCGAAAGAATATGGCCTTACGATAAATGATGCCGTAAATACGCACCACACAGTAACCTTTGCAGAATGAAGTGGTACTCTGGGTTCGTTGCAAATGGATTTTCTGTTGCCCATATTCGGCAATTTTGTGTATTGACATATCCCGTCAGATGGAAATGGGCTTCGTCTGTCCACAGAATTTTCCACGGCCAATCATTGTCCACTTCCATGCGAGCAAGAAATTCCAAAGCAAAACCCTCTCTTGCTGGCAGGTCAGAAGGAAACAACTACTGCACATGGCAAATTTTGTACGGATAGCATTGCAGGATGTTTTGTAGAATGTTATGCACCATGCTCACAGGCCTGTTCAATGTTCGGGCAATTCTCCGTGCACTGCAGGGTTGCACACCACCGCTTGACTCCTCCTGAAATGCTGTGGCCACTGCTTCAACTACCGCCGAATCACATCTTTTCCTTCCTCTACCAGACTGCACATCAAACGAACCTGTATTTTCGAATTTTTTCATCATTTTCACTAGACCCATGACAGTCATCGGTCCAACGCCTGTTTTCGTACCCATGAGGGTCCTGAACTTCTGCAGAGCTATTGGTGCAGAATGACCGTGCAGAATGACTCATAATAAAGCTTTACAAGCAGAGCGCAGACCTTCATTGAGACACTCGAACGTCTGAGCATCGAAATGAGGAAACGCCATTTACCCAACGCTTTTATGACACCTGAAATGGCCGTGCGCATGCCAGGTATTTTAATTTACATCTTCTGACGCTTACAGCACCATCTATCACTAAAATTTGGAACTATTTTTTTTGTTCATGTTATTTCCCCCTTCTTCAATAATACGCCGTTCAATTTTGACGTCATTCTAATCAGTGGCTCGTTTTTTAGAGCGTTTTGAAACTTAAACTTTAATTTTAATCACCTTGTACATTCAATCTAATAGATTCTTTTCAAACATTTACATTCGTCTTATGTCGACGATCGTCGTTAATTTCTAAGATATAATAATAAATTTGAATAGAAAACGATAAAATGCATAGAAAATAATGCAAGTTTATGTCACGAAATTCTTTTTCGAAAAACATTTCCGAGAACAGATCAAACCAATAATATTTTACTCTTCGAAAACTGTGTAAGTTAGAATTTCCTCCAAAAATGTCCCCCATATTAATCAAATTATAGAATAATAATGCATGATCGTATTACCTAAATATGAAGTGATTTGAATCCATATACGCTTGCGTTTTAAAAGATTGCCAATTGGAAATCTAGAAATATGCTTTTGAAATAAAAAAGGATAATTGAATCATAAAAGTGCTGATTGAAAAGAAAGATTTGAAAGCTGCGAGACCACACATTTCAAAGAAAAAAATATTGCTAGAGGATAAAATGACGTTAAAGTTTAACAAAAATAATATTTTTTTAATAAAACTTTGCAAGATATCTTTCCGTCTTATGAAAATTATTCTACTTCGTTACGCGTACAATGTCTTATTTGAAATATTTTGCAAAATATTTTCTGGGATTAGTTTCATCCTAACGGCATATGTCTTTAATTTTTCAATATAAAAACGTTAAACTCAGAATAATTTTTAACATTTATTTTGCAAAAGTAGCTTTGCTAAAAGTTTTAAGATTCTGTTTTAACAGCCGCGATATTTTGATTCAATACTCTTAAAAATAAGCACTTAAAATTAGAAAAAATATAGATGTTTTTCAGTATTTTCACGCGCATCATAGATATGAGTATTTAAATGACAATTTTGAAAAGCACATGCACTCCATTCGTTCACAGACTGATATCGTTTTAACCCTTTCAGGGGCGAAGTACTTTCAGTACTGAAATGTTGAAATAAATGACTGGCACCGGGATTTATGAAAAAAAATTATTTGGAAATAAGAAAAAAAGCTATATTTCACATACATATTAAATGGAACAGATTTTAGTAAAATTTAGGTGCCATTGTGGCGTTTGGGAATTAAAATTAAGTAATTTCATAAACTTACCACTGCCCCTGAAAGGGTTAATAATGCGTTCATCATAGATCTCTGCGTGAAAAGAAATGTACATAAAACTATAAACGTACACGTATTGTGACACTCGGACACGATACATTAACATATTAAGTTTTATTCAATAATTATATGTGATAATTTAAAGTTTGACCCCCCTTTAAACAAAATAAAAAATAAAATAAAATAAAATTTTGTTCTGTTAGTGTTTTGATCTATAAACGGAAAATAGTTTAGAAAATCTTGTTTCGCAAAAACTAGAACAAAAAAATTTTAAAGAGAAATTTCCAGTATAATATTTGAAAAGAAATTGGTTTTAATATCTATAGCCATATACCACAATATCATTGAACTTTATATGAATTTTATATGTGATGCAGGAAAAAAAATATGCATAGATTGACGATTGTTTTTCTACACAAACTTATGTGAGGTTAGTACGCATGAGAGGATAAGATTGCTTATATTTTCATTAATAGTATAGTTATTTTTAAACATTGCACTATATAAATGGAGGATGGACGTTCTATAATCGTAACTATTAAAAAATAATATAATTATTAGTCAGAACACTTTTTAGAAAATTCTCTCAAGTTATTAAAACTTAACTGGATTAGATTCGTCCTAGTCTAAGCACTGGCAATGTCGTCATATTTTTACTTTCTTCTATCTATAATAGAAGAAAGTATTGTAATCGAAATTTTTTTCGATTTCCAGTTTTCGACGGATTTGCACGTTTTAGGGGTCAGAGATTCCGAAAAGCATGTTTTTACAAAATGTCTGTCTGTCCGTCTGTCCGTCTTCATTGTACCATCTAAAAGTGTATGAAGTTATGCTACAAATTGAACCAAATTTTTTTTCTAAGTTTTTGGCTATGGCAAGTTGGTTCTATCAGAATTTGGGGATATTTCGATGAAAGGGGGCGCTGTGATCGATATTTTTGTTCCATTTTCACTATTGTATCAGCGAAAAGTGTATGAAGTTATGCTTCAAATTGAACCACATTTTTTTCTATGTTTTTGGCTATGGTAAGCAGGTTCTATCAGAATTTGGGGATATTTTGACGAAAGGGGGCGCTGTGATCGATATTTTTGTTCCATTTTCGCTATTGTATCAGCGAAAAGTGTATGAAGTTATGCTTCAAATTGAACCACATTTTTTTCTATGTTTTTGGCTATGGTAAGCAGGTTCTATCAGAATTTGGGGATATTTTGACGAAAGGGGGCGCTGTGATCGATATTTTTGTTCCATTTTCACTATTGTATCAGCGAAAAGTGTATGAAGTTATGCTTCAAATTTAACCACATTTTTTCTATGTTTTTGGCTATGGCAAGCAGGTTCTATTAGAATGTGGAGATATTTCGACGAAAGGGGGCGCTGTGATAGCCATTTAAAGATTTCAAATTCAAAAAAATTAGAAATCCTAAAACTTTTTTTCGTTAAATGTTCGGCCTTGATCGGGAGATTTCGGAGCAATTTTTTTTGCCTCTATCTTAAAAAATGGCTGAGATATAGCGGTTTGAAATTTTAGGGTGGCTGACACTTTCAAACAAGACAGCAGAATTCATCCATAAACGGGTTTAATTTATGAGTTTTAGTTAACATGGTTTCGGCAAATTTTCTTTCATTGTTGCAACCATTGTTCCTATTCTTATATGCTTAACACTATATATTTATATTCGCCAACGTCAAATTCTCGTCAAACTTAGCGACAGTTGGCGGAATATCGCCAAATTGGGCGACCAAAATAAGTTGCCACAAATGAAGCCAACTTGGCTGTAGAGGACTAATTTAGCGATATTCTCATTCAAATTCAATGTTGACGAGAATTCGGATTGAATCTTCTTTATTTAGTTTCCACGCATTTTACCTTCGTGTTTTCCAGTAAAATTAGCTAAAATCGTAAAACCAAGGAATAGGGAGGCTATCTGTTCCTGTCGGTACAGGTCAGAAGGACTTTTCGTAGTTTAGTATACATCGGTTGTTCACATCCCAGTAACCCGACGAATCGTAAGCAGCTAACGTACAACATGACGAAATATATTGATTTTATTGGCGATGTGATAGTGAATTTTGAAGTATTAACATGACTGAGATAGAAGAAAGTTTTGGGATTGGTACATCTGACTAGTTATTTATTATTGTTATTTATTAATTTCTGTGTGCTCGCTATAATATGCCAGCATATAAAAATGTCTGAATGGCAGAATAACCAAAACTAGACGGTGGGGGCCACCGTAATACTTACCCATCATGGATACGCATAATATAAAAAATGAAAATTAAACATGTGTAAACTATTTATAAAATGCATTGCAATTCCAAAATAATATCATGCCTTGATGACGTCATAAACTTTAAATGCTGTTTTAATGAATTGTGTTAAAGAAACATCCTTATAACTCCAAAAATAATAATCATATTAACTAACAGTTTACTGTGTCAGATTCGGAGTCTCATTTCCAATTAAAATATATGTTTGAATTGAAATTTGAATGAAATACAGTGTCATGAAAAATCGAAGAGTGTGGCAAATACGATTACAAATATCTTGGCAACTCATTATCGGATTGACTTCATTCTTTATGCAATATTTATCTTTTTTATTGTCTTTTATATTCACTCCTTAAAATAAACATTTTCGAAAATTTTTATATACCTTTTATCAGAACGAATATTTGGAGAGTCCGAAAAAAAATAGTTCCGGATAATCGAGGTTAGTGAAATTCGGTAGGGTTCTTCTCATTATTACATACTAAACACATATCAAATTTCAAGTCTCTATCTTAATTTGTTCGGGAAATAGAACGTTTTCAGACACACAGACAGAAGGACGACAATTTTTTTTCTAAAAATATTTTTTTCGGAATCTCCTGCGTCTGAAACAGTATTTTTTTTATTCGTATTTTTTTATTCGATTTTTAAAATGATTACAAAACTTACCCTATGATATGTACAGTGTGATGGGTAAGTAATAGAATTTAGCTCAAGCTCTATCAAATTGATTTGCTTTTATACTGATATACAAAATAGAAAGGACATATTTTTCGCTAAGGTAGTAGGTGGATCTTTTGAACGAATAATAACAATGTTACGCATTTATAAAAATTCAATTATGTCTTAGCAGAGACATGGCATTAATTTCTCCTAACTGACTCTAAATGTGGATTGCAAAGAATGCACCAAAAACTGTGAAGAAGTAAGATCTGAAATGATGCATTGCAGTAGATTCCAGATAATCTCAATAAAGTTATATCTCATCAAACAGAGCATGTGTGTTTCAAATTTTTTTAGTGCTGTTCTGACCCATTCTTTATAAAATTTGAGCGATGTGAAGGTGCTTTATCGTGTTGGATATGACATCATCAATCGTAAAAAAAAAAAAAAAAAAAAATTAGATAGACACAAGTAAATGATAGCCTAGTTTGATCACTTGCCCAAAACCAGTTAAGTATGAGTTTAATGCTATGAAGAATCTGATGACCATGTGGGTACAAACCAGAAAGTTACACTACCAACTCCGGCCAGTAGAATTCCCGTCTAGTACAAAGAATCTATCGTTTCGTATGTGGTCCAACACATTCAAACTTTTCCATCAACATGACGATTTTTGGAACTTCGTTTATCTGACCATGTAATGCATTTTTAAGAATCAATGGTCCAACGTCAGTGAGTATTTCAAACCTGCAACGTCAAAACACTGATCCATCCAATCAGAAGAGAGATGCCTTACAGTCACGGCTTCTAGTTTTTCCCATACTTCGAAATATAGTACTGAATGCGTTTATTTAGGCATTTGCATCAAAATCCACAGTGTTCGATTACAAAAACACCTTCTTATTTTCAGTTTGTACGAAACTGAGTCTCGTTTTACCTCGATCATGGTTCGATGGATTATTACCACAGATTTATCGATCAGCAGCGTTTTAACGTATTCCATTTCATATTAATACATATTATCTACGGTAATACGGACATACAGCTTGGACAGTGCTTTGGAAATATGATAAAATCTGGTAGCCAGCAAAAATGCTAGAAAAAAATATCCCCCGCCCGAACCCTCCCCATCATTTATTATCAAACAGTACAAAGGTTTTCTATAAATTGAGAAAACGTATTAACAAGCATAATTTAGAATTCTTAGTTACATAGTTTAGAATACTGCATAATTCAGAAATATAATATATAAACTAAGTTTTTTAATGAAACTTGTCAAAATTATATACCTCTGAAAAGGAAAGAAAGAAAGATAGAAATACTGTAAAAGCTGAATTAACCGAAAAGTTCCGGAAATTTTGATTGCCGTATTTTTCAAATTTCCTGATAGTTGAGTGCTACAAAATATATATCTTATAAGGGTGTGTCTGTGTGTGTGTGTAGGTGTATAAGGAGGAGGGATATAATGAAGTTTGAGAACAATTTTTGCCTATTTTCTTGCCGAAGTCAGTCAAAAATTCTGATTTTATCATTTTAAAATTTTCATTTGATGAACTTGTTTTTAGCAAATTAAAAAGAAAACTTAAAAATATTTTGTTTGAAACTAAATTCTAAGTTTATTTCGTAACTTTCCAATATCTAGTATAATGACTCATCATACAAAAAATGAGAAACAAAATGCCGTTTGTGTTCAGGTCTTAGGTCAATTTTTGTAAAAGAAAAAAAAAACATTAAATATTAAAATGCACCATCCAACTATGTGATCGCCAACAATTTACTCGCAGTCGAACACACAAAAATTGTTTCTGTAACACATTACGGCTTTCCTTATGCTACTGTGCGGAAGTCTTATAAAGGCATTTATAACGTCACATTTCTGCTACTAGATACATGTTTACTGCTTTTTTTTTCAAATCTGTATATTTCCGATACAACTGTGAATAATAAATTGTCCTGTTAGTGTATAATGCTTATTTTAAGATAATGAACATTAATGCAGACAATATATTGGAAAAAAGATCTTTAATATTCTGTTACATATCATCTTAAAATAAGTAAAAATAATTTTATTTCATAATAATTAAATTTATCAACAGTTTAGATTTTTTTTTTTTTGCCTACTAGAATGTGGTAAGTAGAAATTTGCTCGATTAGAGAATTCACTTTGGAAGCATTCAGCACATTATTTTAATATATCGATTTAAAATCTGTATATTGATTTTAATATATATGGATCACTTTAAAATATCGATTATATATCTATTATATACAGTGGAACTTCCCTTTAACGAAGTCCCTATTTAACGAAGTTTTCTACTTAACGAAATTTTTAACAAAACTTTGACTTTGAACACCATTAGCATGTAAATTAATCTCCACATTACGAAAAATATATTCTATATATCGAAGTTTATTCCACTTTTTGTACGTGTACAGAATTCAAATTAAGCGATTGCTGTTCGAAGGATATGCAAATTTATTTCAGCGGATTCAATTGAATGAAAATGAACACATTTAAATAATTTCCATTCTGCTTGGTGCTAAATAAAACAATTTTTTTTCACACTAAGAAAAACACTTGTTATCACTATTCTCCCACTAGGAGACTCCAGCGCTGACAGTTGGAGGGAAGTCAAAATCCCCTTTTTACCTTCAATGATATAGAAGATGAGGTGTCGCAATGGCGTCAGATGTATTGAAACAAAAAATATATATTAGAGTCAGACAAGTACCATTCTGAGCTTCCATTGCTGATAGACAATTGCTTTGTACATGCAAAAGAACGTGCTTCAAAATACAAATCGAAGAACATCAAAGTTATTTTTGTTCCTGCCAATACAGCTAAACTTCAATCATTAGTCCAAGGAATAATAAAAAATCTTGAAGTACATTATCGAAAAAGACAGAAAAAAGCCGATGTAGTGAAAACATTAATTTGAGATTCTGTGTATCAGAGCTGATGAAAGCTTGGGCCAAATCTTGGGAATGTGACGTGATTTCATCGACCGTACACAACTGTTTTATAAAAGACGGCTTCATAATCAAAACTGAATCAAATGCTTCTGAATCCAATACCTGTTTGTCATATCTCAAGAAAAAATTTAATGAATATAAATTGATTTCTATTTAACGAATTTTCTTCATAACGAAGTTTTTAAGTGTAACGATGAGACTTCGTTAAATGGAAGTTCCACTGTACTTTTAAAGAAACGTGTTTTCATAATTCATTTTAATAAGAACGTTTACTCGATGAAAAATATATCAAGTGGAATGGAAAAACGATATGCTTCTTCGTTAAATCATCTTAAAAATGCATTTGTTAAGATTTTCTAAAGATTTTTTTTAATAACAAAAATAAAAATAAATATAAATTTGAAAGGATATTTGAATACCTAAGCCCATATGTAATTTAATACTTAAAAAATATATATTTTTAACAAGAAAGTAATAAAAATAGATGTAGATTTAACGAGTGGTTAAAATACAAGGAAACTTGAATTCTCAGAGACAATATTTATTTCTTAAAATGCATTTCATACAACGATTATATTAAGTTACCTTAAAAAATTCATTCATTTTTACAATTAAACAATGCAGCACCATTTATATAAAGCATTTAGAGTCAAAAGAATTTGGAATGTTTTATTCTCAGTACAGACAATTTCCCAAAATATAACAATATTCTCAATGAAAGGAAACTTTTTTAGTTCAAAATAAATATTTAACAAGATGCTTCATTAAAGATCTAATAAAGCAATGTTATAATTAAAGTACTAAACTATAAAAATTTTAACAATACTTTATGTTGATCAATGTATCAAATAGTCTCAGAGCAGCACAATCTTTGAAAACAAAAATAATGTGTAAAATAGCTATTTCAAAATCTTTTAAATATTTTCGTTAATTGTACTTTTTTGTACTATTATTAGAACAGTAAACTTTAGTTGTGTTTTATATTGAACAGGTGAAAATACATATAAAATATTATGAAATAATATATTATAAAACTGAGCTAACGTGGGACGAGATTATGCCAATATTATCATTTATTGGCGTTACATTATTTTTTTTAAAGGAGTACTACAGAGTAAATAATGTAAAAATAATATTATAGGAATGTTAGTAATTTACTGTGAAAATTTTGAGCAAAAATCAAATAGTTTTCCAACAGTTGAAATCCACCAATAAAATGTGGAACTCAGTATGTAGACTATCAATATTTCTTCATATTAGAAGCCGAAAAAATAATGACCTTTTATTTTGTAAATTGCATATTTTTGCTTTTTTCTCTCTAAGAGCAGTTTAATAAATTTTATTTTTTAATGAAGTAAATTATTGTGCATTTCCTCTTTTCGACTTCAATAATTTATAACAAAGCATAATTTAATTATGCTCGATAACTTTACATATACTAAATAAATTTTCAGTATTCTTTTCATAATTTAATAGTAATGTTTTATTAATTAAATGTTATTCTTTATTAACAAAAAATCTTGACAATAAAATTTTGTAAATTTTTTAAATGTATTTGCTTAATTTGTTCAAGATGTGGATTATTATGATGCTTTGGAATCTTAGAAAATAGTTAACGAAGAGCATTTCAAATGCGTAACATAAGTTACAAAAAAATTGAAACTTTAACATTTATATTTTATATTTGGGATTCAAATAACCAAATATATTCATTCCGTATATTCTTTAGTTTAAATCAACATAATAAAATATTAAAATGACTTCGGAAGCATGCTTTTTAAATTTATTTAGGTTAATTAAAATATCGAATTGGAGTATTACACTCGAAAATTAGTATTCATTATAAAAGAGTGATAGCTATAGAAGCTTGATTTATTTACATAAATATGGAGATGAAATTAGAACAATTGAATGAGATATTTGAACACATTAAGTAGTTGTTTAAACAAGACAGAGTTTCATTTCTCCCGACTATTGAAAAAAATAGATAATGGGTAAAATAGATAATTAGTACAATTTGCATGTGATAAAAAAACACAGGGTGTCCTAAAAATATATTTATCCCTTTAAAAAACAATAAAATCGAAGAAAGAGACATACAGTAGAATGTAATATTTGCAATTCTGAATGGAAATTTGATATAATCTTTAATTTTTTTTTTTTCATTCTCGATCAAAATTCTTTAAAAAAAAAATCTAATCTTACATAGTCGGGTTTACCTAACTTTATCTGATATCTCTATAACTCATAATGTAGAACAAGGTTTTATACATTAAAAACTTCCCAAAAAATTGCCTTACATACAATGTAAATCTCATAGCAATCCGTTTAGCAGAACGTGAGTTATAGTGTTTGGATTGAAATTACCTTTCATAACTTTTCAATTTTATAACCTTTCATACTTTTCAATTACCTTCAGTCCGGTTGACATAATTATAGAACTTTCTCCAATAGCTCTATAACTAAGACAAGTAGAATGATGTGTTATACACTAAAATAGTTCCCTAAAAATTACCTATTTGACAATGTAAGTTCCATAAATATTCGTTTTGGCAGAATGTCAGTTATAAGCATTCGGGATAAAAATCGCTTTAATGGTTGGGTAGACCTAACTATAAAACTTTCTCGCACAGCTCTATATTCTTTAATATATGTAACCAAATTTTTCTTAATAGTGCCCAGACGTGTCTTTATGTTAATAATAAACTGTTCTTTATTCTGTTGGTGTTTCTGCAATTAATATTTAAGAAGTTTTTTTGCTCTGATGAATTGTTTATTAAAATAAAATAAGAAACAAAATTGTTTCATTATTAAATAGGAAAAAAAAGTTTATATTGTTTTGATTGACCAACTTTGGAATTTTTAATTGGTATGCATATATCACGTATCCTGCACCGAGAAAAAGGACGCTTTCAAATCTGAGTAAATTGATGATTTCATATTGTTATGAATATTTTTGTTTCGAATGCCTTCAATTCTGAAATACTCAGAATATTGAAACATGGACATACTCACAACTGAGCACATAGAGGTCAGTTTATACTCATTTTTGAAACATGGACATACTCAAAAATGAGCACATAGTAATCGGTTCATACTCATTTTTGAAACATGGACATACTCAAAAAGGAGTACATGATGTTTTATTCTTGAGTGTGTGCATGTTTTTGAGAAATGAGTATATACATGTTTCAAACTTGAGTAATTTTGATTTGCAGCCATTATGACTATGCGACATACTCAGATTTGAGTACTTTTTGCACAGTTTTGAAAATGTCGTTTTCAGAATGTGTCACACGAATTAACTGGTGTAATGAATTGAAAAACAGGAAATAGAATCTGAAATTCTCCGGTCAAATTAACATGTTTCAAGATCACATAGGAAGTAAATTGAGATTCGATGACATGTCTACTAAATAATCAACAGCTAGAATTTATAACCATTGGCGATAAAAACCTTTGATCAATTCATATTAGAGGTTTTCAGTCGCTGTTAAAGCAGATCCGAAGAGAAAATCTGTCGAAAAAAAAGACAATGAAATTTTTGGAATGGATAATCAGATTATAGGACAAACATCTTTTATTTTCAAAACAAATCCATTAGCCTGATTATTCAATCAAAATTTGAATTTGAATTCTTCAGTCTAGGCATTTTAATAGGAAAATATTTACATGAAATTTCCCAACTCATAACAAATAATTTGACAACCATCAAAATAATGTAGCAAATAAAAGAAAATATACGAGAAATTGACGTTGTGAAATTTTTAATGCATGGATACATACATAAAAAGGGTTGTTTTATCAGTGCAGCTTGCTATATACGCAGCGAGAAAATATACAAGAGACGCATTAAACCAAGTATTCTAAGCCAATAAAAATCCTTGCCAGTGAGCTGCACTGGAGGAAGCAGAAAACTGGTTTAATTTGGCTAAGATTTTAGACGGAAGATCATTCGAACTGTCCCTAAAGGCAAACAAAATAGGTATATAATGAAATAGAATGCATCTGAAATGGAGTGAACTGAAACGGGAAAGCAAAGTTGCCTGACCTCAAAATAATTGGAATTTGGAAAAGGAAAACGAAAGAAATTGTATTTTAAGGCAAAAAATAACAAAGCAAATGGAAAAAAAATATTAAAAATGTGTTATATTAATATTAGCACTTAAGACTTGCACTGCACACTATTCCAAATATTGATGTTAATATATGTTATTATATACAGTATAAAAATTACAAATTGAAAAAGTTTGAAGTGCGTAGCATTTCCATGCAAGAATAACAGAATTAATTTGAAAAACATAAAATGTCTCAATTTTTCAGGTATGACAATCAAAATCAGATAACTAGTTCACTATTTCAACTAAACAATCTAATCTTCGACTGCCTTATATTTTCGTCAGATTCAATTATATCGAAATATTTTCGAAAGGATGTTTTACGTACAAAAAATACAATTTTAGTAACATTTTCACGCTACGAACGCAATCTGGGCCATTATCCTCCGCAGAGATATTAGGTATATGAGAGTCTATTATGAGACTTACTCTATCAAGTCTCCCAAATGGTCCGCCAACTGAATACCAGAAATGTTTAGCAGAAAATTTCATGTCAGGGTTCTACAACATTTCCTCAAAAATTTACTTTCGAAGAAGGTTAATGCAAAATTTGCAAGAAAAATCCAAAAATACTTTCTGCTAATTAAATACCGCTATTCAAAAAGTGGAACATTTGGGAGTCCTGCTCTATGGGAACGCCTCTAGTGCGAGTTCTTGCTGTTTTTCCAGACCACCCAGATTCCCCTACATTCTATTACCTCTATCACCTCTATTCTGTTTCCTTTCTCTGTCCTTATACCACCTGTGCCCGGTGGGAGAAACATTACAGTCACATATTTTTCTGGAAAAGTCCGATGGGGATACAACCTATCTGTAAAATGAATGAGAGAAGATCTTTGCACATCGACATTTTTAGATTTTACAGCTTCTGACAAGAACTGTTCTGTTTTCTGAGCATTCCAATACTGTTGTATCATTCAGATTGAACAGCTTGGAAAGGGGAATATGTGTTAATCTCGGCTTTTTTACACATTCAAAAGCAATCACCTGTACATTGTTTACTTATTTTGCCGTGTACTGTCATCGCTTAATGTTGTATATATTTTCTCGTCGCTTGCTCGCTCTCTTTTTCTCTCTCTCTCTATATATATATTTATATGTGTGTGCATGCGTCTTTCTATCTATTCATCTATGCTACATGAACGTTAAAACATTATTTAGTGATTCCCAATTCGTTGCACTCAAGAAGTTTTAATTCATATTTCAGCACCCATCGAAATTATCTATATAATACAGGGTGTCCCAAAAGTTTCCGTACCACTTCAAAAATTTGTTACAAAAAAAATAATAGGCCTACAGCAAAAATTATTACAACAGTACATAGAGTAATTTAAAATGTTTTTTTCTACTACCTTAGTATACTTGTACATAAGATCCTTTTGTTGCACGAAGCATATCAAGTCGACATTCCAATTCCATCCACGTGCGTTTCAGCATGCTAACATCAACATTAGTTACAACTGCTTGATGAAATCTGAATAAAAGTTAATAGTCTCATGGAATTGAAACAAAAGATCCAAACAGCAGTAGCTACTGTTGATGTTAGCATGGAAAACGTTCGTGGATTGAATTGAAATATCGTCTTGATATTCTTCGTGCTACGAAAGGATCTCATGTTGAAGTTTAATACGGCTGTAGAAAAAAACTTTTTAAGTTACTCCATGCACTGTTGTAATTATTTTTTCTGTAAGCCTATTATTATTTTTTTTGTAATAAATTTTTGAAGTTGTACGGTGACTTTTGGGACACACTGTATTTCACGGAACCTAATTAGAAAAACGTGTATTGTGTGCGAAAAATGATATGCACTTTGAAATGTTCTTAACATTGTGAAAAAAAAAGGATTCTGGTTTAAAAAGTAGTTTCTATTTATGAACATTTATGATTTTGCTTAGATATACAGAGACATATTTTCAAATCTTTGTTTTATGCTTTTAAATAATGTAGTTTTGCGCTAATTAATAAAACGAAAAGTAAAGAATATATTGTCTTACTTTTGAAAACAACTATTGGAAAATAATACATTGAAACGGAAGTTTTTCATATATGCATTTCGATTCTCAAATCAATGTGAATTTCTTCTGTAACGCAAACTTTGTTCGTATAAAGTTTATTTGTTCTGAATAAATAATCTCCATTCTTTAATAGAAAAAATGCATTATCGATTATTCAAAAGAGATGCAAAGGATGCTTCCATGTAGGCACGAAATATATTAGATATTTGCAAAGAAAAACATACAGAAAATTTGGTTTTATTCTTGAAATTCAATTTGTAAACAAAGTTAGGTATCAAATAATGTATGATTTGTAAGCGTAAATTCGAAAAGTCAATACCGCATTTTATATGCGGTTATCTATTGAAATCCATCTTCGCGTTTAAATTCTATGTACGTTAGGTAAAGAAAACACTCAATTTAATATTTTCTATTTTTCTATAAAATAAACTTACCTGAATAAAATTGTGTTTTGATAGGCATAGGAAACAATTTTCGAATGCATGTGTATATTAAATCACGAAACGGACCACAAAGCGATAAAAAAATACAAATGCTTTACGTATTTTCTTTACCGGAAAGTTCGTGCCGGTTTGGAAAATCAATTCGTACCGGAAAATACTGCCGGTTAATTATTGTACATTAGATATCGGAATCGATGTCTATTAATTAAATGATAGAATTTTCCGGTATGAATGTAATGAATGAATGAATGTTCGAATTTTTTTGCCGCGATGTAACATCTGCTACTTTGATTATTTATTTTCGGAGTGAAATAGTTTTTCATAATCCCCAGATGTGATTAACAATTCCGACAGAAAAAAACTACTACTCGAAAACGTTTCAAATATTTACAGAGCAGCAAAATATACATCTGCTTCAGAAATGTTCTTTAAATCTCGGAAACATATTTGTTTCTGAGGTTTCAGAAGATAAAATAACTCTTTTCGGAATAGCTGGTGACTCAGAATGCGTTATATTATATTTTTATATTCCTTTTGATTATAATAAGAGCATATTAAGAAATGCTATCCCTTTTCTTTACACTGGAGAGTTACAGATGGAGAATATACTATGTACTCTATTGCTATAAATAGAAGAAAGGGGCATTTTAGAAATTAAGTCATTCAAACATCAATTAGGAAAACATGTAAAATACAAGGATTAAGTGAACAAGGTAGATATTAATATTATTGTAAAACATAAAATTGTATAAAACTAGTTAGTACAGGATTTATAACTGGAAAAATAGTGATTGATTCCTGTAACTCAATTTATGAAATCAAAATATGTCATTGATATTGTTGTATCGCATACTATTTTTTAAAAAAGGACTTTGCTGTCTAAATTAAGGTATTTTAAGTCTTTCTAAAACAATGGTGAGAATTAAATAAATAATAAGACACAAGAGCAGAAACAATTTTTAAAAATAATAAAACAGATAACACGTAAAAACACTTAATAGGAAAACACAAATATAAATAAATCAGAAAACATATAACTATAGCTAGTACTTTGTGAAGGGAAAATGATTTAAAATAATATGAAATACAGGCGAGAAATAATTAATTACATTTAATACTCTCATGAATATATTTTTTTGCATAATCTGAATGACTTTAAACATAATTTCAACTTATGCGAAGCGTAGAAAGTGCTTCCTTTTAAATTCTTCTGTTTTTTTTTTTTTTTTTTTTTTTCCTGTAGGAATTCGTGACTACAAATATAAACAAAAAATGTTTGCCACAAAAGGTGGTGTAAATCGTCTTAAAAGAAGCATAACTCTTTAAGTAATAAAATTTCAGATGATATTTTTTAACCTTGATTTTTATTCAAACAAAGAATTAAAGAGTTCACTAAAATTATTTTATAAATGTTACATTTATTTCCAAAATATATATTATAATTTTTTTTTTTGTAATTGCACGTCGGTTTTTTGTTTTATCTCTTACTTTAGGAATAACAGTCTAAATATACAATTAAAGGCATTTAATTCTGTTCTGAAAAAGGTTTTCACTCAATTATATTATCAACTGAATAATTTTGTCCATATTTGTTGGAGTTAAGCACAACTTCGTTAAAAGTTAGGCGCACTTTCTCAATGTTTTCATTAAAAAAAAAACTTTCTTTCATCATAAACTAAACAATTTCTATAATAAATTCTTTGAACGTTCAGGCATTCCTTTCAAATATATATAAATAACATAGTTGAATAATTACAAATAAATTTTAATAATCTCAAGAGTTCTCGAAGAAAAAAACTTAATTGGGTTTCCATTTCAAAAGGTGTTTTGTGCGATTTATAAGATTGCTTCTGCCATAAATGCATAAGAAACATTCTTCGAATTGATCATTTTGTTGTTTAAAATAAAAGCATCTCGAGATGAAAGAATTGCGAACCTTTATGAATATACAAAAGCACATCAAACTTATAAATAATGCTAATTAAATCTTGATAATGATTTTTTATTTTCTTTAAATGCTAAACAAGGCGCTTTATTAATGATCTGGTGAAGGTGTTTGTTTTGTATTATTGCTAAACACTTATTATTCTTAATTTTATTTATTAGAAAAACATTTCATGAGTTTATCTTTTCAGATATAGTAAATTATAGGATTTGAAGTAATAAAATATTTTATTTATAATGAAATTGAAAGTGTATTACTAGTAATGAGTTTAAAGTTAATTTTTATGGATATGCGTAGAAAATGTCTGTAAATGTTTTTAGACACACTGCACGAGGATATTCAGATGAGACTTGTTTTTTTCCAATCTCTGAAGCAGTAAAATTATTATAAAAAGTAAATTAATCAACGAAGGAAAATAAATGCATAAGAATTATTCAATGCACAAGAAAACAGCTATCCAAAAGTATGGTTTTTCGGTTTTCAAAGAAATATTTCAATTTCACTTTTTCAAGAAAATATACTCAATTATATTTATAACTAGTTAACCGGCCCGACGTTGCCCGGGCCCGTTATAATAAACTTAAATAAACCCCAAATTTGTATGATTTTATATATTTAACACGATTTTGTATAAATTTACATTTTGTATTGAAAATTCGCAAATAAATTTTGATATTTAGTGATTAAAGCGCTCGTAGGAAGATATTATCTTGTTTTTTAACGTAGGGCTGTTTCATAGTTTAAAAAAAAATCTTGTTTTCTGAAATCTTTGAAACTTTTATCGGCTATAAGTATAGTGGTTTTATAGCCCGCGTAAAAATTACACAAAAGAGTAAAGTTATCTAGTTGTAAAATAAATATGTTTTCTCCTTGCTTTTTTTCCGCATCGGGTCCGTTAACATAACAAAAAAAAAAAAAAAATAGTTTTCGTCGTACGACCTCTCTGAAATTTTAGTAGTTTATAATTATAACTCTATCCAAGTCCTCTATAAAATTTTGTGAAAATATATGTGTATTAAAAAAGAGAAAACGTTACCCGAAGAATTCCGGGAGTGCTGCGCACACACCGATTATTACTTTATTGTCACCTTCAATGAATATCAGGCACGTCAACACATGCCAGATAAAATCGCTCGAAAATTAATTATTTTAATTGATATATTGGATTCTAATTGATCAATTTTTATGAAATTTGCTTCTTTGAAATTGCGATTTTTTTTACGGCCATTTGCAAATTTTGGTGCTGATAGAGTGATTATTGCGATTTTTTCGAAATAGACCAAAAAATGGCCAAGCCTTCATTTTACTGCGCGAGAAATGAAAGTTTTCGAGGTCCTGGTGAAAGAAGACATTCCATTGGTCGGTTGCGACCCTCGCAACAGGGTACGATTCTAAGCAGACATGAACTTCGCCAATTTTCAGATAAAAAGATCCCATTTTCGATGCGATGTTTAATTAGATTTTAAATAAGATCTTGGGTAATTATTTAAATTAAAAAATTCTGAGTACCAGGTGCATCGGATCAGGCCTTGGACTACCTAAATCTAAATTTTCAGACTTTGCTAGTCATCGCAGACACACACATACACACGCAGAGGCGAAACATTCTTTTATTAGTATAGACTAGCTGACCGGAACCGTGATAATAAATTAAAACAAACCTCAAGTTTGTATGATTTTATATCTTTAATTCGAGTTTGTATAAAATTATTTTTAAATGACATTTAAAACGATAATGCTAATTTATTCGTCAGCAAAGTAGTATAATTATGATCTATATACTTACTCACTGATAAAATTTAAAAATTCATGTATTTACTTTTTAATAATTTATATTCCATTAAAATATTACTAAAATTTATTAACATTTTGCATGAACCCCCTGGCGTTGGAAAATGGAACTAAATTTTTTAGCCGATCGATATCAAGTCGAATGAGCAAAACACAGTCGTAATCGGGCACATAGAACCCGAGCTACTTCTGTAGTTCCATCTTCCTCCGCCAGGGGTCGCAATCTGTTCTATACGAACATGGCTGAAATCTTTAATGCTATCGATGTCGAGTCAAATGAGCCGCCCATGAAACCAGAGACAGAAAAGCGCGCCTTGGTAAAACTGGAACTAAAATCCGTAAGTTCTAGCGATATCAAGTCGATTGAGCTAAACCGCATTGTGATCAGACTCATACAGCCCGAGATAATTTGAAATGAAATAGCAAAATCCTTAGCTTTTTATTTCTTTTTTTATACAAAAATCAGAATATTGCTAAAATAAAAAATTATGAGCCGAATTATCAACATTTTTTAAACTCTGATTTCCTAGCCCATTTTAAGCAAGGATGCAAAATTTTCAAATCCCAAAATCTACTATTTTTAAAAAATTTATATAGCCTATAAAAATTATCAATTCATCTCTTTCCACAGAAAGCGACGCGATGTCTTATCGAGAATTGACACGTTAAAAAAAATATTTTTAAGCGATCCGATTGCTTAAAAAAACATATCTCAGGATCTAATAATCTCAGCGTGCTGAAAATTAAATATCTGTATTCGTCGTTGAAAAATACGCTTAAATGTATAATTTTCAATTCGATAAATGCAATATTTCCAGAAAAATTATAGACGGTTGAAAGCCCCTAGTCGCCATTTTATATTGTAAAAATGAGAATATTCTACCACAGAAATTATCAAAACACTTGCGAATCAAAAGAAAGTGTTCTTTTGGAATAGAAATAAATTCTTTTTCCATTTTCATTAATGAGTTTTAAATTGATATTTTTAAAAGTTACTGGTCAATTTTTATTAATTTTGTTTCACTGAATTCGCGATTTTTTTTACATATGTTTGCAAAATTTCTTGGACGTAGAGCAATTATTTAGACGTGTTTCAAAAAGCGAGTTAAGCGAGTTGACTTTGGACGTGGCAAACCCGCATTTACAGTTACCCTCTTTCCTGTCTGGGTCCGATTCGAAGTCTGGTCAGTTTTTAGCCGAAATAAAGATAAGTTACAGTTCGAATTTTTAAAAAAATGAATTTTTGGAATGACAAATATCGACTACGTGTATACCACAAGTTTCGAATCGGTACCTCTAGTAGTTTTTTAGCTCATAGGCTATCGAAGCCTGAGAGCTTATGTGCCCGCCCGTTCTGTATGTATGTACGTATGTACGTATGTACGTAACGCGATAACTCTTGACAGAAATATCCGTTTTGCTTCGAATTTTGTTTATAGGTTCCTTGTGATAAGGCGCTTACCTGATTAGTTTTGGGAGTTGATAGGTTAACTATAAAGGGGGGAACGGGTGGCTAACCCCCCTTAATTTAGATAAAGGGTTTGTTTTCATGCAGAATTATCCAATGTTCTTCAAATTTTGTATATAGGTTCATTGTGATAAGGTTCTTTCCTGATTAGTTTTGGAGGTTCATAGGTTAAGCATAAAGGGGCTAATGGGGGGTAATCCTCCCCCCCTTAATTTAGATATATGAATTTTTCACGCAGAGTTATCCGATTTTCTTCAAATTTTGTATATGGGCTTATTGTTGCAAGGGACTTCCCTGATTAATTTTAGGGGTTCATTGGTGAAGTGTAAAGGAGGGGAACGGGGACTACACCCCCCCCCTTAATTTAGATAAATGGGTTTTTCATCCAGAATTATCCGATTTACTTCAAATTTTGTATATAGGCTCTTTGTGGTAAGGCACTTCCCTGATTAGTTTTAGGGGTTCATTGGTTAAGTATAAAGGGGGGAACGGGGGGACTAACCCCCTTAATATAGATAAATGGGTTTTTCAAGCAGAATTATCCGATTTTCTTCAAAATTTATATATATGTCCATTGTGATAAGACGCGTCTCTGATTAGTTTTGGGGGTTCATTAGTTTTGGGGGTTAAGTATAAAGGAGGAGACGGGGGGCTAACCCCCCTTAATTTAGATAAATGGGTTTTTCATGTAGAATTATCCGACTTTCTTCAAATTTTGTATATAGGTTCATTGTGGTAAGGCGCTTCTCTGATTAGTTTTAGCGGTTCATTGGTTAATTATAAGGGGGAGAAACGGGGGATGGTCCCCCCCTTAATATATTGTCGATTTCTCCATTTTTCGAGGGCTTATTTCAAATTCTTTGAAATAAGAGTATAATATACAGTTAGTGTGAATAGCCTGTGAGCTCAATGCCGTCAGTTTAACTGGGCAGTTTTCTTTTATTTTAATATTCGAGGCTAAGTGAAATTGAGAATATTTCGTTGTCTGGGATTATCAAAACGGTAATTTCTTTTGCGGTTACCATAAAAAAGTGCCATTTTCGAAGCGTATTTCAATGCTTTTTTTATGCGTTGTTTAAAGGGTTTCAATTAATATTTAAGTTAATTTTCAAAATATTAAAATTCTGAGGCTCCAAGGTCTTGGACTACCCTCACCTACATTTTCAGACCTCTAGGTGTGCTAGATTTTCCTTGTCATTGGAGAAAAACAGAGAGAAACTTTCTTTTATTAGTATAGATATTCTAAGGAAAAAAAAATTCTGCTTAATACATCGCCAAATTCTATTTTTAGTTTTAATATTTCAATTTAGCTAAGCTTTAAAGTGATCGACAATCTAGCTGAATCTGAACTTCTAGCAACTATCACACTTAGGTGATAGTGTACCTGAATACTTTCAGTGATCCTGTGATAGGACATTAAATGTTACAAGCACCATTTCCAATTGTTAATGAACACTAAATTGAAACTCGATCCATAAATTCATAAGCTACGCACACTATTTTCAACAACCACCGTGTTATGGTGTCTGTCAATAGCACATTTCAATCTTGTAATTTTTGAAGCAGTGTAACATCATTAAAATATACTTGAAACAATTATAACCCTTCATATATAGGGGAGATGGGGGATGATTGGGACAAGGGATGGATGGGACGTTCTCAATATTTCAGACAAGAAACTTATTTTTTTAGTTGCTTCCTATCCTCATAGATTCCACTACCATAGTGTGCTTTAGAACCAAAAGCAAGACCACATGGCTGTTTGCAGTTTCCTTCAAATTTGCATTTCCTGAAAACTCTGCTTAAAAGGTTTTTTTTTGTACATTTGAAGTTACTTAAATATCTTATGCAATATAAACAATTAAGATATGTTGTAGTTTTTTATTTCAAGGCTGAATACTGGTAATTAAAATGAATGAACATTAACCATTGTGACAAATTAATTTTTGAGACAAAATGGCTGACAATTGAATATATGCATCATGGGGATGATTGGGACAGTTCAAATGGGATGAATGGGACTGTCTCATTCATCCCTAGAGGATGCTGAAAAATATATTTATTAGCTAAATTATATTATATAGTTTGATAAATTAATAATATATGGTAATTATTTTTTTAACATTTCAACCGCATTGTAGCCAACGTCTTCAGCCATTGAATGCTTCCGCTTATGGGCCTCTTAAGGCAAAGATGAGATAAGTCCAAGATGATTAGCTAACAAATAATCCTGGAGATCATATTACAATTTACAATCTCTCAGCTTGTGCCAAGGAGGCATTTTTGTCAGCTTTTAGTCTTTAACATTGAATAAAGAGAGGATATTGTGTCCCATTCATCCCTGCTGTGGGAATGATTGGGACAGAGAGAATTTTTTTAAATTTCATAATATATTTCTGTATAATAATAATCTTGAATAAATAATGTGCATAATATGTAGTCAAACACTTAATATATGAAATATGATATATAATATTTATAATAACGTAAATAAAATATATAAAATAAATATTTTTGTGAAAATGTCACATTCATCCCCCATCAGCCCTACCTACATAATACTATAACTCTAATTATAAATACAATGTATCCGAATTATTTTTTTTAGTATCCTTGTAAACAAATTATAAATGTTGCACACTACATTTTAAACACGGAACATTCTATACTAAACCTCTATATATCAATAACATATGTCAGTCTCGTGTTAATCCAAGCATATTTACAAAAGTTGGAACGCAAAGAAGGAGTCGATCAAATACAGTCGATCCGGCCACACGAAGAGGAGGACAGACAGACGATCGGATGTCATAAATACTTTAAAACTATAAAAATACCAAATAAAGCCTTTGTGCAAGAATATTAAAAGGCAGAAAACCAACGTTAAAAATGCACAAATAAAACACAAAAAAGCAGCAAACATTTCTTCAGCAGTTTGCTGCTTTTTTGTGTATTATTTGTGCATTTTTAACATTGGTTTTCTGCCTTTTAATACTTTTAAACTATATTGAAAAGTTTTACAAATGACTGACAAATATATCTAGCAGCTATATTGATATTTTTATTTGGGATATTTTTGTTACTAAATAAGCATTGTAAGCGTTTTGTTTTTCATAAAATATCATTAAATCACATGACTATTGTTACATAAGTTTTATTGTTATATGATTAGTAAGGGAAAGAGACATTTTTTCACATGGAATAGACTCAATCTCGAGATATAGGTATATGGTTGATAAATATCGGCCAAAGTTTGTTAATACAGTCGAGTCTCTCTGCAACGAACTTCCATACAACGAATTTCTCTAAATAACAAATTTTTTGAAGGAACTGTAAAATAATCTCCATATAGCAAAATATATTTCACCATCTAACGAATTCTTTCAGAAATTATTCTTCATTTGTTCAGAAATACCTTCAAAACCACGTGGAATCGATTTTCAGTCACTGATTCCTGGTTTATCTTTCACAGCTGAGTACTTCTACCTTATTCGTTATTTTGTTTATCAAGTTCATTTTCACAAAAGTTTTGCGAAATTAGTTTATTTACAACTATTAATCTTGAAAATGTTGCCCATTGAGCGTACGAAATTTGTTGATCTGTTAATTAAGAGGTATTTATAAGCAGAGACCGATTAAGGTTGTATCCGGCCTAAGGTCCAGCACTTTTTCAATCCCCTCCCCTCGCACAAGAAAAAGATAGATTTTTTTTCAGAAATAGTCAGGGCTTATCGTTAGGTATTATGATGCAGTTGCCAAGTTAACTAAAATCTTTTTTGGTTTTTGAGAAAATAATTTCAGTAAACTGCAATTTTAAGAATTTTCTTTCTAAATCCCTTTATTTAATTTGGAGGACCTATCAACAGTGGGCCCAAGGCCATCTCCTAGTTGTTCAGTGCAGTCATCAGGCCCTGTTTATAAGCCTTTATGTGTACTGTTATCATTTTAAGCAGATATATTTTCACTTTTATTCTGTATTCCGTGTTAAAATGTGAAAAATTTTACGAGGGTATAACAGTTTCAAAATGAAAACAATCAAAAGTTACACCTTTCTTCGTCTAAAACAAATTTAAGTTTTCCTTTATGCATTTTTTTACTATGCTTTCAAATAAATGTTTATTTTCTGTTTTGAAACAGTTTAAATAATTTAAAACAATACAATGTCAAGGTAGTATTGTCAGTTCCACATCGCAAAATCTTAATTAAGCACCCCAAAAACAGTTGTTTTTTTCAAAATTTGCACATTAAATAAATAGCAACGTTTTCATTATTCTCTATGTAACGAATTTTTCAATATAACGAATTTTTTTTAGTAGAACAATGGATTTCATAATATAGCGACTCGACTTACATCCAGAAAACAAAATGATTATGTTTTTTCTTTCTTTCTTTTCTCGGAAAAAGACTTTATGTTGTAATAACAAGCTTTAAACATTGTATTTCTTTTGTTTAACAAGAACAATAGCAAATTGTAGCGGACAAATGTATTTAAAGTAGATAAAAAAATACTTCTAAAAATAATACATTGTAGAAAGCAATTGAAGCGTTTAGTTTTAAAATAAATTTCTACTATAATTTAATACAACATTTTCTTTTATACAATTTTCCAAAGTAAACGAAAAGGAATTGAAAGATTACATTTGATAAAAAAGTTTATATTTTCTGGCCTTCGATATTATATATTTATTATGATTCTTAGAAGATATTTTCTCAAAAAAGTTCAAGAAGGAAATAAAAAAGAAATAATTGATATAGGTTAAACTCATATCTTCAAGAAAAAAAAAACTATTATAAAACATGCCGAGGAAATCGATACATTTTTCTATTAGTTTTTAAAAAAGATTGCATTAAAATAATCATTTTTTCATTTATATTATATATTTCTTTTATATACTATAGATTTTTCATAGTAATCTATGCGTTTTTAAAATATTAAACATTTGTAAAAGTATGTCATATGATATAAGATGATGATTCGGAAAACACCTGTCGCGAAATTAAAAATCAAAGAATTTAGCGGAAACCTAAAAAGAAACCTACGAAGAGATATCGTTGAATACAGGGTCATTCATAATTCCCTCCGGGGTTTCGAAACGTTATAGTAAAAAAACGAAGACGAATATGAAAAAAAGAAACATATGAAATTATTCCGAAACTATTGAAGTTTTACTTACATACATCACAGGTGTTCTATGTGTGAACCCTTGGTCACACGGCATATATCCATGCGATAGTCCAGTTCCTGCCATACTCCGTTTCTTTAAATCTGAATCAGTGGTGTCAGTTCAACGGGCCTTTCGTAATAAATATCGAAAACATGGACCAACTGACAAAACAATTCATGTGTGGTACCGGAAATTTAAAGAAACGGAGTATGGCAGGCAATTATTCCGAAACTATTCAAGTTTTACTTACATACATTACAGGTGTTCTATGTGTGAACCCTTGGTCACACGGCATACATCCATGCGATAGTCCAGTTCCTGCCATACTCCGTTTCTTTAAATCTGAATCCGTGGTGTCAGTTCAACGGGCCTTTCGTAATAAATATCGAAAACATGGACCAACTGACAAAACAATTCATGTGTGGTACCGGAAATTTAAAGAAACGGAGTATGGCAGGAACTGGACTATCGCATGGATGTATGCCGTGTGACCAAGGGTTCACACATAGAACACCTGTAATGTATGTAAGTAAAACTTGAATAGTTTCGGAATAATTTCATATGTTTCTTTTTTTCATATTCGTCTTCGTTTTTTTAATATAACGTTTCGAAACCCCGGAGGGAATTATGAATGACCCTGTATATAAAACAAATATAAGGGTGAAGTGGGATAGTTGCCTGACTCTTTTATAACAGTACTTGTAATCTGTGTTTGGTATATAATAGCATTTCAGATTGTCTCGTAAAATATTATATCTGCTCATTGCACAAAGTGGCTCATCCGATAATACATGCAGTCTTGTAATAGTTGTGAGTGGAAAACTAAATCATGTGTGGTCCACATGATCTATATAAGGTGCAAATGTTGATGAGTACATTTTGTTAGTGAGCGACGACTTTAAGTTTGTTGCCTGAACAAAGTATATTACTGCTACTGTGGCAGATAAACGTCTAAAATCTCTGTCGTTTAAGCCTCTGACCGCCGAGCAAGAGGGCAAAATTCTAATGTTTTCAACGTAATTTTTTAAAATGCTAAAAAAACATGATATAAAATACTAATTACTTATATGAGTGTGTTCCTTGGTAAACTTCTCCTCCTTCTTAATTATTACTTAACGTTTTATTAAATTTGTAGAATTATATTAATTTAAATAATTCTCATATTGTCGTGAAACCTACAGCATAGTGCACGGATATATCAGTTCTTGGCAGTAGGAAGGTAAAAGATTTCGCCTGAGGAAATTTCTGATATGGCATGTGATATCATCTGATGCTGTTTTCCACCTACTTTTATTGATAACGAAGATGGAACGTTTTGCATTAATTCTAACTCAAACATATATTATAATGCAAGATGCGCATAAATTTGTTGGGTAAAAAGAAAGGTGCATATAGCGAAACATGAAAGTACACAACATCATAACATAGTAAAAAGCACAAAATTTGTCTTTTCCCTCTGAGCGTCTGGTGGCTTTCCTGCATTTTCACATAAAAGCTCATAAAAGTAATATTAATTGAGATTTTCATTCACAGTTTGTGTCTAAAATACACTTCATATCTCTTTATCATACATATATCTTAAAATACAATTCCATTAAAAATATTTTTGTCTACAGCCAATTTAAATTGTTTCTGGGAAACGGAAAAATACGGGCTAAACGCTTAGCGGGTTAAGAGCCTACACTATATTCACGCAAAGAAACGGGAGCGTTAAATTTAAACCTACCGGCTAAATCTTTACAGATTTGTCGCTTGTATTCTAATATTTTAAAATTTTAAACATTTAAATATTTTTATGATTTTTTTTTGCATAGGATACCGGAGGGTGATATCTAATGTTGTGCGTTTGTACTTTTTCGATTTTGGTTAGTTTTTTTATATGAGGATATAACACTTTCAGAACCGGTTGGAACTGGTTCTAAAAATTAAAGTACACCCAATATCAAAAAAGTAAAAAAGCACAACTTTAGATATCAATCTCAGATATCCTATGCAAAAAAATAAAATAAAATCATTTAAAATTATTAAAATGCATGACAGACATTTGAAACGAACGCTTCCATAGGATTGACATTAGCTTCCGAGTGTTTCTGCGGGACTAGTGTAGGCTTTAAGAGCCTACATTAGCCACGGTAAGAAACGCTCAAGCTAATGTTAAGTGTATAAGAAGGTTATTTTCAAATTTCTCGCTCGCAATTTAATATTTTTAAATCATTTTTTTTTTCATAGGATGACTAAGGTCGATCTCTAACTTTGTGCGTTTTTACTTTTTTGATTTTGGTTAAGTTTTTCTATAAGCCGACATTTTCAATTTTGGAACCAGTTGGAACTGGTTCTGAAAGTGAAAGTGAAACTCGAACCAAAATCAGAACAGTAAAAACGCACAACGTAAGAGATCGACCTCAGCTATCCTAAGCAATAAAAAAAAAAAAATCATTCAAAAATGTTAAAATGCAAGCAAGAAATTTAAAAATGACATAGACTTAACATTAGCTTGCGCGATTCTTAACGTGACTATTGTGGGCTCTTAAGACTATTGTGAGCTCTTATTACATCCAAAGCTCTCTTTTTTTTTTTTTTCATCAGACAGCCGATCCTTTAGATTTTAGTTACAGTTTTTTCATAAGCGGACATTTTCAATTTCAGAACCGGTTCCACCGGTTCTGAAAGGGAAAGTACCATTATATTAAAAAAATCTGAAACCAAAATCGAAAAAGTAAAAACTAACAAAGTTAGAAATCGGCCTCAGCTATCCTATGAAAAAAATAAAGATCATATAAAAATATTAAAATGCGAGCGAGAAATCTGTCAAGAACCTTTACATAGACTTAACATTATCGTTCGAGTTTCTTTTCAAGACTAGCGTAATCTCTTAAACACTTAAAACCACTCTGTTAAAAAGCCCTAAACTTTTTTCAACGTGGTTGATTAAGTGTGGCTTTTTGAGAAGTGCCGCAGTCTGTATTTTTTGTGTGTGTGCGTGTGTGCGTTTATGACTTATTATAGTTTGTATGGCCGACTGTCTGACCATTTGTCGGTCTTTCTCTTTTGTCATATGTCTGTCCGTCCGTACTCTAACTTGCATAAATATAATTGCGAAGTACCATGTAATTCAGATATGTCATTTAAATTTACTGCGGCATGATCACTAGTAAAAATGAAGTGTATAGCATTTATAATTCATATACAAGGACACTCAAAAAATACGTTACATTAAAGTATATGGGAAAAAATGTTCAAATGTATGTTAATGCTGTTACACTATTTCAAACATATTAAAATTCATATACACCACAAAGGTGAATTACAAGATGCTTTCTCTAAAATATGGTGTGTACAGCATTTATCGTTAATTCACAGTGACATAAAGAAATTTTCGGCTGCATTACTGACTATGAGTGGTAGTTACTAAGTATGTTTTCAGATGTAGGATGCATTATTCATCTAAATTAATTTTTTGAATATTATTTGTATAATTTATTATATTAATTTATTTTTTATAATATTATTTGTATAATGTGTATAATTTATATAGATTATGGGCAGGAATACATAAAGTGATTCGCGTACATTTCCTTCTATTCACAGAAATTGCTAAAGGGGAATTTTCAACTGTGTTATGCATTTCCCAACCGAACTATTTTTTTGAATACTACGTAATATATTTATACATATCGAGATAGATAGATAGATAGATCATATATAGGACTGCACGAAAGAATTCAGATTGCTGAAATTTGGTTTTCAAATGTGTTATACCTGTTCCAATTTGTTTACTTATATATTAACTTTCCCTTCATTAAATGGTGAAATTTTGTTACAGAATTCTGAATGTGTTGGAAAGTGTTTCATAATCTATGCTTGAAGATGTTTTTTCTTTCATGTTTAAAAATATTAGATGTGGCTGTTCTTTTTAACTAATTAAACGCGCCTTCGGTAAATCAGTTTTAGCAATATCTTTTTGAGCGTGTTTATGTCAATTAATGTCCATGCAGTGCTGCTCCGTGATTTCACTTCAAGAATGGATTTCAAGAGCGACAAACTAACAGATATTATAACATATTAAATCCGTCTTTTATAAAACCATGCATTTGAAATCTATAGGTGAAATAATTGGTGATAGTTTTTAACCTGGAACTACTCCACCACAAACAATTAAATAATCAAAAATGGTACTTTAGCATTGAAATAAGAAGAATGCCCGCATATAGTTCAATACTAATAATCTGCCATTATAGTGCTTCCTTGTAATTAATATTTCGCAATTGATTCAACTGCTAAGCTGCCGAACCAATTTTTGTATATCCTTCTTGGTGGTTCTGAATCGGCCCCTTGAGTCCGGAAGATGACCGGACTCTCGACACATGGAGATGTTTCGTCGACACGAGGGGAGCGGCAGACGATGAATCCGATTCCTCATCGTGGTGGGGCAGTGGGAAAGCGAAGTCTGTCTAGCCGAAGATGCCGATTCTACAATGTCTCTCCCTCTTTTGGGCCGGTTCTCGGCTGCATTAGGATCAGGCCGTCTTCCCTTGAGGTCCTATGTGTAGAGCCTTGACTTAGTGTCTTAGTCAGTTTACGTAACGGACATGGGCACGGCACTTGTCCTCCGCGGGAACTCGGGATGACAATGTGGTGAAAAGACATTAGCGTAGACCGAACCCTCGCGCCCGGAGTTTTTGCGTCCGGGGAGTGACGCGAATGGCAAAGGTTAAGCTAATTCGGATCAGGCGGCTGCAAAACTTGTCTATGATAGTTCGGACGGAATCTGTAGAACATGGATTGCAAGGGTTCAATTGTGACGCCCGTCGGCAGGTGAGACGGCACGTCGCAACTCTCGGTGTCATGCGGGCGGTTAAACGTAGACGGTCAATGCGGGTTGGGATATGTACGACCGTCCCTTGTGATTCCTCTGTAGCTGGATCAGTTGGGCGTCACCCTGAAGGTCTGGATTGGATCAAAACTGCCCCTTGGGACCAGATGCGATTTGACGACACGGGGTCACGGCACTCAGCCTGCGATACGTGATTCACGTCTTTTATCTGGGAGGGGATTTCTGCTTTTCGATCCGATCGACCACGAGGAACCGGACCGGAGGCTCGTCAGTAAAATGGCGGCGTTAGAACCTGAAATCAAATCATGGGCCGAAACCCAGTCCGACACGTCTTTGTGTAGCCAGGACTTACCACGTCGGGCGTGCGGATGAGTGGAACGTCTTCCCTAAGCTTAATCCAATACTAATCTCGATCGGGGCCGCCTTTTTGGCTCGCTTGGAAGGAGTTTACACGTCTTCCAGAGTCCGATAGTGCTGTCTTTGATTCTTCTGTTTTTGTGTTTGTGTTTGTTTTATATGTGGATGAACCGGAGAACGGAGTCGATTGGAGATCTCCTCGTATTTCGCTGTGAGGGTTTGCCGAATGCAAAGCCGTTAGAAGGGGACGACATAGCTGGATCACAACTATGTGAAAGGAACGAATCTCCTCGTGGCCAGAGGCGCCTATGTCACATTTTGTGACGACCCACGGCAGAAGAACAAGTCGTTCGTCCTTCCCTACGCTCGATGATCGGACGCCGTGGTTTAGCAAGAATACGACCGAAATTTAGAATACGACCGAGGGACAGACTCTCCTTATGGGGTTTCGGCGAGGAGGTCGCTGGGTTGTTTCGACGGTTCATCGATTGTCTGTGTGGTGGTCTCCTCTAAGCTATGGGATCCACCGCGCACCGCAACGACCTATGTCGTCACATGCTCGGGTATGAGGTTTGGAGGTTCCGCAAATGGCTCTCCTCCGGACCTGCCGGTAGTGCACTCGGAGAATCCGATTTGCGCGTGAAAGGTCCCTTAGGACCTGGGTCCGGTGGTCGTATGACGCGTCGGGCGCTCCTCAGGCTCCTGGAGGCGCAACCTAGTTTTATATCCTGCATTTTGTAATTTAATGAAACAAAATCACAAATATCATCATTTTAATTAATTAAAAATTCCGAAGAATTATATTTCTATTTCACTAATACTTTTCTTAAAAAGTTTTTGATATCTATCAATAAAATTGCAGTAGTCGATTTCGTGAACGTAGCATGGCATTTTTCATGGATGAGCCACAATAGAAGTTGGATTTGTTAAACATATTCCTCAAATTTTGATCCAAACCAAAATAAGGGATACTCCTGTATCTGTACCCCTATCCTACAGAGAGGTAATTACGCACGACTGATTTTACTAGCCGGTGTCTGCCACAGCAGCGCAAAATTTCGAGGAAGGTTTCGCCCTCTTAAAAAATGACTTCAATTAGCAACTCTGGAGAGGATTTATATATTTTCGTTCGTGGTTATATTATATTTTCCTGCATTAAAAAGCATCTGCCCTTTTTTATTGTGTAATTTCAAGCTGTTATATAATAATATTATATTTTAAGTAATTGCATTTATCTTTTTATGCTTTACGTATTTTAATCTCTCTAATAATTTAATTACAGGATGATATTTCAAAACAACATTTTTTTTTCTTTTAAAATAATTTTGTTCTTCATTGAATCTGTTCAAAATAATATTGAGGCTCAAAAAATGCTAATTATTTTCAGAATATTTTATATCAAACATCAACGTGTAACTTCTTTATGCGCCACTAGCAATGAAAACTTTGTAGTTCCCTTTGTCTTTGTTTCCCTTAAAAACATGCAATACAAATATGTGATTGAAGTTCAATAAATATGAAGCAGCTTTTTGCTTCACATAATTTATGCTATTTGAAATTATTTTCGTAAACTGCATCACCTTGCACATAACATAGTTGAAGAAATCATAGAAAAGAAAATTTACCGTATTTTTCGGCTTTTCCGCGTCTCAAAAAATTTATTTTAGACACAGAAATATTATTTGATAAAATGCTACTTTCTTGAACTCGGAATACACTTGACTTCAATTACTAAATACAATTTTTGGGTCTAAACTTTTTTATTTGAGACGCGGATTATACACCAAACAGTACGGTATACAATTTGTACAGTTTTACCACAAGTGTTTAATAGAATATTGTGCCATATTAATTCGCAGAAAAATATTATATACTCTGCAATTAAATAAACCGATTATAAAATTCTGTGATTTAAACATTAAATAGTAATTTCCTAATCCGAAAGAGTGTTGTCAGCTTCCTTGGTAATTCCAAGAAGTGTACGCACCATGCATAATATAAATCAATAAGAAAGCGTTGAATCAGATCAAACGTTTGAGATACAGAGATAGAAGACTTCAGCAAAATAATTAAACAAAAATCAGATTTTCTTCTTTTTAGCACTTTCCAACCTAGTTGAAAAGTGCTTATGACTTGCGGTTTGTCTGGCCGTATGGCCGTCTGGCCGTCTGTCCGTGCTCTAACTCCCGTAAATATGCTCGGATTGCTCTGCAATTTTTATATGTTATTGTCGTTATCCATGGCACGTTCCCTATTTCAACTGAAGTGTGTAGCTCTTATAGTTTTCTTACAGGGACACTCAAAAGAATTCCGTTACATTGCTGTCTATGGGGAAAAATCATTTGCGGTTTATTTTAAAAATGTTTCACTATTGTAAACGCATTGAAATTTATATAGATCACTAAGATGCATTAGAAGAAACTTAATATGGAATAATAGGTGTATAGCACTTAGAGTTACTTTACAGGGACAGTCAAAATAATTCCGTTACATTACGTCTATGGAGAAAAATCGTCTGCGGCTTATTTAAATAATGTTCCACTATTTTAAACGCATTGAAGTTTATATATATTACTAAGGTGCATTACAAGAGGCTTACTACAGAATAGTGTGTGTATAGCAGTCATCGTTCATTTACAGGGGCACACAAAAGAATTCTCTACTGTCTGTTAACAATAATTCCAGGAAGTGCGTTTTAAGTTACTGAACGCGATTTTAATCTTAACTAGCTTTTTGTCTATTACGTGGTGTGTATAAATTCTGTAGATCCTATACAGGGCAGCACAAAAGTTCGCGAACGCATTTCCGTTTATTGACAGAAACTCCAGAAGGAGAATTTAAACTGTGCTACGCGTTTCCTAACTAAACTAAAATTTAGCATCCTATGTATATATACAAATCTATAGATCATATACAGGGCTACATAAAAGTATTCGGATATTTTTCCGAATATTGTATATATTGAAAATTCCTGAAATTACGTTTTTAAATATGTTATGCGTTTTCCAAATTGTTTACTTAGCTGTCATCTTTCAGCTTATTAAACGGTAATGATTTGTAAAATTATTTTAGAAGCGTTGGAAAGTGCTACATAATCTATGCTTGACGCATGATTTTTCGTTCTTGTTTAAGTTGAATTATGTTGAACTTTGACAAAAAAAGGCAGCTTTTGGGGGTTTTATTGTAATCTTGGCAGATTACAGTGATATCTTAACAAACGAATGTTTCGACTAACGATCATAGTTTTTCTGATTTTTCAGACTCAGATAACGGATTTGGGCTTGGCTTACTAATATTTTTTGTGTGGGGTGGGGAGATGATTGCACTGACATAACGCAGTATCGTTGCTTTTACTTGGACTGTATTCGGTTAACGAACAATTTGGCGTTGTCATTACGGAGCGAAGAATGTTAGTTAACCGTATCAATGTACTTTTTTCCATAAGAAAAAATATTTAATATTGTTACGTATTCATTCTATTTTAAAATTGGTATAATATAATATTTTATAATTTAATGAAACTATATATATATATATATAATTGTCATTATAGAAAATACTTAACGCGCTTTAATCTGAACTAATTTTAACTAACAATTTTCTCAAAGAAGTATCCATGTTTTCATAATAACATTGATGATTAAATTACAAACTTTTTTTACAAACATCAAGAATCAATGTATAAATGTTTAATGCTTCATTAACAATGCAATATTTCCAGTGCTCAGTACATACGTTTTGCCTTTAAAACATAAAGTTCAAATAAATATATGACTAAAATTTGATAAGTGTAAAAGGGGTTTATGCCTTAGGAACTTCCTTATATTTGAAAAGATTTTCGTCATTTTGAATGCCATACACAGAGCATACTTGAAGGAAGCATAAAAGAGAAGACGGATCGAATAATAAGAAGATGTTGACGCAGGTCAAACTTTTGAGCCCCAGTGATAGAATACTTCAGTGGAAGAATTCAAAGAAATCCGTGTATTCTTTTATTTTGTGTAAAATTATACTGAACATTGATTTAAAAAATATATATATATTATTGTTCAGAAAACTTCGAGTCATTTTTAACACTTTCCAACCTAGTTGAAAAGTGTTTATGACTTCGGTTTGTCTGGCCGTAAATATGTCTGGCCGTAACTCCCGTAAATATGCTCGGATTGCCCTGCAATTTTTATATGTTATTGGCGTTATCTGTAGCATATTCCCTATTTCAACTGAAAGGTGTATCACTTATAGTTTTTTTACAGGGACACTCAAAAGAATTCCGTTACATTACGGTCTATGAGGAAAAATCAGTTGCGGTTTATTTTAATGATGTTACACAATTTCAAACACATTGTAATTGATATATATCACTAAGGTGCATTAAAATAAGTTTAATATGGAATAGGGTGTGCATAGCACTTATAGTTACTGTAGAGAGACAGTCTTAAAATTCCGTTACATTATGTCTATGGAGAAAAATCGTTTTCGGTTTAATTAAATAATATTTCACTATTTTAAACACATTGAAATTTATATATATCAACTAAGGTGCATTACAAGAGGCTTACTGCAGAATATTGTGTGTATAGCAGTCATCGTTCATTTACAGGGACACACAAAAAATTCTCTACTGTCTGTTAACAATAATTCCTGGAAGTGCGTTTTAACTTGCTGAACGCGATTTTAAATTTAACTCCCTTTTTGTCTATTACTTGGTGTGTATAAATTCCGTAGATCCTATACAGGGCAGCACAAAAGCTCGCAAACACATTTCCGTTTATGGACAGAAACTCCAGAAGGAGAATTTTAAACTGTGCTACGCGTTTCCTAACTAAACTAAAATTTAGCATCCTATGTAGTATATACAAAGCTGTAGATCAGGGGTTCTCAAACTTTTAGACCGACGTACCACTAAATCGAAGTTCATACTTCCGCGTACCACCTGGTAATAAACGTAAATCTAACATAGAAAAACCTGTCTAAAACGAAATATTTCTCCGGTCTTTTGTATTTCCGTCATAGCAGGTTTTATTGCATTTAAAAATGGATGATTATATTACTAAATTGATTGCTTTGTAATAACATTCAAGTATAAAGTAGTATCATTATTAAATTTTAAAAATGCATACAATATCAAAATAAAGTATTTTGGTGTAGTAAAAAAGCCACAATACTTAATGACATATTGGCGCACACTGATTCATATACTGTTGTAGTAGGCTAATGAAAAGGGTGGTCTTGTTTTATCAAGCACAACTTCCTCATGTCTGGCTCAATATTAGGAAGTTTTAGTCATAAGTCAGATTCGATGTTTAGTTTGAACGTTATTACGTTCGTTGAAACGTTCAAATATTTACATTTGAATTAAATTTTTTTCCTCTACCCAAACTCTACCCAACTCTTTACCTGTCTCGCTATCCATCTGTCAATCCGTCTTTCTACCTGTCTTGCTTCCCGTTTAACCCTTTCCGGCACAGGCAAAGTCTGTTCGTAAACTGAGAAATTACTGACTGACACCGGAATTTACAAACGACTTTCTTAGAAAATAAAAACTCCTTATTTTAAGCTTTCATTGTAGAAACAAAATTTTATTAAATATTCTTGGTGTCGAATGCAAGTTTGGAATTAAAATTAGGTGTGCCCGGAGTGGGACGACTGTGCCGGAAAGGATTAATTACCAGTCTCTCGACACGTCTGCCTGTGTACATACTCCTCTCTCTACCCGTCTGTCAACTCGTCTCTGTGCTCTTCTGTCTGCCCGTCTCTCTATCCACCACGCAACCCGTCTCTCAACCTTTACTCTACACGCCTGTATATCAGTCTCACTACTCGTCTCGCTACCCGTCTCGTGACCCGTCTCTCTACCCATCTCGGTACCCCTCTGTCAACCCTTTTTTTACCTGGCTCGCTACCCGTTTACCTATTCGTTTCGCAACCCGTTAGCCTATCTCTGTCACAACCCGTCTCTCTACCCATCTCACTATCCGTCTGCCTACCCGTTTGTTTACTCGTCTCTCTACCTCTTCCCAATAGTTTCACAATTCACTCAATATACAGAAGCCGTTTACCGTTATTAAATACAAACAGAAGTAATTCATCTAATAAGTGTAATTAGATGCAATTTTTAAATATACATGCGTAAACCAGCAAAATAATTCATTAGTTTTAGTTTCATAGTTGTTTATATAATTTGGCAATAAATCTCAACTTCTTAAACCCGAATTGTGTCAAGCTTTTTAAAAAAGCCTAAAGGTCCGTATAACTGGGAAGTATCCTCAGGGCTATTAGATACATGTTATAGTTAAATGAAAGTTTCATAATCGGGTTTGCAGTTAATTGCTTAAGTCAGAAAGCGTAGCTTAACGCCATTTTAAATTCAATGCTGTAACTTTCCTTTTATTTTTTATATTTTTTTTAAGAGTTGGTGGAAGGGGAAAAGATTATCAAATATATACATTTGAATTCAAACTTTTGCTTCCATGTTTATCTTAGTGTTGTTTGTATTATTAATTAATACTTTGTTCACCGAGCTTCATTCGAAACAAATGTAAAAGACTTCTTCTACAGTTTTTTCCAGGGAAAACTACCGTAATCGGCCCAATGCCAATCGGAGCATTTAATATCATTATTGTAACTGTTGTAGAGTTAAAACAATGTTGTTGCTAGCTTTATTGTTGTTTGAGACCAGCCTTGTCTGTGTATCTGAATGGGGAAAAGTTCCGTATCCTGTGCCGGTTGGCGCGATTGGCGAAAAAATTAAATATGGTGCCAAAAGCATCTTACCGAAGCATCTACTTTAAAAAAAGCATCTTACTAAAAGCATCTACTTTAAAAAAAGCATCTTACTAAAAGCATCTACTTGAGAATATTACCAAATTTTTCCAGAGAGCGGAAAAACATGTTTTTCAAATGTTTACAAACGTACTTTTATTAAACCATGTTTTTGAACCATCTTAAAAACATAAATACGATGCTAAAATAAAATTTTATCGCCATTTTCGAAATTTTAATAAGTAATGAAAATAGATAAACAAGCATATTTAATAAACCTAAGAGGTATTTTTGGGATAAATAATTGTTATTGTCAGGGGGAAAATTGTAAAAAATTAATAAACGAACGAAAAACATACCTAAATTAACTTTTGGGAACCTCAGGAAAAAAATATCGATGTAAATAGCATTTAAAATCTTTAAATGGAGAAGTGTTCTGTATAAAAATGCAAAACATTATACGCTTGATATAAATATTTTTGGAACAGCTGTCGCTAGGGCAATGGGTTTGGCGTGATTTTTGTTTGCGCCATTTTGGACAGAAAACCCTTTTTTGAGAACCCGTTAGGCCAAGATTGCTAAAACATGATTTGAATAATCTTACTCTCTTGGCCATTTTAAATAACCTTAGTCTCTTTAAGACTGATTTCCATGAAATAGGAGAAAACTATAACACTTTTTGTACAAGAGAAGAAAAATATTTCAATCAACACAATGAATCAATTTATGAATTGTGTTTGAAATAAGACTTTTATTTCAACACCTCCTAGACGCTCTTCTAGTACAAAAAGAACAATGGGTAATAAACAACATTTCAAGTGTAATTTATAAATTACATTTGAATGTTTTGTTTTAACTCCTCCTACACACACACGCTCCTCCTACTTCCAAGCATTCAGACTTTACCGTCAGATAACTGAATTTGTAAAGTATGTTTAAAAACAGTTCTTCCACTAATTAAAAGTACTTCATTCATTCATTAATTTTAAAATTATTAAAAATTCATTGTCTCTATTAAAAATTCAATTTTTATCTATATAAATCTAATAATTGTGTTTTTAATTCTGGAAAACTGATTGTATCATAAGCGTTGAGTGCGAATTTCAGCAACTCTGCTGTAGCAAACATTTCTCGTAACAAGAAAATAGAAAAAACCTTTACAAATCCTAAATCACTTCAAATTTTTTTTTTTTAATTTCCAAGTTAATAAAGACGATCCTATATAAAATTATAATTTTCGATCCTATAATAATATGCTGATTTTTGTATTTTATTCCACGTACCAGTATCGGTACCAGTAGCCAGAGCTTCGCGTACCAGTACTGGTACGCGTACCATAGTTTGAGAATCCCTGCTGTAGATCATATACAGGTCTGAATAAAAGTATTCGGTTTCCGAGTATTGTATATGTTGGAAATATACGTTGGGAATTCCTGAAATTACGTTTTTAAATATGTTCTGCGTTTTCCAAATTGTTTACTTAGATGTTATCTTTCAGCTTATTAAATGGTAATGATTTGTAAAATTGTTTTGGAAGCGTTGGAAAGTGTTACATAATCTATGTTGACGCATGATTTTTCGTTCTTGTTATTTCTACATAAGAGATAATTTTGTTTTGTTTTAATTCAAATTTAAAACTGTTGTAGTAAAATAATTTAAATTTAATCAATCTAAATTTAATTAGTAACATTATCACAGAATCTAACTTATAACTAATAATTTAAATATATATATATATATATATATAAAAGTCATTATAGAATTTTAGCGCAATTTATTTTTCTAACATTCCTTCTTAAGTATTATTGCTCTCAAAAAATTGGCTATATGTGTTTAAAATAATATTGACAGTAAATTAAGGACAATATTGACACCTTCTCGACGAGCACCCTGTACACATTTTTTTTAATCTTTTAGCACCAATATTTTCAAATGTAAATCTTTGCCTCATTTAATTGCAGATATGTTTGATTTGCTATTGCTAAATTTATGATTCGGAAATACTATTTTGAAAAATTAAGGATTGTACGTATTCTGTAGGTAACGCATATGTGACGCTCATCGCAAAGAGATTAAAAAAAATCAGAACGCTAAATATTAATATTTAAATGCCTGATCTATAATTATAAAATATAAATGTTTACCTGAGTGTGTCTCCGTCTGTCTATGTGTTTGTTTGTTGTCGATGGCTAGGGAAGTCTATTGAGCTTACACGGCTGGAAATGTGGTTCCGGATAGACGAAGATAAGTCCCAAAGCATCTCAGTCTCAGGTTTTTAATTTTTGATAACTAGTCAAGATATTAATTAAAAACAATCATTCACATCTAATGAACAATCATCAATTATTCTCAGTTCGTCGGCGTTATATCCGAGGAAAACAAGATTTTTTCATGATTTTTCATGATTTCATGATTTTTTTAGAAGCAAGGAAACATTCCGTTTTTCCTAGTGAGTAATATCACGTTTGCTCTGTACGAGAAAGGAATAATTTATAAGGGCTTCTGTGAATAACCATTACCTTCTTTGTATCAATAGTACTTTTCATTGAAAAATAATAATATTTACAATTAAAAAAAAATGGATTTTTTTCCGATCGCCAGAGCTTGGATGGAATTGTAATAAAAAGTTAAGACGGCATTTTCCTGGTACATTGCGTATGATTCTTTTTAAAAACAAAATTTTTATTTTTCAAAAAATTGTTTTCCCGCGGTTGTTTTCCAAATTTTCCGTTTTTTGTGCATTTTAAAATTGCAATCGCTGATTACTGTTCTTAGAGTACTTAGTACCTCTTAGAGTACTTAGTACTCTTATAAAAATATATTAATAATTACTATTGTTAAATAATATTTTCTGGGGGTCATTTTCATATTTTCCGTTTTTTCTGCAGTTTAAATTACCATCTACGTAGTCGGGATGAAAATGCAAACAAAAATCCCACTGGAAATTGTAGATCGACAGCAGACAGACAGACAGAACCACACTCGGACAAAAAAATGTCTTTTATTATTATAGATGAGGTAAAAAACATTTATGTATTGATATTTGACAGCTTTTTACCTCACAGGCTATCAAAGCCTGAGAGCTTATGTGCCCGTCGGTTCTGTATGTATGTATGCATGTATGTATGTACGTACGTACGTATGTATGTACGTAACGCGATAACTCTTGATAGAAATAACCGTTTTACTTTAAATTTTGTTTATAGGTTCCTTGTGATAATGCACATCCCTGATTAGTTTTGGAGGTTCGTTGGTTAAGCATAAAGGGGGAAAACGGGAGGCTACCCCCCATAATTTAGATAAATAGGTTTTCCATGCAGAATTATCCCATTTTCTTCAAGTTTTGTATATAGGTTCATTTTGATAATGCGCTTCTGTCAATAGTTTTGGGGGTTCATTGGTTAAGTATAAAGGGGGAAAGGGGGGAGCTAATCCACCCATAATTTACATAAATGGGTATTTCATGCAGAATTATTCGATTTTCTTCAAATTTTGTATATATATTCATTGTAATTAGAGACTTCCCTGATTAATTTAAGGGGTTCATTAGTTAACTATGAGGAGGTAACGGGGGGATGACCCCCCCCCCCTTAATATATTGTTGATTTGTTTATCTTTCGAGGGGTTTATTTCAAATTCTTTGAAATAAGAGTATAATAAACAATTAGTGTGAATAGCCTGTGAGCTCAATGCCCTCAGTTTAACTGGGCAGTTTTCTTTTTTTTTATTTTTTTAATCACTTAGTATTCATGCTTTCACATTTGATATCCTGATTATTTTTAACCTCGAACTAAGAACAATTGAGCTATTTTTTGTAGTCTCATCAATACCTTTCATTTACATTAGATGAATATTTAATATTTCAAACACGTTATCTACTGAAGGTCATTTTCTTATTTATACATTTTCCAGGCCCGGGCTTATTTTTTCTTGGCAGACTAGGATGCGGCTGAGCAACATCGGGTGGATTTTCTAGTTACTAATCAAAACCTTGTACTTCCCTATATGCAATTTTGCATTAAAAAAATTTGATGCAAATATTTGATCAAAGTTCGATAAATATGAAGCAGCTTTATGCTATAAGAAATTTCTTCTATTTGGAGTAATTTCCGTCATTTTCAATATCATGTAAGTATTACAGTTGAGAGAGGAATAGAAAAAGGATTTATATAGAATAATAAGAAAAGTGTTGACTCAAATCTAACTTTGAATCCCAGAGTCAGAATACTTTGGCAAACAATTCGAAGAAATTCAAATATTCTTTTGTTTTAGGTTCAATTATGCTGAGCTTTCACAAAAAAAATATTTTCTTTTAGAAAACTTTGCCAAATTCTTTTATTTTATTTCGAAGATATTTAATGCTGTTTCGTCGTATATAATATTTGAACAATGGATACATATTTTTTTAATTTTGATATGACGAAAAATAGGAAGAAATTTCTATCGGAAATTCAGTTGTCATAAATTTATAATTAAACATTTACATATTATTTTCCAATAGCATAATTTTGCATACATTCTTAAGTAACTGTCATGTGTTAGTAAAAACGGTTTGATTGTCTATATATCTATGCTATCATGTGTCTGCACAGGCATTTTAAAATATGTTTAATCGCTATGGAATCGCATATTGCTGAAAATAATATAATGAGCTGTGTAATTTTTAATAAGGTATTCGTTATTGTATAAAATATACTTACTGCAACAAATACTCTTACGAGACCATATAATATATCATATATTCTAATACGACATGTTCGAGAACTTTTTTGGGTCATTTTTGGGTCAATGCGGGTCAAGTTAAATTTATTTAAAAAAAGGCTTTAACGATTTTGATTACATTTTGTATCCTACGAGTTTCGGGCACGAGAAAATCATCGGGCTAGATCACATGTCCGGGAAAATTCGATTAGTGGGTCATTTTTGGGTCACTGTGGGTCAAACTAATTTTATCTAAAACACCGCTCAGAGTATTTCAACTAAATTTTGATTCCTATGGTTTTCAGGCTCGAAAGCACTGTTGGGCTATGTCACATGCTGGAGAAAATTCGATTAGTGGGTCATTTTGGTCATGGTTCATTATGGATCCAGCTATTTTTATCTTTAAAACGGCTCAGACGATTTGTAATAAATTTTATATCTTACGGTTTTTAGGCACGATAAAATCATTGGGCTAGTTCACATGCTCGAGAAAATCCAATTAGTGGGTTATTTTGGGTCATCATGGGTCAGGGTCAAGCTAATTGTATCTAAAAAACCACTCAGACTATGACTAAATTTTATATCCTACGGGTTTCGGGCACGAAAAGGCAATTGTGCTTAGTCACATGTTCGAGAAAATTTTATTAGTGGGTCATTTTGGTCATGGGTTATTTGAACTCATGATATTTGACCGAGCATAGCTTGGTCTTTCCTGCTCGTTAAGCTGAAAGGCAGTATGTTAGAAAATGTAAAAGTAATTTACATTTCATATGCATTATTGTATTTTTTAAATAAATAATACATGTATTTTTGTACAACAAATTTATCTGTTGACAAGCAGCGTTTTCGTTTTAATTGGCGATTGAAATGCTCAATATAGAGGGCAAACATTATGGCGATTATGGGATTTTTGGCGATTGAAGAACTTTGGTGAAGAAATTTGAGAAAAATTGGAAAATTCCAGAAATTAAGATTCTACGATTTAGAGAAAACGACTTATCAAGAAAGTGCAAGAATACATATGATGAAGCGACAAGCCAAAGCAAGTGTACAAATATTATCATACGAGAATCATTGCAATATTAAAACGGAACACTGGTGGCTCTGAGAACATAATTTCAGAAATTCCTTTAATTATTCCTCAAGTTACATTTGTAGCTAACTAGTTGACCCCACGAATCAGTATTAAGTGTCTCCAAGACTCTGTTTCTTACTTATTGTATAACGTTTGCTTCGTGGTGAATTTTGTGATCATTGCGATATGACTGAGAAATAATTGGTGGATAAAGTTTATTCCATGAGAAGAAAGAGCCTTGTCATTCAGAAATACCCTATTATCACATCGAAAGGTCAAAATAATTTATCTATATTCTCCTTTTTTTTTTTTTTTTTTTTTTTTTTTTTTTTTTTTTGTAAAACGCATCACAAATAATGTACGATGCATGTGTTTTTATTCCGTTTACATTTAAATTTAAATTTATTTTAAATAGTGTCTGTCGTCCAATGTTATTCTTCATGCTTCATGCATGTACACTTCAGTTAAGGAAACGATATGTGTATTAGTCCCGACCACTATGTATTTTTGTACAAGCTGAATGTGTGTAACTGAAAAATAAATAAATAGAAAAAAATAAATATTCCGTTTTCAAGAAATTTCCTGTAATATCTAACAAGTATTCATCAGAGATATCCCGCTCTCTTTTTTAAAATGAATACTTTATAATAGTGTTTCCCAAAGTGTGCGATATGCGTACCCCTTGGGTATGCATGAAGAGACTCTTGGGAGTACGCAACGAAAGTATCAGGAACCAACTTACGACACTGTGTTCTCTTTTTTAAAATGAATACTTTATAATAGTGTTTCCCAAAGTGTGCGATATGCGTACCCCTTGGGTATGCATGAAGAGACTCTTGGGAGTACGCAACGAAAGTATCAGGAACCAACTTACGACACTGTGTTCTCTTTTTTAAAATGAATACTTTATAATAGTGTTTCCCAAAGTGTGCGATATGCGTACCCCTTGGGTATGCATGAAGAGACTCTTGGGAGTACGCAACGAATGTATCAGGAACCAACGCACGACACTGTGTAGCTGACTGAATCATTGAAATTTTTTCATCTATTTAACTGGCCAAAATATAATAACACAATAGGAATAGATGTTACGAGGCTAACGAAAAAGACAGGCTTCCGCGGTGCATTCCTCTTATCTTTTTTTTACAGACCGCTAGAGTGACGTGATGCTCATTTCGTACGCCTGCATTGGTGGATTCGAGCATCACGTGACTCCCGCGGTCTGTAAAAAAAGATACGCGTAAAGCAACGCGGTAGCCTTTCCTTTTCGTTAGCCTCGAGATGTTAAATGTGACGTATGATAGTACCGCATCAAATTAACACCAAATTAAACAAATTCTAGTGTATATAAATGCAACAGTTATATGGATAAACTTGTTACCTCTAAAGCTCATATTAAATGTAAACATGAGTATGATTATTTGTATCCCTCAAGTAAAAAATATAGAAGTACATGGACTTCTTCAGAGGTTCACGAGGCATAAAAGTTTGAGAAAAACTACTGTATATGGTTTTATTTCTCTAACCTCATACATATTATTTTTCAAAGCCTTTGGATATGGCAGTTTTCAATGAAGTTAAAAGCATTTTTCTGATTTTCGGTCTAAAACGAATTTTTAAATGGAGGATTGACAGCTACCAATTTTAAACATTTCTGCTTCGATTTTTAACAGATAATTACACATTCATCGAAGTAACTTTAATGCACACACTGTAAAAATATACCGTATACAGGGTGTTCCAAAATTTGACCGACATATTAAAAGGGATGATAGAAGTCATCATGAGGATGAAAACTCACTATAGAACATGGAGTCGCAAACCACATTTTGTGGGAGAAAATCACAAAAATATTTAAAAAGGGTGTGACGTCGAGTGGAACAAAAAGGGCCAATAATAAGTAGAAAAAACATTTATATGACGTCAAGCATGCTTACAATGCATTGTAGTGTAACGTTAGAAAGGAGACGACAATCCCTTTTTATACAAATTGCTCGAAGTTGTGGCCGCAAAGGTCATTGCACAGCCGACACCGACGGACGAAGGATTGCCGGACGCGCTAAAACATATTTTTATAAAAGTGTCTTCTCGTCTCCTTTCAGACGTTGAACTGTAATGCATAGTAATCATGCTTTAAGTCAAATAAATGTTTTTTTCTTTTTATTATTGGCCCTTTCTGTTCCACTCGACGTCACACCCTTCATACATATTTTTTTTGCAATTTTCTCCAACTAAACGTGGTTTGCAACCACATGTTTTATGGTACGGTTTCATCCTCTTGATGTCTTCTATCACCCCTCTTAATTTGTCGCTCGAATTTTGGAACACCATGTATATACGGGTGATTTTACGTAAAATTTCGGCCTTTTAACGTTTTTTTTTATTACTATTTTGAGTGAAAATCGAACACTTCCCCGGAATAAACCAAAAATTTCCCTTTTATCCTTATTCGTCGAATGATAAAAGCAAAAATGTTGCTTTCCAATAGAGAAAAACGGAAAATATGCAGTTCAATTATCATAACTTATGCTTTGACCGTCGTTTGAGACGTCGTTGAACAAAGTCGTTGGATGTTGTCAGATGGTGAATTCGGCTGGTGATTCATCCTCTAATTGCGTGTACCGAATTCTGAAGATATCAATGCGATACAAATAGAGTGTAATAATACGCAATACAAATACTTGGTCAGTGAAAATGTGCAGCAGTATATATGCAATTATTATACAGATTTTTTTTCATATGATGCTATTGCTCATATTTATTTTTAAAAACAGTAATTTTCGTCTTGAATAGCAGAAAATGTCCATCTTGAAGACGGGTGTTTCACGAAACGAACGTTTTGTAAAAAACGACAAATAGATGGCAAATTTACTTCCAGTACATTTTCCGTTTTGTCACGGATATATATATATATATATATTTGCTGTTGGAGGAAATGTTTGCAATCTTAAAGAGTCTATTATGTATATATTTTACTGTTCATTTATAAGAGTGGGGTTTTTTTTATAAATTATTTTTCTAAAATAATAGTGGTATAAAAGTGTAATTTTAAGTACTGCAGTTAAATTTTTTTCTACTTATCGGTATTTTGTTTTGGAACTTTGTAAAGTATTTAAATAAACAAAAAAAGCATCCTTTTACAATCTTGCATTATTCCGATCACCATTCGCTTTTTTAATATTAAGACGCTAACGATTTGAATTTTATAAGTTATTATGTGAAAGTTCTGATCTTTTAATATGCATATTGTTGATAATAAAAATCGTTGTTGATATATAAACCCCTACGAATGTCCTGTTCAAAAAATCGAATGAAATTTTAAGGGGACCAAAAATGTTTGAAACTACGGAGATTGGCTGAAGTTTAGTCATGTTTAAGGAGTCTGTAATTCATATAGACTCTAACTTACTTTTGAAGTTATTTATTTAGATTTTACAGAAACGAGCAAATATATTATATATAGTAAAAATAAAATAGCAAAAAAATTAATAATGTTCGAGAAAATTAAAATTAATCTTTGTTCTGATGTCCAAGTTCTATATTTTTGAAGCGTCGTCATTTCTTTTATTTACTTCTTATTAAGTTGTTTCTCGATTATAGCTATTACAAAATAAAACTAAAAAAACATGAAAAAGAATTCAAAATCTATAAAAATTTATCATATTTTTTGTTATAACTTGATTTTCTTTTCTTGTTTGTTTTACAGGTATCGCTTGACATGTATTTAATTTCGTTCTTTTAAAAAGGGAGCATGTAAATCTGTTAATGTTTTCAAAAGTTATCATCTCAGAAATGCTGAAAAACAGTGTTTGAGTAAATTGAGATAAAAGTCTTGCTTTTGCAGGTATCGATGGTCTGCGCGTCTCAACGCTTACGATTCCTACGACTGTAGTTTAAGGAATTTTCCTACCGAACCAGCTGTACAAATTTCTACATACCACACATTATGAAATAATGATAATAATAATATACAAAGTTTTTGTCAATACAAACCTTTCCGGTCTTCTTGATAAGTTCAACTGGAAATGTGGTGAATAACGACCTCTAAGCTCTTGTGACAGCGGTAATTGTGAAATATTTTTAAGCAATCCAAATGACAACACCTATTTTTGCAAAAAACGTGCAGCACCACATGGCTCTGAAAAGGTACATGTAGCATTACACGTGGTGATATAAAACATAAAAAAGCTTTGAGCATTCGACAACACATTGCTGCTATCTCGATCAGTTTTACCAAACAACCATCACTTGATACATAGTTTATGATAAATTCACTTATTATATTAATTTTCTTATATTGCATGCCAATCAGAAATTACTAAACGCTTTTTTATTTCTGTTTATTTTTGGGGCATAAAAAAGTCACTTTTTTATTTATATTTATAAAGGTAAAACAAGAGCATCAATAACGCTGAATCCTTCTCCTTCGTGAAAAAGACTCGAGATATATCGTTTTTGCTTTTATCGTTATTTTTGCTTCTAATCATAACTTGAACAATCAAATAAATGAAAAAGTGAAGTTACAATTAAATTTGTTTGAAAACTGTAACTCAGCTTATTGAGATTTTATGATTTTTTTTAAATATAACTTAAAAACAATTGCTACGATGGCGTAAAGTAACATTTGCAGTAGTACCAATAAATATTCGTTACCACAAATGGCATTAACGTAAACGTTTGGCAAGAAATATTTCTTTTCGGCTTACTCACATAAACACACTAAAAAAGGACCTTCTTAAACACTTAACGGTCGTGCCCAATAAGTGTAGGCTACTTTTTATAAAATTCAGATTGTTTGATTTCCTCCTTTTTTTTCAAGTAGAAACATTCACTTTATTTAATAGCAAATAAAATAATGAGAGAATAAAGCAAATTGCACACTGTTTTAAAAAACTATTGGGAATCAAGCAATCCTAATTTTTAAAAAGTATCCTACATAGCCCGTGAGTATAACGGGCGCAAGAGTTAAGGTGTTAAAATAAAAAATAAAATAACAATGTCTGAACTGTCTGTATCCTTCGAAACTTATATAGTAGGGTGGGCCGAAAAATATTTTATTTTGTTTTTTGATTCGCTACACCGCGCAAAACTTGCCTCTAGGGTAGCTTAGTATAATGCAAAAATAAAATAAATAAATTGTTACGTTTGGCGGTAGCGCATCGGCCCTAAAATTTGAGAAAATATAAGATTTTTATCATTTTCAAGAGGCAGTGCAAGAATTTTTTTGCTTTGTATTTTGATTCGCTATACCACGGAAAACTTGCCTTTAGGGTAGCTTAGTATAATGCAAAAATAAAATAAATATTTTTTTACGTTTGGCAGTAGCGCATCGGCCCTAAAATTTGAGAAAATATAAGATTTTTATCAATTTCAAGGGGTAGTGCGAAAAGTTTTTTGTTTTGTTTTTGGATTTGCTATACCACGGAACATGAGCCTCTAAGGTAGCTTAGTAAAATGCAAAAACAAAATAAGTAGATTTTCGCGTTTTGCGGTAGCGCATCGTCCCTAATATTCGAAAAAATAATATACGATTTTTTAATTTTTCTAATAAATGGAAATAAATCAAATAACTTATATAACAAGTAGATACACTACTGTGCGAATTAATTGGGACAAACACAAAAATTTTCTCAAATGCTGTTTTATTGGTATAGGTTCACTTACATGTACTGTATAGCAATCTAATACGAAATATGTCCTCCTCTAGCTTGAATGAGATCCTGTACACGCTTTGGCATGTATTCCACTAAATTAGAACATATATTTTTGATCTCGTCAGCACGAAACAAAACTTTTATAACATTCTCAATCATTCTTTTTTTTTTGTTAAGCAGTCCATTTTACTCACACGTCTCTTTACAATACTCCACAAATTTTCGATGGGATTTAAATCCGGAGAATTACCAGGCCAATCCAAAACCGTAAATTTCTGTTCTTGAAAAAAATTCTTTGCTAGCTTAGAATTATGGCATGGAGCAAGATCTTGTTGAAAGATATCGACACCACCAGTGAACGTTTGCATCATAGGCACAATTTTTCTTTCTATTACAGAGATGTATTTTTTAGAGTTCATGATCCCTTCAACTGGTTCTAAACTGCCAGATCCTCCAGAAGTAAAATAACCCCTAAACATCTGTTTCTGAGGGTGCTTAACTGTTTGTGTAAGATGTTGTTCCCTGATTTGTTCTCCATCACTTCGCCTGACAAATCTTGGTCGAAATCCTTGTACAAAAAAAAATGCGTTTCGTCGCTGAATACAACCTTTTTCCAGTCTTGTGCAGTCCAGGATTGATATTACCTGGCCCAATCCAAACGTTTTATCTTCATTGCACAGGTTAATAACTGCTTTTGATTGGTTTTCTTGCAAATCTCCTAGCTTCAATAAGCCTTCGTCGAACTATCGATGAATCCACGATCACAACGGTAGCTAATAATTCTCACTGAAGATCTGAATTTGTTTTGCGAGGATGCATTTTACTATTTCGTACAAGAAATTTGTCTGTTCGAGGTGCGGTCTTGTGTTTGCGTCCACATTTACGCTTTCGTTTTGGAGACACTGACCCAAAATTCTTTTGCTGATTAATAATCCTAGAAACACTGGATTTTCCAACTCCAACTGCTGCAGCAATATTCCTCATAGTCATAAAGGTATGCTGTCCAAGGGTAACAATTCTAGTCCTTTTCCTGGGAGTGATATATATTTTTTAAATACACGTCAGAAGTAAACAATTCACACAATCGACCACTTCTTACAGCAACTAAAGCACAACTGAAGGGAAATATTTTCGACATGTCGTGATCTCGTGGTCAAAGCCGTTTAGACTAGTCAAGGGCAGACGCACGTGGTAAGAAAATGCAGTTAAAACCGGTTTGAGTCAGAAAATCCACCAGAAAGGAACAATTTTCTTAAAAAAAACATGTTTGTCCCAATTAATTCGCACAGTAGTGTATAGACATAGTTTAGTAGAACAAATTACAGAAATGATAAAAAATGAAACAAAAATAGTTCCTTTTACAATTTATTAGTAGAATATTTACTTTAAAAAAAGGCATTTAAAAAAATTGACAAATTTCCATTGAAACCAAAAATTAATTTTCTGATTGTGTAAATATTCAGTTTGTAATGAAATATGGTACTTTACTTGTCTTTCCTTTCTTTTGATATAATTGAATTAAGTTTGAACTAAGATTAACTTTAAAAACTAGGCACTGACGATATTAACCCTCTAAGCGTGTGGAACGTAATATTCCGTTCACTAAGCTCCGGTTTCACTGCAATATATGCAATGTTTAAGATGATACAATTCTATAGATTTAATGAATTTTCAAAACATTGAATAATGATTAATACTCTCAAGGGTTACATTCATATTTGTAACTAAGTTTTATTTATAATGCTGAAAGAATCATATTTTTTTAGCATTTAAAACAAAATGCAGAGAAAACAGCATTACAATTTTACCCTTTTTCAAAACGCTCAGAGGGTTAAAATAATTATAGTTCTTACAAAACCATCTCTGGAATTGGAGCCGATGACTTTTTCTGACGCCTCAGTTCTCCACCTTGAGTAGGAAAGTGTGCCAGGCTCACGAACAGTTAATTCTTCAGGAGAGCTGCCTGAATTTATATCACAACTTATGTTCAGCAGGTACAGCTTATCTTTGCATAAACTTTACTTGTCCATTTCTGGAATATAATACTCAACACTGACAAATTTACTACTGGGAATTTCTCACATTTACTGAGCTGTGAGCCAATCGGACATCAAAATGATTGTGCCCCAGTAGTTTCACCATTTAAACTTTGAAACAAATGTCGGAATGGCAATTCATTGAAATGTAAGAGGCACACCCTCCATTGTAGTGGTAGTTTAACTTGTTCTTCAATTGTGCGAATAACATGGTTTTACACCCCATATAAGTAACGATGCCATCACATACAATCACGTTCAGTTCATGAAGTGAAAATTCAACTTTAGTCAAATAAGAAAGAATGCTACTAGAAATGTTTTGAGCAGAACGTGAAGAGGGTAAAACATGACCAACGTACACAGGTCAGCAGTACATGTTGGACATAAGTTCTGCTATAAAATCAGGTATCTGTTTTCAAGATTTATCTGTTCGTGAGCATGGTACACTTTCCCACTCAAGGTGGTTAACAATGGCGAACAGAGTTCTCCGATTGTATTTAGGTATTGAAAACACAACAGACGCGAGCAAGATCTTAGTTTTTTTTCTCTTAAAAAAGTAAATACTTCACAAACAGACCAGAACATGTATTTGAAGTTATAAAATCTTCAAGATTCCTGCCCGAAAACTTGTTGAAAGTCGTTGACCCAGTAACTGAGAGAAACGTATTTTTTGCCCGTCCAGCAAACTTACTTTTGAGTATGATAGTAGATAAAAGGAATCATATAATACAGTTAGGTTTCAGAAAAATAATAATGGCTAGAAACTTAACTTCTAAAAAAAGTTAATCAGTAGTTTTCAACCACCGAAAATCAATTTCCTAACTACAGCCCATATAGCACCAAAGCTCCTGAAAACCTCCCCAGGAGTTCCAATTCATCCCAAATTCCTCCTGAAACTGCAATGACGCTATCAGGCGTTCCTGGGGAAGATACTTTAATCACTTCCCCAGGACTGATCTCCCAGATTCCTCCCAGGGAGCAAGCTCCCCAGGACTGATCTCCCAGATCCCTCCCAGGGAGCAAGCTCCCTAGGATGATTTTCCTAGGGAAATACCTAGGAATAGACGGTGCTGGTGCCATCTCATGGGTGATTTTGACACTAAAATAACTTATTATAATTTTTTATTAAAAAAAATATTTGATTTGATGTGGTTCGATTTTTTAATTAATAAACTTTATATTATTATTTGATTTAATTTATTTCCTAAGCACATCTGGTTATTGTTTAACTTTTAATTATTGTTATAATATTTAATTATCCTTATTCAGATATATTTTAAGTTATATAATTCAATCAAAATGTAGTTAAATAAATTGAATATAGAAAATTAAATTTAATATTCCACATCATATATTAATAATTAAAATAAATTAATCTTTAAATATAAATTGAAAAATTATTATTTATTTTATTTCTGATCTGTTAAAAATTAACTTATGTATTAATTCATTTTATCATTACATTCATTATTTGTTTTTTCTGAACTTTCAGCAGTTACTTTTATATTTATGTATTTTTATTATTACTTTTTCATCTAACTAATAATTTTACATTGATTTAACTTATATACGTTATTAGTTTCTATAGAAATAATTTAATTTTAATATAAAATTGATTTACTTTCTCCTAATAAATTATTTTTATTTTCAATTATAAGAAATCAGAATTATTTTTTTCGAAACACGAAGTTTAGTATATATTTATATATTTGTATATAACCGTATTTTATAAATTAAGGATTAGAGATACCTAGTAAGAATTATTTCTTCTGATCCTTTAAATATAGTCTTATATATTGAATTATTATTATTTGTATTAAATAATTAATCATTTCATATTAATTTGAATTATATATATAAATAATTTTTGGATCAATATTTATTTATTTTTTTCGCTGACCATTTTAAATTATCATATATATATATATATATATATATATATATATATGTCTTTTATTATTCCTAATAAATGAGTTTTTTTTTTCCGTAACTGTAAGAAATCAAAAGGAATCCAAAATTTGTTACAAATAAGGATTTTATCAACAGTTTAATATATATTTACATATTTGTATATTATCAGAATTTGCTAGTTAATAGATTAGAGATAAGCATTTTTAAATTAAACAATCAATTTTAAAAAATCTTATTTCGATTGTAAAAGTTAATTTTCATGTAAGTTTCAAAATTGAATCATATTTAAGTCACATCGAGCATATTTACTTTTATTATTCTTCTTCTATTAATTATTTCTTTTTTATCATTTTAAAAATTACATATATATTTATGTATTTTATTATTACATTTTCAACTAATTAATAATTTTATATTTATCGTCATTATCAAATCAATAATTTACTTTTAAGTCTAAATTATAACACCAACTTAAAGAGATTACATGCTCTATTGAAATGGCAAATTTGGTTTAAAAAAATACAAACACCCCCCCCCCCCCCATAAGAGTTTTGCTTGAAAGATTTTTATTTAAAAATATACATTCTTACAAAATCGGGTTAAAGATATAAATTCGTGCAGATTATTATCACGGACATGGTCAATACCACTTGTCTCATTTAATATACTTTTATATACGTAATGAGCATATGTTCGCTAAATGATGTCAATTTTTAATTATGTATGAATTTTTATGAAGTGTCTGTTCTGGAGGTTTTACCATATTTAGTTTTATTTTATTTTTTAAATACAAATTAGTTATTTTCTATTACCTCTTTCAAATTACGATACATGGTATATATTTATTCTTAATAATGAAGGTGAAATCTCAATTTAGTGAACTTAAGAAATATTAACAACATACAGATTCAGAAAATATAAATAAATATTTATCTTTCTAAATAACAAATATTTCTCCAGAATTTAAGACTGAGTTGTGCTTTGCTTTATTTGTTAAAATTTTCATTTAAGAAACCTATTTTCTATTTGGCAAACTTTTTAGTTTAAGATATTTTAAAAGATTAAATTCTTCACTCCTGTTTAAGCAAGGAAATACTTCTATCCAGATGTCAAGAACGATTATATAATCAGCTGCAAAAGTCCCATAATGCAAATATGTTTAGTCAGGTTAGGGTAGAATTTTAACTACAATAAGATCATGAATAGTACTGAGCCGCCTCTAATTCCTTTTGATGGATTAAGAATGAATGTGTATGCTTATTGGAATGCATGCAATACTTGCAAAGAAAAGTAGTTGAAAGCATGGAACTTAGTTCCATGGTTGAAAGGAGAGAAACGTTCTTCTTCTCAGAATGAGGAGTAAGCTATTTCAAATTTAGTTTTGGGATAACTAAAATAAACAATTGTCGGTACAATAGAAAAATAATCTTTAAAGCAGTCGACCAATGATTCTATAAAAGACAAAAGTATTGCTTTTAAAGGATTTCCTTGTTTAGAATTTTTACACAATACTTCGTTGACAATCATAACAAAGAACTCATATTTTATGTCAAGGTATCCGTACATTTAGGCATTTTAAATCTCCTGAAATATTAGTTTTGTTAGCTAAAATGAAATTATATTTCAATGAAAAATAGTGCAGAATGAAATTTCTATGTATTGAATGTTTTCACGGGATTTCAAAAGATCGCTAAATGGAGATTTAATTGTAAATTAGTTTTATTTATTACAATAAGAAAAAAAAATATTTTTGTTACAGACCCAAATTTTATTAACAGTACTTTTTTTCATATTTAACTAGTTACAGATATAGAGTAGAAATAGCCATATTTTAAAAATTAAGAGCTAAAGAAATATTATTGTCATTTTAAACAGCAGTTTCATGTAGGTAATTGAAAATTAAACGATGTATTTATGTATCTTAGGGTGTTTCTCAAATGATCTGTTCAACAACGCGAAACTTTCTGACACATCTTTTGACTTATTTTTAAACGCAAAGACATAAAATTGGCTGGCCTGACTATTGAATTGATTTGAGATCAAAATAAATTTTCCATTTTCTGATAAATAAATCGGGTTATAAGCGATCCCGATATACCCGATATTACCCGCAATCCCGATATTACCCGATAAGCGATATAAGGGCTTATCGGATTATAAGCGATTCACGTTACATGACGACACGTTTTTCTCCTTTCTCGTGATACGGCGTCGAAAATTCAGCTCAAAACACCGACTTTGACGGTATTTTCTGAAAGATCTTCTGTCTTTACCAAAAAAATGGAAAACATCTTTTGATTACAAAGTTTATAAATAAGAACACCTGCCAATTTCAAACGTTTCCTAACAAAAATGAACTAAAAAATATGTCATAAAGTAGCCAATTTGAATTTGAGAACAGCCTAGCATGCATAAACTCAGAAAAGCTTTTATAGATATATCGTTTAACAACTTGTAATATGGTAATATCAATATTAGAAATCAAATTGAGTTTTGCTTATTCTAATTCTAAATTTAAAATTATAATATTTCTAATTAAAAAAAAAAGTGCATTTTGAATTTGTTTTTCAATTTTTGGTTCTTAAAAACGTCAATTTTTCTCTTACTTTGTTTAATTGTGATTATTTATAATTTATAATTTATAATTTAATTTATTTAATTTTAAATATGTTTATTTAATTGGCCCCCTTATCATAGACCCTGATATATGTGGCTCCTAACTACAAAATGATAAAACGCAATGTTGTTGCAAATGATAAAACACTTCTTCCCTTTTCCCTTTTATTGTGATGCCGCGTGGGGAATTCGGTTCAAAACGACGACTTTCACAGTATTTTCTAAAAGATCTGCGTATCTTAAAAAAAAAAAAAGGGAAAACGTTTTTCTAGTATTACATAGTTTCTACATAAGACCACCTGCCAATTTAATGCATATCCGAACAAAAACGAGTTAAAAAATGTGTCAGAAAGCAGCTCCTTTGGGTTTGAGAACAGCCTTAAATAATTGATACGCTTTTTTTCTAGTTATCAATTTAAAATTGTATTGAATATATATCAAAGGGTATGCATCTTTATTTGCAATAAAAGTTACAGAATTCCTGCTATACGAAGCGTAAAAATATGCATGTTTTCTATTTACTGACTTTCATAAGTAGAGAAAGAAATACATGAATACCTTATAAACGATTCAGGTACAACGGCAATGTAGCGTAATCACTAGAGCGTGTTCCTTGTATACGTAAGTACCCAGGTTCAAATACAGTCGGCGGTAAGAAAGTTTATTCCGTAAAATCTGTATCATAACTTTCATGTCATTCTGTGTGCGTGATTAATAAAAGTGATGTCTGTTATATGTGTGATGTAAATTTTTAAAAGATAATGTCCGTATTTATTTAAAAAAATAAATAAATACTTTTTACATTACGTCGAATAATAATAACTTCGGATGTTTTTTATGCACATTAAGTGACCCTGAAGTCTCCCAAATTACTCCGGTATTACTTCCTGAAATCTTCCCTAGAACAACCTGAGGAGGAACCTGAAGGAGGTCCTGGGGAGCTCCCCGGGATGCTATGAGGCGGACATTTTCGGTTCCTGAGGACCTCCTGGTGACAAATTTTTGCATCCTCAGGGATGCCTGGAGGATGAATGTCAATCTTCCTGGGGATGTCCTAGGGAAATACATGTGCTATATGGGAGACGACATTGAAATGATTCACTAGAACACTATTGCACTTTCACCACCACATTTGCTGCGAATAATCAAATTTTAGGGCCGATGCTCTACCGTCAAATGTAACAATTTATTTATTTTATTTTTGCATTATACTAAGCTAACCTAGAGCAAGTTTTCCGTGGCATAGCGAATCAAAAAACAAAACAAAAAAATTCTCGTACTTCCCCTTAAAAATGGTAAAAATCTTATATTTTCTCAAATTTTAGGGCCGATGCGCTACCGCCAAACGTAACAATTTATTTATTTTATTTTTGCATTATACTAAGATACCCTAGAGGCAAAATTTTCCGCGGTAAAAAATTTAAAAAAGTTTTTTTAGGCCCACACTATTATATAGAGAGAATATTACTTTCAAAATGTATATATTATAAAAGTAATATTCGAATATATCTGTATTCTAACCTATAAAAATATTAACAGAAATTGATTTCTAGAAGCCATAAATTTACGAATTCAAAATTACTGCTAATTCCACCAAACGTTTTTAAAGCATTCCAACAAAGTATAGGCACATAATTATACTCGGAATGCCAAGCAATTAATAGATGTTATTGAGATTTACGATGGCATGTTCGGTATTGAAAATGAAGTGTGTGGTGTTTTGAGTTCGTTTACAGAGACACTAAAAAAATCGGATAAATTATGGTCTATGGAGGAAAATCGCTTGCAGTGTATTTTAATGCTGTCACACTACTTTAAACAAATTAGAATATATGTCACTGATGAGTGCTAGAAAATATTTATGATAGAATATTTTCTGCGTATCACTCATCGTTCATTTGCAGAGCCACACAAAATAAATTTATTACTGTACTGTACATGAAAAATAATTGCTGGAAGTGCGTTTTCTTTTGTGGTTTGCGTTTTTTAATTTAACTGTTTTTTTTTTCATATTACTTAATATGCATAAATTCTTTAAATCATATACAGGGCTGCACAAACGGTCTGATAATACATTTTTCGTACATTTGAAGTTTATTGACGGAAATTACTGAAAGAGAACTATGCGTTTTTTAACTGAACTAAAGTTTAGCATACTATGTAATACATTTACAAATCTATAGATTATGTACAGTGCTGAACAAAATAATCGGGATAATTTCCCGACAATTGGTAGTAACTTCTGAAATTGAGTTTTCAAATATGTTATGCCTTTTTTAAATTGTTCAATTAGAAGTCATATTTCAAGTTATTAAACAGTGAAGTTTTGTTATGGTATTCTGAATGTGTTGGAAAAAGTTTTATAATCTATGCTTGAAGCATAATTTTTCGTTCTTTTCGAGTGATGGTTAATAAACTATCCGCATTACAATGTATTTTGTAAGGGTTAAAAATGAATTTAATGATAGAAAATCAAAATTTTAAACATTTAAAATACCTAAATTTCTTCACCGTATGATTTCCCTTTTGGTATCCTAAAGTCACATTTATCGAAAAAATAAACAGACTGTAAAAAGTAGATGTTCGTATAAAAATGTTCAACTTTTGCTTCAATTTCTGCCTGAAGATGTCTCCGTAAGTTTAATAATAAGTTTAATTCTTAATATGCATATAAAGAAGACATAATTCTCTGTCGTTCTGTGTTTCTTTGTGTCTAGTTTTCGATAAAAATGATGGAAGATTACACAGTTTTTTTTATGTTGTTGTTTGTTTGTTTGTTTGTTTGACCGACTCTAAACTAATAGCTTAAGCTATATTTCTTTTCTTACCTTTCTACAAGAAAATATCTTTCACAGGTCTTAATAAATCTCTAAATCCATAGTGTAGAAAATGTTTTTTTTTTTTATTTTATTTTCTGTCAAAAACTTTATATATATAAAAAAAAAAAAAAAAAAAAAGATATAATAAATAGAATCATAAATTTCTTTTAAAAATAAATGCTTTTCATTTCTTCTTTTAACTTATTCCTTTTCAGTCTCAAAACTATCAAATATTTTACAAAACTAGAAATACAGAAACAAACTTTCAATTTCTGCGATATTTTCGAAATGGAAATATCCCTTTATACCACGGGCTAAACGTATATAAATAGCTTAGAAATAATCTAGATATTGTAAACTTGTTTATAAAATATTTTTCTAATTATATTTATACTTTATCTGCTGAAAATATTTTTTAATATTAAAAAAGCTGATTATTTCAGTAATTTAAATACTAGAAATTCCTAAAATTATCCAAAATATTACAAAAATAGGTATACAAAAACTTTTTTTTAATTTTTTTTTTTTTTTTTTTTTTTTGCATTTTCGAAATAGCCCTATTTCTTGGTGTCACAAGCTTAACGTATATTAATGGCGTAATATATATATTTTTTCTTCATAAAAAACATTCTTTAGTGATACTTTGAAATAAAATAAAATAAAAGATCAATCGCCGTCGTAAAACTTCAGAATATCATATCCTCTTAGTATTCGAATCATGAATTAAAAAAAAAAATTATTAAACATAATCTGAAGTTAAGTAAAAAAGCATCGTGATAGTTAAAATCGAAATCTGTGATCTTTGGACTTGAATTCTTGACGAAACGTTTTAATGAAAGTAAAACTATTTACAGTTGCTATTTTACATTATTTACAAGAATCTTTAAATCTATTTATTGGAAGACTCAATGCTCCACTTTCACATTTAATAATGACGATAAAACGTCATATCTTTCATGCCGAGGCTAACGAAAAAGAAAGGCTACCGCGGTGCTTTACGCGTATTTTTTTTTTACAGACCGCCGGAGTCATGTGATGCTCGAATGCACCAATGCAGGTGTACGAAAATAGCATCACGTCACTCTAGCGGTCTGTAAAAAAAGATAAGTGAAATGCACTGCGGTAGCCTGTCTTTTCGTTAGCCTCGTTTCATGCACATCAAAATCATTATATACTAGCAAGGTTCTGTTGCGTTCTGTTTACAATAAAAGCAAGGTGTTCTGGGAGTTGAAATGAAAGATGTAGTATATAGCGCGTACCGCCAATCTAACTGTACTTCTTTTTTCGGCAGCTTAGAAAGACACCACCAAACGTTCAACCCACCTATTTGTTTAGCTCAAAAATGGACAGTAAATGACCAAAAGTAGAATATAGCCTTAAAGTAATTACCTGGCCAATTCTGGAAATAAAAAAAATGAAAAAAAATTTAAAAATCTTGCAAATACTCTTACATCTTCTTAATATATTCGATTGAAAAATGAGAGAATCTGTATGACAAAGAGGCCAGAGCAATGTGTTTAGTGACGGATATGATCAATGATTTTATCAATCGTATAAATCATTCGGGAAAGCGCAAAAGCATAGTTGCCAACCTTCATATTTTTGTAATTCTTTGAAAAAAGAAGCAGAAATAAGAAATAAGAAGAGGAAGGAGAAGGAAAAATTAGTTGCCTACCTTCCGATTTTTTAATCAGATATCACCAGAAATGTTCAAAAACAGTAAATATATGTTTTTTTTTTATTTTTATGTCGTTTTAGTAAACTGTAAACAGTTAATGCTTACGAGGGGATACCCAGTTGCAAAGTAACTCCACTTCCCGTATCGGAGTAATTGTGTAACACATTTTAGAGGAGACATGAAACAAGAAAGAAAAATGATGCGTCAAGCATAGATTATGTAACACTTCCATAATAATTTTACATATCTTTACCGTAAGCTGTAAAATGTTATCTAACTAAACAATTTTGAAAACTCATAACATATTTAAAAATCCAATTTCAGGAATTACGAAGAATATTCGGAAAAATATCCGAGCTTTTTTGTGCAACCCCGTATATGATCTATAGATTTGTATATATACTAAATAGAATGCTAAATTTGAGTTCAGTTAGGAAACGCGTAGCACAGTTTTAAATTTCCCTTCTGCAATTTCCGACAATAAACGGAAATGTATTCGAGAACTTTTGTGTTGTCCTGTATACAATCTTTACAATTTATACACACCAAGTAAGAGACAAAAAATGAGTTGAATTTAAAAACGCGTTCAGCAACTGAAATTTTTTTTAATCAGTTACCACCAGAAATGTTTAAAAAAAGTAAAGATATTTTTTTTTTTTATTTACCCATCATACGTAGTGTAGAATAGGGTAAGTCTTGTAATCGTTTTTAAAATCGAAAAAAATGACGGATTCACACGTTTCAGACACTGGAGATTCCGAAAAACCTATTTAAAAAATAATTGTCGTCCGTCTGTCTGTGTGTGTATCTGTGTCTCTCTGTGTGTGTGTTTGTGTGTGTGTGCCTGTAAACGCTCTATCTCCTGAAAAATTTGAGATAGATACTTGAAATTTGGTATGTATTTAGTATGTAATAATGGGAAGAAGCTTATTGAATTTCAGTGACCTCGATTATCCGAAACTATTTTTTTCGGACTCTCGAAATATTCGTTCTGATAAAAGGTATATAAAAATTTTCGAAAATGTTTATTTTAAGGAGGGAATATAAAAGACAATAAAAAAAATAAATTTTGCATAAAGAATGAAGTTGATCGGATAATGAGTTGCCGAGATATTTGTAATTCTATTTTCCACACTATTCGATTTTTCATGACCCTGTATTTCGATCAAATTTCAATTCAAAGATATACTTTAATTGAAAATTAGACGCTTAATCAGACACATTAAACCGTTAGTTAATAGGATGATCAATTTTGGAGTTATAAGGATGTTTCTTTTACACAATTCAGTAATAGAGCATTTAAAGTTTATGACGTCATCAAGCCACGATTTTATTCGAATTGCAATGCATTTTATATATAGTTTACACATGTTTTATTTTCATATTTTATATTATGCATATCCATGATGGGTAAGTATTACGGTGGCCCCCAACGGCTAGTTTTTATGTTTTAGTAAAGTATAAACAATTAATGCTTTTACAAAGTAAATCCACTTGCTTTATAGGAGTAATTGTATAACACATCTTACAGGAGCCATGAAAAAAAAAAAGTTTAACCGTACCAAAATATATGCACTACAATAAAATTACAAAAAGATAGAGATTAAAAGATGAGGAAAGATCTTTAGCTTACAGAGACAACAGACGAAATGAATAGGAGAAGAGAAAAAAAAATTAAGCCGGATTGGTAGCTATAGCGACCAATCCGAAAATAGGAAGGAAGTGGCTTCGTTGACAATTGTCAAGAAGTCCAAAAGGATAGGAATTTGAGTAAAAAAAAGTATAATATTTAATTTTTAAGAGAGAATATTTAATTAAATATTTATAATAGAAGGATATAATAAAAATAAATGCTTAAATTGATTAAAACTGCAAACATATGGTCGAAATAGTAAGGAAAACGCAAGATGTTAATTATACGCTAATTTTAATTTAATTCTAATCAAAATATCAGTCTTTTTTAATTGGAATTAAATTAAAAGCCAGATAAATTTAACATATTTTAAATCTTATTAAAATAAGGATTTTTTTTCTGGTAGTAATTAATTAAAAAAAAATACAAAGGTTGGCAACTATGCTTTTGCGCATGTCCGAATGATTCATTCAAGTATCAAAATCATTCTTTCTGCCTATCACTAAGTGATATATAATATCCAATAACATAAATATCCAACAAATATATTTGATTTCTTAAAATTGATTTTTTTTTTACTGTTAAGTTTTCTGAAATAAATTGCATACATATTTTTTTTTAATATAATTATATAGCATTTTTGTTATGATTGTTTTTCCGCATAATCTTCAACATTTAATCGCTTTTATGAAATATGTTTTCCAATCTTATTACATTTACTTTATTTGTTGAAAATAATCTGAAGACTTTAAAAAGAGGTACGTTTCAGTAAATAATTCAAAGTAATCTCACACTTTTATCACAATCCTTACAAAACTAGAAATACAGAAACAAATTTATAATTTCTTTAACATTTTAGAAATAGCGATAGCCCTCAACACTATGAGCTTAACGTATATCAACGACAGATTTGGCAAGAATATGTTACACACTTGAAAGTTCACCACGGTGAGGTCTTCAACAGTGGAAAGTGCTACCTGAATTAACATCCTTGTAAAAAGAAATACATGAAAACCTTTGTTAGTTAAGGTTAAACCGCACCCGGATAACGCTATCACGATTTACTCCCACACTGCTCGGGTCACGCCCCACAATAGAACCCTATTAGAGTATCCTTTCTTATCTCCCGGCAGATCTGAACTCCGGTGGGGAGAAAACTAGTTTGTTCCTTTCTAGTCGAATTTCTTACCAGTTGAAAGTAATTAAGATGGTAAAATGAAGGGGGTCGTGTATATATATATATATTAACCAATTGTATATAAATATATTTTAATCGAAAGTATAATTTGCACATTAATTTTGCGCAAATATAATTACATTCATATATTTATCTGTTATAGCTTTTGATTTGTATTTGCTAATTTTTTCATGTTTATAACTATCACCATTTCACAAGTTAAATTCATAAATTCAATTCGGAATTTATACGAAATTTACCATGCTTAGGAATGTTAGCAATTAGAAATAAAGGTTATTTTAAATATGCCAGTAAACTTCTGTTAAATAAATTGTTAAAGTACTTACTTTAAGTAACATAATAAACAAGGACTATATTTTTATAACATAAAATTCCCCGATCATAAATCACCCATCAGAATCATGCTTCGACAAATGAAAATGGCGTTATATTTCAAGAAATGTTGAATTGGCATTCATAAAACTGTAATTTTAATAAAAGATTGCATTAAGTCTATTCTCAAATCCGAAGGAATCACTTTCGGACACATTTCTGGAATCATTTTTGTTTGGAAACAAATGAAATTGGCAGCTGCTTTTATTATGATACTATACAAACAAATGCTGTTTTTTGATAAAGACACAAAATACTATCGAAGTTTGTGTTTAGAATCGACATTCAGGACGTAACAACGCGGGAAAGAAGAAAACATTTGCTCACGTGACAACAATCACTTATAGCGATAGACAATATTCGTTTATCAAAAGATGGTAAACACCATTTGATTCCAAATCACTTCAATAATCAGGCATGCAAGTGCCATCAATTTTCCATTTAAAAATGAGTCCGTGAATGTGTCAGAAAGATTCAAGTTGTTGATTGACAGATTAGTCCGGATTGTGATATTGACATCATTCTCAAAGAAAAAGATCATTTTCGTTTATGAGAATGAAATAATTTAGTATGATTGAGTCAGTATGAACTCATATTCAATAACTTTTAGTTCTGCAAATAAAGTTCCTACTTATTTTTCCCTTTTTTTTTTAAAATAAATTTTATATGCACCAAATAAAAAGTTTCCGAAAATTACATTATTTCCTTGAAATAAAAATAAGTAAATCTATAAAATTCAGACATTTAAAAACGATTGAAGTAATTAATATACTTAACTCAGGTAATAATTTAGGTAGTGATAATGAAGTCATTCTAAAAAGAAGAAAAATGACTTTTGACATATAAGAATAAAATACTTTATTATTATTGTGTCAATAGTCAATGGATTTTATTCTGCACGCACAGATACTGAAACTTTACCATTTATTAAAATATCTTCATAATGCATATATCTGGTAAGTAAATCAGAAGAAAAGTGAATTAAGAAATGGAAATATCAGGTTTTAAAAAGTTTTTCTATGAAAACACATTTTTAAACTTCTTATAAGTAATGTTTTAAAAGTGCGTTTTGATGAATTTGAAAAGCTCAACGTTCTTACACAAGTAATAATAGTTTTTTATTCTTAATTTGTAAAATAATCAAGAATAATATTTTCAATAAACAATTGCAGCCTTTCACTACAATACATTTCTGAATTCTTCAATACCATCATACACATACATGTCAAAATTTATTCCTCAGTTAAATGCAACATTTTATGCAATTAAGCTCAGCGGAGGGAAAGCATTAAGTGGTATGAAAAAAAACAAAAAAACCTTAAATGTTAAAATGCGTACCACAACTGAAAACGCACTTCCAGCAATTACTTTTCATAGACAGTACTCAAGCCAAATTCTTTTGTGTGTATTTGAGAAAAAACGACAAATTCTATGCATACCATAATTCTACAGTAAGTGCGTCTTGTGTAGCACACCTCAGTGATGTATTTTTTAAATGTGTTTAAAATAATGAAATATCATTGAAATACACCGCAAACGATTTTTCCTGATACTACACCAAAATGTAACGGAATTATTTTGTGTGTCCCTGTAAATGAACCGTAAGTGCTAAACATTTCATTTTCAATACCGAACATACCATAATAAACCTCAATAACATCATTTACATGAAAATCCGAGTATATTTACGTGAGTTGGCGCACTGTCAGACGGACAGACAAACCAAATTCATAAGAAAAACGAATATATATATTTAAAACAATTAAAACGTTTTATATTCTTTTGCCAATAATTAGTCGTTAGCCCAGTTTAATAAAGAAATAATTATTATAATTTCGAAAGTTGCCCCTCCCCTTAAAAAAAAAAGAGATTTATTTATAGATGTACATAACTTTTATTTTGGATAGAAAACAAATACTATCGATGGTAATTGAAATCTCAGAAATACTCTTTTGATTCGCTTCGATGTCGAAAAATATTTAAGTTCAATGGAAAAACAATGATTGTTTTTTAAAGTGAATAGTCTTATAAATATTCTAAAAATGTCTTAACGTTAAAAATTACTAATTGGGAGTTAAAAATCATTGATATTATACATTTTAAAACATTCATTAAGGCTTCAAATCAGGGTACGCAAAAATCATGATTTTTTTTTTAAAGGGATTTATTTCATTTAAATCATATATTTTTTTGTTATTTAAATCGGATTTTTTTTTTCATTTTAAATTATTATGTTAGGAAGTTAACTTTTCTACACATTATACATATAAATTTAGCAAGAATGCTTGATGATTTTTTTAATTTTAAATGCAAGTACCATATGAAAACTAATAATTATAAATTAATTAATTTTTAAATTGATGAAAATATTTGAAGAAAAGAAAAACAGATTTTTTTTTCCTTTTTGCAATATTAGATAGTATTTGTCAGCATATAAGATATGTCCTATTTTTTAAAAATATTTAAATGTGTAAGTGTAAAATATATAAGATATCTAAAATCTTTCGAAATTGCATTTCTCATAAAAATATGCATATATACACATTGGTTAATACAATTTATTTTAAATATATGACATAAATGTTCAAGGTTTTTCTCAAAAGATTAAAGTTAAAAAATATAACAATTAATAGTATTTTAGAGTCACCTCCATTTTCATTTCTAATTTTATTAATACCTGATATTGAAAGTCAATGGACAAAAATTACTTTGGAACTGCCTTGTTGACATTTAATAAATAGATATATTGAAATGAAAAATAGACGAATACTTTAGAAAATATGAAAAATGTATTATTTTTTTAAACACTCAAGGGTTTGGAATGCAAGCAGGCTTTGTATAATAAAAACAATTTTCCTGCTTTTTCATTCCGCACTTTGTTTCTAAGTTTTGAATGTACTAAACCGTAAGTAGAAAATAGTCCTTTCTACAGAGTTGCTTTATTGCTTTTTCACCTGACATTTCACAAAAACTTGACTTGAAATGGGCTCTCCACCTCTCCGAAAGAGACATTTCGAATACAGTATTTTGCTCAAAAATAAAATCATAAAAAGGATCTGCCTTAGCTAGGAATCTCATGATTAAAGTTATACAACTACTAGTAAATTTATTCTTCTTAGCAAATTAAAAAAAAAAAAAAAAGATTTCCGATCTCAGTCAAATCGCATCTTTTTTAATTCATCATGAATGCTCTTGACATTTGCTGCAATATCTGTGACAAGGCTACAGTTACATTCAGCTTTGCACTTTAATATTACTTCATGAGCAATTTTTTAACGTATATTCGGTTCTGTGTGAATTTTCTTATGTGTCAATAGAATCCACAAGATACCAATCCTTGCTGTATTTGGTGACAAAGTATTGTAACAAGCTATTGTTAGAAAGAAAACATTCGAAATTCATTCAAAAATTGATGAGCTATAAATATCTGTAGATTGACAGTATTCATCCTCTTTATTTTGCCTTTCTGTGCTGTTAGAGCGTGTGACACAGCCATGGATAAAACAATTGCAAGATATTTAAAAATAAATATTAATATTGATTTATCAAACAAATTACAACAATATCATGTTAAATAGCATCTAAGTTAAACATATAAGGGTAATAATGGCCTTTTTAATAATGCCATATTAATGACCAAATGAATTTTGGGCCACTTTTGTTCTGGAAATGCCATCAGGATAACCTTTTTATAATAAATACTGTTCTATCATTAGTTAGAAGAAAAAAACACAATATGTACAGATTGCAAATATAAAATTTAAAATTGAGAATTTTAAAGAGAGATTTCAGAGAGGCGGAGATTTTTTTTTTTTAATCCAAATAAATAACATGTGGGTCGCTTAAATTTTATTATAATCTAAATCAAAACAAAAATACATATTCCAGCAGAAAAATTTTTTAATATTGATTTAAATCAATGATTTAAAAAAATCAGAGTGATTTAAATCGTGATTTTAATCAACCTGATTTAAATCGGCGTACCCTGCTTAAAAGAAAAAAAAATTGTAACTGGAAGATTAATTATTTCCCGTGTGTGTAATCTAATCTTTTTTAGTCATTTCTATCGCTGGGCTTCCACAGGCTACAAAATGGGTTCTTCTAGAAATCAAGTGCAGTTTCGAAAAAAAAAATAAAACACTACCTGCTCTATCCTAATTTTGAAATGTAAAGGTTTTTAATAAATGAAAAAAAATAGCCTTTTGCATGTGTATTACAGAACGTTTTCTTGTTTTATTTACATGAGTTGGTTGCTCTGCCCCCTGTGAGTATTCTCGCAAAGATCCGTCCACAGCTGGTAGACTCTAAAAACACGCTAATTTGCCCTGTTAATTTTCATAAATACCAATAAATGTAAGAAGATCCTAATTTCTTTTCTAGGGTATTTATATTCCGCGAAGAGAGTGGAATCTCGGTTCCGTATTTTGATTTGTAAAATATCCCTCATTTTCTTTCCAGATAGAAAATTTTCGGGTAAAAAGGAAGCCATGTTACCCTAATCATTTACGGAGTTCGAATTCAGGCTATCTTCCTTTTAATCTACGTCTTTCTCTCTTCCTTGACCTTAGGGGGGGAGTAAGCGAGCTGCTTAGGAAGTTAGGGGTATGGTACCTCTGCACTTCTTCATGTAGTGGCCAGTATGCTAACCACTAGGCTGAGTGAATCAATCATGATTGAGACGAACTTTAAACCATATATAATTCAAATTATACGCTTGTCATTTGTGAAATAACAAAAAATATTGCAAAAATCTTTCAGAAGGTGGTGCTGTAGGGCTTTAATAAATGTTCAATACTATTTTACATTGTGATGTTCTTTATGGCTTCACATAAAGTCTTAATATGCTATAATGAATGTTCAATATTTCTTTCGGCATCATCAACAACGTGCTGTAATCACAAAAACCATATTTTTAATTGCTGAGAGAAGTTTGACCAGCTGAATATCTCGATCACAGTGACAAATGCCTTCCTACAGAGCTGGTATATATATGATAAAATGATTTTTCAATTGTAGCATGTTGTTGTCAGTGATAGTACATATGGAGAATTTATTGTATCGTATTAAACATTTATATGTAGGCATATTGGGTATTTATGTGCAAAAACCTTTTGAACACTAATTTGATAATTATTACGCAACATTTGGGAATTTCTTTGTACTGAAAATGTTTTGATAAATGAGAAAGGTATAATTTCTATTATCTATAGTTTTAACTGTGTCTCATTTGGGACATTTGAATATAGGCCCGAGACCCTTGAAGTTAGTAATTAATTTCTTGCTAATCCTACATAATCTTTACAAAAATATTCGAAAACGTGGTACTGTAGGACCTAAATAAACGTTCAATAAGCTTTTATATTTAGGTGTCCTTTATGACTTCACATAAATTCTTAATATGCTATAAGGAATGTTCAATATTTATTTCGGCATTGTCAATAACGTGCTGTAATTGCAAAACCATATTTTCGATTGCTGCGTGAAGTATGGCCGGCTGAATATCTCGATCATAAGGACAAATGTGGGAAGCATACAGAGCTGTGGAGATATGAAAAAATGATTTTTCAATTATAGCACGTTATTGTCAGTGAAAGGACAAATGGACCATTTATTGTGTCTTATTAAACATTTATTTGTAGGCATATTGTATTGAGTGACGAGAGACTAACCAAAATCGCTTCTAAATATGAAACAAACCAAAAGAGGAAACGAGGAAGACAAAGAAAGACCTGGATGGATGGTATAAAAAAAGCCAGGAGGGATAGGGGTCTGGAGGAAGAATCTACCCTTGACCGGATGAAATGGCGTGGTCTCTTGTAGATTTTTTAGATGGCGGCACTTGACGCAATGAACCGAGTTTATATATATATATATATATATTGGATATTTATATGCATAAACATTTTTAACATTCATTTGAAATTTACGACGCAATGTTTCGGAACTTTTTTGTACTGAAAATGTTTTAGCAAATGAGAAACGCATCATTTCTATTACCTGTAGCTTTAATTTCGTCTCAACTGGAACAGTTAAAAATAGTCCAGAGCACCTTGAAAATAGTAATTCATACCTTGTTAACCATATACATTTCTTTTCTTCTTTGTCTTTTATGGGTCATAATAAATTTCTAATGCCACAATCTAGACCATGCGAAATCTTTTATAATCGTTTTATTCAATTTTAGTTCCATTTTGTATTTCCTGAAAATAATTTTGTAGTTTTTAAAAGAGATACATTTCAGAAAATAATTTAAAGGAAACTAACAAAATTGTCAATATCTTACAAACTAGAAATACAGAAACAAACTTTTCATTTCTTTGACATTTTAGAAGTAGGTATATTCTTTAATACCACGTATATCAATAGCTCGAGATATATTCTCTTTCTTATCTTCTATCCGAAAATAGCTTTTATGGATCTTAATAAAATTCTAATGCCGTAGTCTGGAAAATGTGAACATTTATCAAAGATGTTTCTCCGTTTTGTGTTATTTTCTTGTGAAAACTTTATACATAACAAATTGAAGCAGAAATTAATTGTATATTGTTTTTCCGTTTTAGATTGACATTTTACACGAGACATTTCATTTTACATTTTTAAATGTTTTCAGTTTTTCAAGTATTTAAAGAAGTTCTACTAAAACTAATATCACTCTGTAGTTATTTTATTAGAATAATACTAAAGAAATACTTCTAATAAAATAACTACGGAATGATTATATTCAAATCACTACAAAAATAGTATGTTGTAGACATCACAAAGCATTCTTCTATATAAATCATTGATTTAAATAGTACAATAAATTACATCGATATAGCAAATAGGTTTGATGTACAATGTACATATTCAGGATATAAATCATATTCAGGATGCTACACGTGAAGTGCCGTTGAATTCTCTGGGATTAAAATAGTGATTTAACCGTAACACATTTCGAAGAAGTTATCGAATATCGTCACCCCGTCTTAGATGTCCCAAAACAAATTTGAATGCCAATCTATTCCTATCATAAGGATTATAAATAAGATGTCCTGTTGAGTTCTGCGCTATATATATGCATAAGCATCACATAAATCGAGCAAATATTTGATTTTTGGCACCCATTTTGGGGGGGGGGGATTTTGGCAATAAATTAATTGGCATCAGTTCACATAAAGGTAGAACATCATATGAAATTTCTTCCTATTCAACTCTGTAGTTCCTCGGTTAGAGAGCCTACAAATGTGGTTGACAGGCAGACAACAGACGAGTCGCCACAATTTCCAATTGATTGTCAGCACCAAACTGAAAAGAATTTTGTTCCAAATTTTTATTTTTTTCATTAATATTCCGTAACTGGGTCCATTTTCATACGTTGTCATCTTAACTACAATATACTTTAAAAGGTGCATAAGTACAATTAAAGATTTTAGCCATTACGTTTAAGACAAATGCACCATTTGGCTATGAATTCGATTAAGGAAGATTAATCATAAGATTAAATTAACTATAAAATATGGCTTTTTACCTTTAAACCGACATCTGTCAAAAATCAATTTTTAAATATAATTTTTGTATTTAAAATTCGACGATGTCTGTATTTATGGGACTGGATATTTTAAATTTATTTCGTCTCTTTTTCCTTAATAAGGTGTATATCATTTCTCCTTTTTTTTCTTTTCTTTTTCGTTTCGTCTTTTTTCTAGTTTTCTTGAACGGGGAACACATGTGTATGCAGTACAGTGGTTCCGATGATAAAGAATTTTATGCATTTTGAGATTCAAACAAAGCGAGTTAATTTATTAGTGATAATGATCTAAAAATATAGGTTTGGGAAGCTTCCCAATCTCCTCTATATCAAGTTATACAAAGTTTCACCAATAAACGTTTGTTTTTGCTAGACTTTTTAAACTATTTTGATATGGCCATAAAAAACTTTCTCTTATATAAATCAAATCGTCTGAAACCAAAATGAAATGACAAGCTATTGCAGAAATCATGAAAAACAGAGCATAGGAGAGACACCTGTTCTGCGGTATGCACCCAAATCTAATAAGGATCTATGAAATTCCGTTTATAAATTCTTGAGATATAGCTGTCGCAGAAATTGTGAAAAAAGTGGCTTAGCAGAGACACCTGTTAGGCGATTTACATCCAAACCTTATCAGCGTCTATTTATGAATCCGAAGGGTAACAAAATTAGATGAAATTTCGTGTATTATTTCTCAAGTTATAGCTATCGCGGAAATCGCTAAAAATGAAGCATAGCAGTGCCATCTCTTGAACGATTTACCACAAAATCAAAAGAGCACCAATTTATGTCAATGTCTAACTGAATCTGAAGTTTGCTTAAATTCTGTGCATTAGTTTTTGAGATAGAGTGCCCAAACCTCCAGAGAAACATTTCCTAAATACAATGAAATCGTATTCAGGAACTTCAAAAAGTTGAAATATTTCACGAATCCGATATTTTCTTCTTGTAAAGATTAAAGAAAGTAAAAATGTGCTAAAATTACCATTGTCTCATGTACTATACACCAGGGTTGCTATTATAATCGATTACTTTTCAGTCGATTGTTTATTCGACTAAGTTCAGTCGTACTATATTTATACGAGTTGTAATTTTTCAACTGGACGAAAAATGTCCGTGCCAGGATTCGAACCTGTGATCTCTTGGCTGAAGCCGCCACGCTCCACCAACTGAACTATCCCGGTCGAATCTGGAGGGCATAATTCTTCCAGTTAACATTATTGATCATAGTATCTGGTCTGATATTTTAATAAGCTCAACAGAAGAGATCGCAGGTAATGGAACTCCAGTAAACGCTGGATAAGTGATTACACTAGATTAATTTTAACACAAATATTTCAAATTGGTAAAGAAATCATACGAGTTGTAATTTTCCAACGGACGAAAAAGGTCCGGGCCAGGATTCGAACCTGGGATCTCTTGTCTGAAGCCGTCACGCTCTACCAACTGAGCTATCCTCGTCGAATCTGGAGGGCATAATTCATCCAGTTAACCTTATTGATCATAGTATCTGGTCTGATATTTTAATCAGCTGAACAGAATAGATCGCAGGTAATGGAACTCCAGTAAACGCTGGATACGTGATTACACTAGATTAATTTTAACACAATTATTTCAAAATGGTAAAGAAATCATACGAGTTGTAATTTTCCAACTGGATGAAAAATGTGTTAAAAATAATCTAGTGTAATTACGTATCCAGATACACGTATCCAGTTGGAAAATTACAACACGTATGATTTCTTTACCAATTTGAAATAATTGTGTTAAAATTAATCTAGTGTAATCACGTATCCAGCGTTTACTGGAGTTCCATTACCTGCGATCTATTCTGTTGAGCTGATTAAAATATCAGACCAGATGCTATGATCAATAAGGTTAACTGGATGAATTATGCCCTCCATATTCGACCGGGATAGCTCAGTTGGTAGAGCGTGGCGGCTTCAGCCAAGAGATCACAGGTTCGAATCCTGGCCCGGACATTTTTCGTCCAGTTGGAAAATTACAACTCGTATGATTTCTTTACTAATTTAAAATAATTGTGTTAAAATTAATCTAGTATACTAAATTTAATCATGTTTAAAATTGGAAAAATAAGTAATTACCCTTTAGAAATTGCTTCATGATTATTTCAATCTGAACTAATTCAGTCGTGATTAATTTAATCATTAGTCTAAATACACAGACGAAAATTAAATATAGTCGCCATTTAACTTTCTTAAATTCGCTTTCATTGTTCCGAGACTGTTATTAAGGGTCAATAAACGACTTTCCCTATTACAAATTATACAGGGTCACACAAAATTATTCAGATATACCGACTCCAAAATGTGTAAATAATTTAGGGGAGAAGGGACAGTTAAACCTCTTTTTATAAAACTGATATTATTTTCTTTTGTAATTATTACAGGCAAAGGGGAACAAAATTACCGATCAATTTAATTTTCAGTAAGCTAAATAATGGACTTTCTTTTGAAAAATCTGGTCAAACCGCGCCCGACCCAAACATGTCAAAACCTAACCCGAAACCGAACTAAACCAAAAGCATTCAAAGTGAACTCAACCGGGTTGATTTTTATACTAATTGGTTTTAATACTTGATTTACCTGGACCCAATTTATCGAGCCGTGTAAAATTTGGTTACCTATTCGAGGCAGGAATCCAGCAGCAATCCAGGCAATAAAACCAAAGAATCTTCAGAGAAAATAAAGAAAATAAAAGTCTCCAAAACTGGAATAACACAAGACGTTTCGAATCATCAATTATTAATTGGATTAACTAATTATATTGATAATTGATTTAATCGTTAATCAAAAAGAATGACTGAAATTAAATTAATCGTTAATCATTAGTCTAGGAGTAGGATTAAATCGAAATTCAGTCGGTCAATCTTTAGTCATGATTAAAAATCTAATAGTTAATTTTCAATCGTTAATCAAATTAAAATTTTGCACCACCCTAATATACACCACTGTATTGTGTTTTTACATATTACTATATTGTACAATGTAATATATTGTTGCAAACTGTTAAATGAAGTTGGTAACTTGGAAGGTAAAAACTTTTTAACCAATTCAACGGCTGCCCCGAGTTAAGCCGGGGGTAATAACACTGTTTCTTTATCTATGCGGCCAAACATATTTTTATTACTTCTTATGGTAAAATTTGATTTGGTTCTCAAACAAGTATTTGGAACGAGTTGTGTTCGACAACAAAGGTACCATTCATGTTTAAAAATCATGAGTAACTTAATACTTCTTTTTTGGCAATTTTTTCATATAACAAGAAAAAATAAATGCGCAATCGTTCCAAAATTATATTTCGCAAAACATTATAATGCATAAAAGCGATAAATATTTCAAAAATGTATTTTTTAATGAAAATATCACAAATTACAAATATGTGTGATTCAAATTGAATTAGTTATTTTAACAATTTAAAACTTCTTGCTTAAAAAAATATCTAGAACAAAACATATTGCAGGCTTTTAAAAATCACTACTAGTTTTGATTAATGAAATCTGGCAAAAATTGTTTTAACCTGATAATTTATGAAGCATTGCACTTTGTCTTATGCATATTTTAGTTAACTTTTGACAAAATAGAATTGTCTTCATTTTCTTAAAATTAATAAATTAGTCACATATATATTTAAATGAATGTTTCACGTTTTATGTGCTTACGTAGTGTATACAAATTGTGTATTCCACCGAAGGAAAATTTAATTAAAATCACTGGAGCATATGTTTTCTATATTTTGTATCCCATACAATCTGCCTAGTTATGGAAATAAAAAAAGTACAATTTTGTTTTGAATTCCTTAAAAAACTTTATTTTTCTGAAATTAATCGTGCCTATTTCTAATGACTAAAATGATAAAGAATGTAATTTTAACTGTCTTTTTTAATGTATTTTTAATGACGAAAATATGTGTATGTTGTTTATATAGAAATTTTTATCACTTAAAAAATAAATAATGGAGTTTTTAGCATTTTTCAATATCGAATAAAATAAATTATATGGTACATACTTAGGATGGAAAATACAGTTATTCTGCTTAAAAAAAACCTTTACTGAGAAGTAATTTCCCCAACTGTTCCCAAAAAGTCCGTGCCGGGATTTGAACCCGGGATCCCGACTTTTTCGCTAAGTTGGGAAGATTACATCTCATATGATTGATTTCTTTACCAATTTTAATAATTATTTCAAAAATTAATTTAGTATAATCACGTTTCCAGCGTTTACTGGAGGTCCCATTATCTGTGATTTATTCTGTTGTGCTGATTGAGATATCAGTCCAAATACTATGATCATTAAGGTTAACTGGGTGATTTAGTTCAGTCATATTCATCCGGGATGTGTCAGGTGGTAGAGCATTGGCAGCTTTAGCCAAGGATTCCCGGATTCAAATCCTGACCCGGACTTTTTCGCTCAGTCGGGAAGATTAAATCTCATATGATTCCTTTACCAATAGAATAATTGGGGTAAAATTAATCTAAAATAAAATCTTTAATATTGTAAATATTATTGGGTTAAAAAGAATATATGTTTTCTCGGACAAAAAAAACACACACATAAATATATACACATTATGAATAATATTAAATACTAGCGGGTAATATTAAATACAGCGATCTATAATCAGTTCAAATTAGCTTTGTGTTCAACTTAATATTATAATAAATCCTTGCTGTGTTACTGTTATAAAGCATTTTATTTTATAATATTATTATTTACGCTTTCGCAAATCCTTCAGACACTCGGAATAATCTTCCGGAAATCCGTTGCTCTTCTTTTTCTGAATAAACTACGCATTTTTTCTTGTTTCTCTTCGGATCGATAGTTATTCACGATTGTAACAGCTTCAGCTGTCACTTTCATGCTTCTTACTCTGGTTGCTCGGATTGGCCTTGTAGAAGTAAAAGGCTCATCACGATCGTCTTCAGGTTTTACAATAGAGAATATCTTTCTTCCCTTCACTGATTAGTTGAATCATGTATCTCAGTTCTAATGGGAATTTCTAGAAAATTCTTTCAGATTCTCCAAGCATATGTATTGGCAAAGGTAATCTTGACAGTTGATTTCCCCCCTCAAATTTCGCCAATGTCGCCGAAAATTCGCCAAAACTTGCCAAATTTAGCGAAATGTTGCCAATTTGTGACTTTGTTTACTGCCAACTGTTCAGAAATGTTATAACTCTTTCAACCTTCATTCCCATTGAAATGCAGTGATCCGTAGCAAAATTTGAAATTTTCAATACGAACTTCTAATGATTCATTCATTTTTTATTAGTTACAAATAAACCAGCAATACGGGTAGTTTTTAAGCATAACTCAAAAGCATCTTGTCAGATTGAGTTGTAATTTTAAATTCGCATATTTAAAGCTTCTATAAATAACTAATAGACTAATAAAAAATTTTATTTTAAAATACATATTTTAATACTAATTTCCTGATATGTAAATTATTAAATTAATATTCAAGATCAAAGATTTAAAATCTCCTTTTTAGAATATCTGCAATCACAGATTTTTATAAATATTCATCAAAATGACACAAAAATATATTTGTTATTTAACAAATTGTACATAAAAAAACACATTTTCAAGTAAACTAATGTTTTCGTTAGGTTGAGTAATTAAAAATTATGTTTTTTATTTAAAATAGATCTTAAATAAATATTTTGCTATATTTCTCTGCCGTATTTTTCTTTTTAATACAAATAATATCTGTTCCTATATTTTACACATGTGAACATAACGTACTCAAAATATCTAACTTAACGCTTCAAATTTCAATCGTTGTTTGAAAAGTAGAATAAACACTTATAGCACTACTTTAAAATGTATTCCGATTATTTAAAATATACATGTCTGTACAAAAAATAAACAGAAAAACTAAAATCTGTCCTAATGCATATAAAAACAAATCCCATGAAAACATAGATTATTTTAGATTTCATGAATAGTATTGTTCCTGAAGATGGGAATTCTAATTTACAAATATTGTGTATTTTAAATTTATATTTACTTTTCTTGAATAGATTATCTTCTAAAGAATCTATATAAATATCTAAGGCTCCGGGTAATAAATTGGAACCACTGACACCAAGTATATTTTTCAATTCCATTTTGATTTCTACAAAAAGATTTATAAGAAAGGGAATATAATGAACTAAGGTGAAAAATTATTTTTTAAAATGAAGTTTGTGTTTCATATTTTCGATTTCATGTCTAAAGAAATTTAAGAGATTGCGTCATTAGAAGATTTATTTAAGTAGTCTTTAGGAATGTGGATTTCGTTTTTATGTTTGTATTTGATGTCGAATTAAAAAAGAAAAAAATAATACTTTTATTGAAATAGTTGTTTCATATCAATGAAGAAGTATGTTGTTGAATTAGAAAAATAAAAACAATCCATTGCTTAAGAAATAAAATACATCCTAATGTTCGACAGTATTTTAAAGAAATTAAAACTTAATCTTATTTTGATTATTCTTTCTAAAAATATAATAACATATATATATGGAATATGTAAATTTTTAGAACAATTTACTTTCATTTAAGATTACTAAAAATTAGAGTTAAAACCTCTTATTAGTTATAATATATTCTCTGAAAACAGCCTGAACGTTTTTGAAATGCAATAATAAGTAAACGGTGACAACTATTAAGTTATTATTGCAGTCGAGTAATGTGTGAAGTTAGGGATTTCTTATTGGGCTTACTTCTATTAGTTGAAAAAAATCACCGATAGATGGCGCTGATTTGTCTCAGACCGTAAAATTGCTAAAAAAAAAACTTGCAATTTCAAAGCAAAAATTATTATTTGTTGTTTGAGTGCTTCAAAAGCAAAATGGAAAAAGGATGCTAAACTTATTGAACTTTAGTTCCATTTTTAATACTTTCCAACATAGTTGAAAATTGCTTATAATTTCAGTTTGTCTGCCTGCCATATGTCTGTTTGCACGCTAACTCTCGTAAGCAAACTCAGATTTCCATGTAATTGATATATGTTATTGAGGTTTGCCATGGCATGTGATGGCTTATGATTTTGGTTTGTCTGTCTGCCATATGTCTGTCTGCACGCTAACTTTTGTAAACATACTCAGATTGCTATGTAATTAATATATGTTATTTAGGTTTGCGATGGCATGTTCGCTATTAAAATAGGTTGTGTAGCATTAATAGTTCGTTTACAGAGGCACTCAAAAGAACCCCGTTACATTATGGTCTATGTAGAAAAATCACTTGCGGTGTAGATTAACGTTTTTTCTTTTTATTTGAAGTATAATAAAATTGATAAGCTTTTAAGAGATGCACTAAAACATGCTTTATGTAGAGTATGAGTACAATGCATTTATCATGCATTTACAGGTTCACACAAAAATATTCGGTTACATAATGGTCTAAGGGAAAGAATTGTTTGCAACGTATTTTGAAGCTGTTTTTCTATTTCAAATATAATGGAATGTATATGTACATTATTGATCTACATTAGAAGATTCTTACTGTAGAATACGACATGCAATACAGTTATCCTTCATTTACAGGGACACACAAAATAAAATCGGTTGCATTACTTTCTATGAGCGATAAATGCTGGAATTGCGATTTAAGTTTTCATTTGCGTTTTTAAATTTACCTTTATTTTTGCGTACTGAGTTGTGCGTACAAATCTTATACCTCATGCACAGGGTTACAGAAAAGAATTCGTAAGCATTATTGTGCATGAGCGTGAATTGCTTAAGGGTGTTTTTAATTCAGTTATCCAGCTGAACTATGTTTGTTATACTGAGATGTTTGTAGAACATATAAATAAATTCATGTATTGGGCTGCGCAAAGAAATAGAAACATTGCCATATGTTGATGGTTATTTCTAAAAGTAAGTTTTCAGTTGTAATGCGTTTTCTAAATAGTTTACTTAAGATTCTATCTTAAGAAAACTTAGCTTAGTTCCTCATTAAGACGTTCCAAATAGTTATCCTTTATTTACAGGGACACACGAAATAGAATCGGTTGCAGTACTTTCTATGAGCCATAAATGCTGGAAGTGCGTTTTAAGTTTTTGTATGCGTTTTTAAATTTAGCTATCTTTTTTTCGTACTACGTGGTTTGTACAAATTCTATACCTCATACACAGGGCTATAGAGAATATTTCGTAAACATTATTGTATATGTGCGTGAATTACTTAAGGATGTTTTTAATTGTGTTTTACAGCTAAACTATATTTGGTTTACTGGGATGTTTGTAGAACATATAAATCATGTATTGGGCTGCGCAAAAATAGAAACATTACCATCTGTTTATGGTTATTTCTCAAAGTACGTTTTCAGTTGTTATGCGTTTTCTAAAAAGTTTTCTTAACTTTACAGTGAATCTTAAGAAAAATTAGATTCTTTCATCTTTTTAAGACATTCAAAACAGTTATCCTTCTTTTACAGGGGCACACAAAAAAAATCGGTTACAGATCTGTGAGCGATAAATGCTGGAAATGAGTTTTAAGCTTTCGTATGCGTTTTTTGTTTACCTAACATTTTGCGTACTACGTGGTGTGTATAGATGTTATAGATCACACACAGGTCTATATAATATAACTCGTAAGCATTACTGCACTGTAAAAAAATTTCGGAAAGTTTCAGGAAATTATCATGAAACATTTCGCATATTTTACCGTAATTTTGAATTTCTTTATGTCCCACGTCAATTACGGCAATAATTCGTGTAATATTTTTGAGAGGTTTCAACTTTTCCATAAACTACATTCTGCGCATGCGTGCTTCATATTTTATGTTTGATTAGCAATTCTGGTAACTAAAGAAGAATAAAAAACAGTTGCCTTGGTACTTAGAGAGAAATGCAATCTGAACAAATGTCATTTTTTGTTTGGATATCAACCGATAAAGTAAATAGCTAATTTAAATCTTTTTATGATTCATTATTTGAATTTTCATTTTATCTGTAATACGAAACTTTAAAATTTAATTGCTTAAATAAGACACTGAATAAAAAAAGCATATTGATTATTGAAAATTGGAATGTTTCACTACTTTGTTGTGAAACGAAACAGCAAAAAGCTGTGGCATCTTAATGCCACCACTTTTTTCCGGAATCTGAAAGAAAATTTTTTACAGTGTGTGTATGAGCGTGAATTACTTAAGCGTGTTTTTTAATTAGTTTATGCATTTGCTAGATGAACTATATTTGCGTATACTGATATGTTTGTAGAATATAAATCAATTCCAAGAACTGGATATATTGCCATCTATGGATGGTTATTTCAGAAAGTACGTTTTCAAGTGCTGCGCGTTTTCTAAATAGTTGACTTAAGATAATTTCTTTCAGTTTTTTAAACGGTGAAGTTCCATTATACTATTTTGGAACAGTTGGAAACTGTTACGTAATCTACATTTGACGCATGATGTTACTTTCTTGTTATTGTTAATTTGAACGACATATCATTCTGAGACAGCGTGTTTCCATCTATCGTGGACGTTTGAAAATAAAACCAGGAAACGTAGTTCAGAAATTTCGCACAATGCACATTAATTTCCGGAATGAATAACTTTAATAGCTCTGTCATCATTTACTTGTTATTGAATGTCAAACACGGCCCACACATTTTTGGTCCTCATATATTTACAAGTTAAATCAAAAGCTAATTTTAAAATATAGTATCAAAATAATCATAAAAATTAACTGGGGTTTTCAAATAAAAACTATTCTTCATGTACTGAGTTCTTTCAGGAGTACATTACTTTAGTTTGACTTTATTTAAGATTTGTAACTCGCATAAATATGAATATTTTTCAATTACATTATGTGTTATTACGGCATTCTATTTAACTGAATAAAAATTTCTGAATTAATTTTATGCCTCCCTAGATATGGGTGAAACAAAAATATAATTATATCTTTTACATGCAAATATTTTTTACAAAGTAAACGAAAAAACAAATACTATAATATTATTTTAATCTTACAAAATTAAGATGTTATGTAGCAAGGTTGCGCTCATAATTATGCAAGGTAGTTCATTACACTTTTCTGGAATAATCATACCTATATCAAAATTAAATAAATACTTATCAGATTTCTCTTTTGACACATATCAAATTTATTTATTTCAGAAATGTTATATAATTTTTAATTTTTCAAAAATATTTTGAGTCTTTGTTTCCATAGTCGTAGTAAATATTCAATTATGTGTAACTTTTTATTTTAAATGATAGCTTTTTTACAGTAAATTGTAACACATAATTTGTCCCAGTCATTTTTGACCCGTGTGGAATTTTCAGTGCTTAGGGTATATGAAGACCGTGATTTCCTACATGTTATTCAATTATTATTGCTGTGACAATACATTCGTGCTCTTGGTCCTTTTTGTATATAATTTTTTTGCTATTGATTACAAATATGCACAGTTGGTGACGCTATAAGTCCTGTGCTTCCCTGGTGATTCACGAGTTTCTTAGGGGCACCGACATAAAATTTAGCAATGTTGGAGGGCAGAGTTTCACCATAAATTTTTCGCCATTACTTTTAAAATCGGTTCGGTAATTCGAGAGATTAAAAATTATATATATCCCTACAAACAAATATTGCTACAAACAAATATATACAAACAAATATTCCTACAAACAAATATATACAAATAAATATCCCTACAAAATTCACTCCCTAGAAACAAAAATGCAAACGTTGCTTCTATATAATATTATTATATATTACTGCTGTATAGGGTATACAAATCTCGTAACGAGTCAACAGAGTCTTTGGAAAATGCAACAAGACGGAATATTTTCAGAGCAACTATGTTGTTAGAGAAATTCGAAATGATATAGAGAGGTCATAATGGAAAGAGGAAACTATTCAACTAGGTAAATTATATCCAATAATTGGAGTAACATAGTTGAGATTTTTTCCAACGGCAAACCAAAGTACCCAGGTCCGAGTCATTGTCTCGCCATATTTTCGCTCGCTTGGAAAAAAATCTCAACTATGATACTCCAACCATTGGATATGATATAGAGTGTTCTTCAATTTGATGACCGAAAGACACGACCAAGAAGTCGGGAAACTGACACATTTGCGACCATGAGACAATTGTGAGACAAGTGGGTGGAACTTTTGCCGATATTGTAAAATCCGGAAATGTACGTTACTGTGGATGGAAAACTGATAGCTTTCCCAGGAATATGTCCATTCCGCCAGTATATGCCTACGAAACCAGCAAGTACGGTATCAATTTTTGGGTATTTTGTGACAACACAACCAGTTATGCCTGGAATATGCAGCCGTATCTTGAAAAGCAGATTGGTTCTAAGCTGGAATGAAAACAATATAACAGGGTTGTCGTTGATATCGGTCAGGACCTCCTTGGTTGAATGTAAATCTGTCAAAAATCTACCATGTAAGGAATTCCAAGTGCCAATAAGTCGACAGAATAAATTTACTCATTAATCTTGAATATATGAAAATATGTTTTTATTTCCTCAAACTTTCTTGGAAAATTTAATTTTAACAAGATTTTTTTCATCATATTTTCAAATTAAAAATAATTTATCTTTTCAATTTTACAGAGAAACTGACGTAAAAATAATAATAATTTCTATTGTTTCCTGTTTTCTCTCTTTTATTCACAGAAGTGGAGAAATTTGGTTTCCACATTTACAGACGTGTAATTAAAAATTTCCAAAAAAATATATTATATCGGAAACAGTTTAAAGTTTTAAAACTCTGACGCCTTATGAGTCATACGCATATAAGTTGCCATATATGATGCATGCGCATAACTGGTGTTAAGTCCATTGCCTAATGTTCGATATTATAAGAGGAATAGGGAAAAATACAAACAGACAGGCAACTTCTAATATAATAGATTCAACAAGTAATTCATAAGCTAATGGTAAAAATGTGTTTTATGGGTTTTTTTTTTTATATATATATAATTTTTATTTTTCGTGTTAAGAAAGTAAACATAATTTAAAACCTGGTTGTATTTTGACTTGTGATATTGTTGACTGATAGCTGAGTAATCAAGAAAAATAATTTAATGTTTTTTATTTATTTTCATATTGTAATTAAATTTCGCTAAACCCCGTAAAGTCTAACAATGAGCTAGTTTATAAATATGACTAAATAACAAGTTTATGTTCGTTCATTATGATTCTACTTGTTTTAACAATAAAAGGAAACTTTTTGTTTTAATAATGTAAAATGAATCCAGAAAACGTTTATCAATTTGTATATGCAGAAATATCAACATTGTTTTCCTTTTCAACATTATGAAAATTATTTTCCGTATTAAAAGTAATATATAAAAATGAAATTGCAGCATCAAAAGATTAGATGTAAGAATTTCGATGTTGAAAATATTGTTTAGCTTACTTTCCTATAATCCGTGAATACATTGAGATTTTAACCAAAAATGGTATTGTATGCAACAACGTCATTTCCGTTTCCGCGATTTCGTTCAATATACTAGGTATTTGAAGGGGATCAGCACTAGATAGTTCAACTTAAAAAAAAAAAAAAATCAGCCCTCTTTTAGAGAAATATTCTAGCTTTGTTTGCACATGCGTAAAATTATTTTATTTTGTTGTTGTTTTTCTACTTATGCCATCTCTTCCAGTAACCTTCTTTCCTTTGAAAATGAGTGCGTGTGCGTCTCTAAAGGTCTCGTGGCATAATATGTAAATATAATATCTTTATATGTGTTTTTTTTAATATTTAATCATCTTTTAAAAAGATAAATATATGTTTTAATTTCATATTAAATAAGGTGAAAGTTGTAGTGTTTTAATTTTATCAACTAACTTACGGAAATAATTTATATTCATTAAATTAATTCAGAATTCTGTATTTTAGAAGCTTATATATAAAAACATTAATAAATAGTAGAAAAAGACATCAGTACACATTCGTAAATGAAATTCGTACTACAAGATTATTTTTTAGAGATAAACGCAGAAATTGAATTTTACAAATAGAAATGTATAAAACATATTTCAAACTGTCCAAATTTATTTTTATAAATAGTTAAAAAAAAACAGTTTTAAATATCAGAAGCACTGAATCAAATTAATGTCTAACCTTTAATTATATATTATTTACTGAAGAGTATGAAATAAAACTAATGTTATTTTAAAATAATAATTTGTTTAATAACAGCAATTTTTCATGCATAAAATGAATATTTTTTTCTTTAATATATTTAATACTGTTCTAATTTATCCTTATGTTTATCATCATTTCTAAATAATGTATTTCAACATATAAAACATTAATTCCATCTAATTTAAATTTAAACATTAATCATACATTATTTATTGAACAGATTGAAGTAAAAATAGTGTTATTTTAAATTTTTATGTTACCTTACTACTTAATATTATTCGTGTATGAAGTAAACACATTTTCTAGATAAAATATTTTTAAAACTGTTCAATTTTTTTTATTATATTTATCACTAGTTTTCGAAAAGATGTTTTTCCACACATGAAGCATTAATTATGTCAAATGCAAATTTAACCTTTAATCCTAATTTATTTGTTGAACAGATTATTATAAAAATAATGTTACTTTAAAGTATTAATTTATTTAATAACTTCATGAATGAAATATATATTATTATTCAAAATAACGAAAGGTTGGCGTTTATAAATGTTGGTTAACTTCTAATTTATTATGCGTATAATAAATGCATTTACATAACAGATTTATGTATTTTGAGTTGTAAGTTATTTAAAACGAAACTTTTTTCACCGTTACTCGAACGAAAGTTTAATTGAAGTTACCGAAGCATGAAATTTTTACCTTGCCTGTCAGACTGGTAAACATTTATAATTTAAAACTTCACACCGCGAAATATATTTTCGCCTTACAATTTCTAGAAGTTTTTAACCATAATTATGTTTTTTTTTTTTATTATTACTAAAACGACGCATAAAGGAATGTTTTTTCTAATTTAATTGAAAAGGTGAAAGCCTCCAATAAATTCCATAAGAAAAATTAATTAATTTTCCAATTAATTATTTTACCCATCTTAAAAATGATCAGGTATTTTACTTATTATTACATCCACATATATCTGTAGCAGAATTTTATAACTCGTGCTTATCATTGATCTAGTGCATTAGATAAATAAAAATGTAAGTTATTCAAAGCAAAAGTACCTTTCGATGCTTTTCAGAGCTATTAGTCTATGAATCATTAAACGTATATTCAAAAATTCTACCAGAAGCTTACAGGATTAATTATTGATAATATAATACTTTATAATTTAATTTTAATTTTATAGAATTTTCTTCAGAAAAAAAAATTATAGTATGAATTTATTCTTGCGTAAAATATTTTAAAGAAATCTATTTTTTTAACACATACGCATATACATTTACTATATATAATACATATATCTAGTAGTTAAATGACTTGTAATTGAAACAATGCTTCATATTTTATAATTATTCTAATTTCAAATTTATCAAAAAAAATAATAAAATTATCTTGTTTATAACCTAGCATTTAATTTAAAAAAAAAACTATACTAATTTCTCCACGGTGTTGTATATAATAAGTAAAATTTCAAACTCTAACAACCACAATCGTGAGGAGGGTAGCAAAAAAAAACGGCGAATAGATTATCATAAAAATGCTTTGCAAAAATGGGCCTTTAGTTTACATATATCACAACTACATATATATCTAACATATCTTAAAACTGAGTTATGTCTAAGAATTTTGTGTTTGAAATCAGCAATAAGGTACCTTTGGTTTTTAATTATCAAAAACCCATAAATGTAGATATTTATTTTTAAATACACGTTAAACCTAATTAATATACCTTAACCTACATGAATTTGAAATTTGGTTTTAACGTATTGTAGCAACAGAAAATAAATTCGAAAAACAAACTACTTCGGATTTGGTACTCCTTCCTATAGGTAAAACTCTAACGACTGTTTTAGAAAATGTTGCTTGGAGATTATAATTTCTTCTCTCCTTTTATATGTGCTAAAACGTTCTCTTTAGATTTCTTCAGAGCTAGGTGTAGAGACTGTTATTTAAGTCCTATGAGAGTAGAAATTGTGTGAAATTGCTTTCAGATGACATGTTATTTACAGCATTTTCTTGGTTTTTATTATTATTATTATTATTATTATTATTATTATTATTATTATTACTTGTTGGTGTAAAATAAATAAATACAGCTTTTTATAAAATGCAATACGTTATAAAGAATAAGAAAAACAGCTTCGAAGAATAATAACGATTATTTTTCTAGAGTTATTATTCTAATAACTCTATCATTTAATCAGCGTTTGTGATATTTTTAATACCGGTAGAAGAGCGTTGCTAGTTGTTTTCAAGAAGAAACCGTTTCAATTGTTTCAGTATAGACGATTAAAACAAAAAATTCAGTCATAAAACAAACCATTCAAAGAAACTGATGTTATCTTACATAATGACTATTTGTTTTTACAAACTTTTAAACCTTTGATTACGGGTTAGAACCGGCAATTATTTTATATTCAATTGTACAACAGAATTTACACAAAAAAATTATTTTTTATTCTATCTTTTTAAAATATCCTAGTATCAATCTATGGTAGTAATTACTTTTCTGAAAGTGGTGTAAAACGAATAAAAAAATAGTTGCTGGGACGTACGGTGTTCCAACCCCGTAATCAAAAGTTTAAAACTCATTAGACCCTCTCCAAATTCAAATAGGTATATAAAGACTTTCAAAGGTAATATTTAAATATATTTACGTGTAAGGGAATTGGAAATCTCTTTTTCTTGTAGAACAAATTTTACTTAGCATTATATAGTACATTTAGGTTTCATACTTGTACTTATGAAGAAAATTCAGTCTCAAATATTAATATTTATTATTTTCTTCGATTTTTACAAGAAAGTATTGGATTCATGAAAATTTTCGACTTCCGGTTTTCGACGGATTTATACGTTTTAGAAGGTCCTGAACACGATTTGACTGTTTTTAGAAAATGTCTGTCTGTGACTATGTCTATGACTATGTCTGTCTGTCTGTCTATGTGACAAAACCTTTGTGGGCGCTCTATCTCAAGAACTAATGCACGAAATTTAATAAAACTTTATATTCAGTTAGTACCTAATATAAATGGGTGCTGATTTGTTTTTGGTGAAAATCGCCCAAAAGGTGGCTCTGCTATGGTGAATTTTTCGCAATTTATACAATAGCTCTATCTCAAGAACTAATGGATTTATTTTCAGCAAACTTCAGATTCTGTTAGACATTGACATAGATAGACGCAGGTTACGTTTTGATGTAGATATCCCGAAAGATGGCGCTGCCATAACACTTTTGTCACTATTTTTAAGATAGCTATATCTCAAGAACTAATGCACGAAATTTCATCAATCTTCAGATTCTGTTAGACCTTGACATAAATAAATACTGCTTACGTTTGGTGTAAATAGCCCAACAGGGTGGCACTGCTATGCAACTTTTTCCATTAATATCATGATAAGTATACCTCAAGAACTAATGCACGGATTTTCATCAAACTTCAGTTAGACGTTGACATAAGTTGTTGTTGATTAGGTTTTGGTCTAAATATCCCAACAGGTGGCGCTGCTGTGCTACATTTTGCAGGATTTACACGATTTTAGCAATAGTCATATCTCAAGAACTAATGCACGGAATTTAATAAAACTTTAGATTCAGTTAGACCTTGATATAAATTGGTGATGATTATTTTTAGTGTATGCAAAATCTGTGTGAGATAGAAGAAAGTTTTGGGATTGGCACATCCGACTATTTAATATTTAGAGACAAACTGAAACTGTTTTATGTTGTTATTTGTATTTAAGCTTTTATTGTGCATACATTCGCGTGTCTCTCTAGTGCTCATAAAGAAATTAAACAGGAGTATAGTAAGAGTAATATTATTAAAAATAACATTAACGTTACGTTCTTTTCAATATATATGTGGAAAGCAAGAATTAAAGGTAGAATATTTTTATGGCGAAGACTATTTAGAAGAGCAGGCATTTCTGTATGGAATTCCTGGTATCATATTTGAAGGACATACCGGGTGCATCATAAGCTCCTCAAAAATTTAAAAAATAATTAAAAAGAACAAATTATGCTAAAAAATTGCTAGTTTGCAGAAATGAGATTAGAGGATTTTTTTATATAAAAAATTGTGGTTCAAAAAACTACCGATAGATGGCGATGGCATGCAGATTTACTTAAATCAGGTTGGCAATAAAACATCTCAATGCACGTAGATTCTTCATTCGGTGTCCATCAGTAGGGTATATTTACCATATCAAGCGTTGCTGGTTAAGTTATTTTACAAGAAAGGGGAATCAGCAACCAGCGCATTGAGAAAATTCCACGGCAAAAGGACTCAAGGACACGTTTCATGTGCTGGGATACAGAAGCTTGTCAGACGCTTCGAAGAAACGGATCATTTGGAGGTTCGTTCCGCAATAGAATGCCCTCCTTAACATCTGCTTCATGTTATGCATGACCGCGCCATCTATCTGTAATTTTTGAACTACTTTTTTCGTTATTAAAAAAAATCCTATCTTTGTAAAATCCCATTCTTGCAAACCACGTTTTATTTGCATCATTTGTTTCTTTTTAGTGATTTTTTTAAACTTTTAATGAACTTTTGGTTCACCGGGTATTAACTGTCGAATGAAATTTAAATGTTCAAGTTCACTTTAATATAAAGATTTCTAAAAAAAATTAAATATTTATTAATATCAGACATTATTTCGAATAGATTGCTACAAGTATTCATCTCCTGAAACTTGTTGCGATAGAGTTGATAACGTGTAATTACAGATTTCTAGATTTATACTTTCAACCCATTAAGTGCGATTAAAAATCATTAGAAAGTAAATATTCGAGAATTCTGCAAAAAATCTCTTTTATTACAATAAAAATATAATTAAGCATCTAATAAAAGCAAAAAAAAAAAAATGTCACTTTTAGAAACAATTAATACATGTTTGTCTAAATCACTTAGAGATAAAATGTTAAATCGCTAAATCATTTACTGCAACAAAACCTAAAAATACAAATACTGAAACACTTTAAATGTAAAATGTATAATTTCTCAATTATACAGAAATTTAAATTCAGATTACCTTGTAAATCAAATTAATATATGGATTTATTTTGATTACATAAATCTATTATACTATCAATTTATTTAAATTAATTTATTAATAAATATTTTATTTCATTGTATGAGTAGAAGACGAAATGATTTGGTGGTGTAATTGAAAAAAAAAACAATATTAGCTAATATGTAATATGCATCAATTCAATAATTAACACGCAATAATATAGTATTTCATTTTTTACTGAATAAAAAAATTTAAATGTTTTATATTAAAAACGTTACAATACTTTTACTTTTATTTTATATTCATTTATTAAAATATTTTCCTATCCGTTAAAAATATTTTTAAGATCCATAATATTCTACACTAAAATAATTAATTATCAAATGTTAAATAAATTCATTTGTCTAAATAATTTGAACATTTCACATAGTTAAAGCTTTTAAAAGAATAAAAATTCTGAAGTGCTTTTTAAACATTTTTTTCTAGGAGAATAATTCAGTCACTTGAGCGTGTATTTCTTACTATACTCACCACTCTGATAGAATCTCATAAATTAAAAAAGACGGTAAAAAATATGCTAATGTTTAAAATTCGTTCATTTTAAAGATCTGTGTAATTTTTTAAATAGCTTAAAGAATTATTTTTTTACATAATGTTTACGTGAGTTTAATCTTAAAAAGGAAATCTAGGATGCTCGTAATAATTTGGCTATTCTGAAAATAATATAAATTATATTTCTTTAAATAATTATCTATAATGCTAAATCAATTGATGATTTAGCAAAAATAAGTTACGTTTTCAGAATTGTTTTTTATAAAGGAAAACTAATCGCTGATTTTCAAACTTTTTGAACTCCGTTTAAAATAAATGAAAGATGATATTTGGAAATCCAAAACATTTCACATTTTTAGGGTTTCGTTCACCTCACGATACCCTATTCGTCCCGCTACGTTGTCTGTCAGTCACAGAGCCGGTTCTCAGAAACTATATAACTTACAGAAATTTTGTGTACGTATAGCTATATACCACCTACTATGAACCTCAAAATCACAAAATTTTGAAAAAATCGTATTATTTTAATATAGAGAGATAAAAAATCAAAAATCTAACAGCCTTTTCCTATTAAATTTAAGCATTTTTCATTATAGCATTTGCCAACAATTAAAAATCCACAATAAAATTCTTTCTACAACAATTAATTTTCTACTGAAATATTTCCACGAGAAAAATTAAAATGAAATAAAAAGTTTCCCCAATTGAAAAAAAATATATTAATATGACGTTATTGGTAATAAAACAGAAATTTTCAAACGTTTCTCAATAATACAAGCAGTATGAGCATGTGTTAGTACAGAAAGCAGGTTAATATGATGTCATTAGAGAATTAAAAAGAAAATTATTCTGACGTCATATTGGAAGTTTAACGGAAATTTTCAAATGTTTGAATAATACAAAGAGAGTATCAATATGAGTAATAGAGAAAGCAAGTAGATAGGACGTCAGCAAGTGATTATAACGTCATATGAGTTTGAGGAATGTATTGAATCATGATAAAAACCCAATTATGGAAATATTGGCATATTTTAACAATTTGAAGGTCTCTATACAACATGTTAATTTTGAGATTGATTTTTTTTTAATATCGCATTTATTCCACATGACAGATATTATTATGACAGAGTATAATAGCAGGAACCGTCCGCTATCGGACCGGTTCAGATTTTCGAAAAAAAAAACGAGAAAAATAGACCGGTAAATTTTTACTTTATAAAAAACATGACTTTTTTTCTTTTTTTTTTTTTTAATGAAATGTATTTGGATTGATTAAAGAAAGGATAAAGTGTTTTGAAAGGAATATTAAAAGAAATCGGAATATTAAACGATCTTCGATCACACTTACCCACTTGTTTAATATTTGGTACTGTGAAATTGTTATTCATATGATCGTTGATGGAATAGTAAAATAATATTCTCTCAAATAAGTCAATAAATAATTGTCATTGACGGGTGCTATTTTTATAGATATATTTGAAATGCATCACAACTTTCTGAGAAGGAAAGGATATTCCATTTCCACCATAATTGTATTTTTGGCTATTAGATCAATTTTATTTTATTATAGAGTGTATGTTCTTTTATAAACAGCTTTGTCTAAGATCGTTAAGTGAGAAACTTCTTGTCTTACAATTAGAGGACAAAGCTTGGTGCTCACAATTATAAATTTTATTATCGTACATTAATTATAATTTTAACATATATAAATTTAAATTTAATTTATTTGATTTTTAAGCCATTATTTAACATGTCTCGTCATTTATAGGGATTTGTTTAAATTGATCCATTATTGACTAGTAAAAATTACAAAACCGGTACAAAATCATACCTTATTTTATTAATTATAAATTAATTCAGAGCGCAAGCATACGTATTACAAATTTAAAAATATTTAATATGTAAAACGATACGTTGTAATTTAATTTTTATGCTAAATTTTAATATAATTATGCATCTTACTTTAAAAATAGAGTAGTATTATCATCTCATTGACTTCCCTTGTTAAGGCAATACATAAATGATGTTTCTTTAAAATCACGAATTGACACAACTGTCCAATATCATTGCATCGATAAAGCATATATGAAATACATTTTAAAAGTGATTAAAAAAAATAATTGTTTAATGCTGTTTTGTACAAAGATTTAGTTACAAAAAAATTTTAACATTATAATTAATGCATAATATTATACTTTTTAATTAGGATTATTAAATAATAATTACAAGTATATTTATGAAACAAAAAATGAGAAAAACAAACGTAACTCGTCCCGGTCTCGAAAAAGGGCCCACGGATCAACGATCAGACGCCATAACAACTGAGCTACAACTAACGCAGCAATTTCGTTACAAAGTAAGTATTTAAGTTGTATTAAAATATTAGACCCCCTATTTCTCGAGAGGAGCGTTGTATAAAATTCTTTGAACCTGATACTAAGGGACTTCTACCCTACAACATATAATAATAATCAAAATATGTGATAACCAAGCTTGGTCCTCTCCTTGTTAGGTACTATAATGTACTGATTAAAATATTGTGATTGCTTGAGAAATACCCCAAGTAAAATTGTCTTATCAAAAATAGAAATGTGTCAGCGTAGTATTCCGATCAAATCAGACTGATATCATAGAATTATGCGATATATGATAAATGTCAAATCATCTATGCCATGAGTATGCCTACGGAAATTGCATTAATGCACTTTTTTACGCCAGAGATTGATTATGCAAATAAATTTTTGAAACTGCAAAAAATAAAAGTATTAAATTTGAAGTGGAGATTATAGTATCAATTCGTAATAAGACGGTTAGGCTGTAGCGACTATGTTAGTGATGAAGTGTGAAAGTGATGCAGTGATTTGAATGTGGCAGTGATTAGATGCATAATAAGCATCTAATATAGGCTATTTAACGTGGTGACTAAAAGAGCCATTGTACCCGTTTTAATATTTCCTGTTCCTAACTTTTCTTAAAAATAAAAAATCATTTTAAAGATTGCTTTCTTTTAAAAAAAATCCATTCTAAAGATTGCTTTCTTTAAAATCGATAATATTTGGGATATTCTCTTATATAAAATGTAATTTTGCATTTTATAGGCTAAGCTCGATTAAAGTTCCTTTGGGTCATTCCCACCCAAAAAAGTTTGAGACAGATATTCTCTCAGAAAAATGCACTTCTATGTTCTCTAATTTTCATGATTTTTTTTCTGAAAACTATTTTTACAAGGACTCCTTGAATCACATGTGCCTTATGGCTACCACTGTGAGATGCATAGGTATAGTATAACATTCACATTGCCGTGTTATCTTGTCTTTTTTTCAAAATATCCACCACTATTTCTGCGCAGTAATCTTAGCATTGTTTAATTTCAAGTACTCTGTGATTAAGAAAAGCAAAGATCACTATTCGTAAATTGTGGTAGATATTTTGAATAAATAAGGCGATAAATTGATATTTCACAGCCTAAAAGGGACTGATCAGACGAGGAGGCAAAGTCTGTAGAGCATAGATGGCCCTCCCGGTACCTTTATTAAGGTTTTTTAAAAAAGTACATATTACAGCCTGAGCTGAACCCACCGGAAAATGCGACAGGGGGCGGCGTGAATTGCCTTGGGCCAGAATTGCCCGAAATTCACTAAACAAATCGTTCGCTGCCGGAGAACAGATCTCCCTCGCGACAAGGGGAATTTGATACGATAAATTACACACGATAAATTGATAATAGTGATAAGACGTGTGCGTCTGTGTCTGCCACAACTGCAGTGAGATCATATTGTTAAATGTTTTGAGTTATGTGAATAATGGCGCCATCATTGTTTGTCAAAAGTTTCGGTGCTTCTATTTTTATTGAACAAATTTGGACAGGTCTCATGTATAGTATTGATGATAGTGTAAAACAATTATACTTATTTCCTGCTTTTTTTCCTTCTTTCCACCTTTACTAAAATAAAGAGCTAATGCAAATGTGATATATGGCGTCTGAAACATCCGAACGTCACGAACAAAACGCAAAACATTTCACTGCATTAAAAACGCTTTCTTTAAAACAATTTCCCATTACAATACACATCGTTCATTATACATTGCCTCTATAAATCCCTAAATGCGACGAATAATCCCAAAAACAGATAAAATTTTTGCTTTTTAAACTTTGAAGATCAAAAAACTGTATTAATTTCAAGCCCTTGAACGTCTGTTTTATTTACCTGATGACAATAAATTTAGTCATTAAAAATTTTCAAATTATAATTTTAAACATTCTACGAATTCTGGATACTGATTTTTTTTTCAGAGATCTATTTGCAACGAACTGAATCCCTCAAATGCGGAAAGATTTTTACAAAATTTACTGATGTACGTTTATGTGGTATTTTCATATATTACATTAAAATGATGTTTAAAAGAGAAATTTAAATTAATTAAGCTTCGTTGGGCTAATAAATTAGTAATTTCCACAAAATTACGAAACAGTGTTTTTCTTTGACCCGACTTAAATATTTGTTTCAAAGACTCATTATTTAAAACTGACAGCCTTTAACGTGAAAACATTTGAAATATCTAAACAGCCTATAACGTGAAAACATATGAAATATCTAAACAGCCTTTAACGTGAAAACATTTGAAATATCTAAACTAGGTACTACCAGAATAAACTTGAGTCATGAAAAACAACACTCATTTGAATCAATATTCACTTTTGTACTATAATAATTATTTAAAAACAACACAAATGTCACAAAACACATATGCATCATTTAATAAAAAGCATTTACTTAAGGTGTTTTTACTTAAGGTAAAAACACCTTAAGTAAATGTTTTTTATTAAATGATGCATGTGTTTTGTGACATTTGTGTTGTTTTTAAATAATTAGGTACTACCAACCTTAAGAAATTAATAATATATCTATTGGACATTATAGAAAAAAGTTGATTAAATTCTTTTGGCTTTGGTGCAGGCCTCATACACAGTAGATAATTATACATTCTACGAATTCTGGATACTGACTTTTTTCAGAGATCTATTAGCGACTAACTGAATCTCTCAAATGCGGAGAGACTTTTACGAGATTTACTGAAGTAAGTTTATGTGACTATTGAATTGCTTATTTGCAAGACACTCCATCCACTTTCAGTGGATCCCGTCAGATGTTGGACTGAGAGGAAACGAAATGGCCGATGGCTTGGCCAAGTCTGACTCAGCTGAAGATCACCAGGAAGACAAAATATTAACCTATAGTGAAACAGCTTCGATTAAGAAACAGGAATTAAATTCACTTTGGAGAGTACCTCCTATTCATCCATGGTACTTTATTAAAACACCAGGATGGTCTCTCCAACTTAATCTTTGTAGGAAACAACAGACGGCACTCTCACCTTTATGAGTGGTCACTTAAGAGGGCTATCTTTCCATCAGGGCCAGAAATCATTTTCTGAGTGTCATCGGTGCCCGGGAGTCCAGGCCTCTCCTCTGCATATTATCAAATGCCTAAGTTTTACCCGCTGTGAAATCTTGGAAAATCCAGCGCTCTTTCATGATTTTCTGGAAGTCTTTGATTTTGTGGAGATGGTTTAGCTATTCTAAACCATCTGGGATTAGAAACAACAACAACAACAACAAGTTTATGTGGTATTTTGACATATTATATTAAAATGATGTTTAAAGGAGAAATTGAAATTAATTAATCTTTGTTCAGCTAATAAATTAGAAATTTCCACAGAATCACGAAACAGTGTTTTTCTTTGACCGGATACTTAAATATTTGCTTCAAAGAGGCATTATCTAAAACTGACTGCCTTTAACGTGAAAATATTTGAGATATCTAAACGAGGTACTACCAACCTTATGAAATTAATAATAACCTTAATGGATGTTATGGAAAGTAGTGGGTTAAATTCCTTTGGCGTCGCTGCAGGTGTCATACACAGTAGATAATTATACATTCTAAGAATTCTGGGTACTGATTTTTTTTTCAGAAATCTATTAGCGACGAACTGAATCCCTCAAATGCGGAGAAACTTATACAAGATTTACTGATATAATTTTATGTGGTATTTTCATATATTACATTAAAATGATGTTTGAAAGAGAAATTTAAATTAATTACATTTCGGTGGGCTAATAAATTAGGAATTTCCACAGAATTGCGAAACAGTGTTTTCTTTGACCAGATAAATATTTGTTTCAAAGAGGCCTTATCGAAAACTGACTGTCTTTATCCTGAAAACATTTTAAACATCTAAACGAGGTGCTACCAACCTTACGAAATTAATAATATATCTAATGGACATTATAGAATGTAGTGGGTCAAATTCTTTTGGCTTTGGTGCAGGCGTCATACACAGTAGATAATTATACATTATGACATAAATTTAAAATGTAAAAAATAGTTTATACTAGAAATAATAGAGAAAAGAATGCGCGCTAAGAGATAAGTATATTATGGTGCGAAAGAAGATTGGCTAATTAAAAATGAATAAGATTTAAATTAAAGATTTTAATCCAAAAATGCTTCATGTATATTGTGATACTTATAATAGAGAGATCTTATTATCCCAAAATTTTCCATTTTGTTCCTAATGAAGTACTGCAATCATAAAATGTATAAAATGTGAGAGGCTCTTTTTAAATAATAAGTATTGTATGTCATATAAAGAAGGGGAGTTATCATAATTTTAGAGATGCTTAGATGGGACGTGGTTAAAAAAAGGTTTGGTAACCACTGATCTAGATCCATACATTCTAGAAACAAAAATAGAATTTTGAAGCCTACACGGAAGACAAAAAGCAAAAATGGGTTGAAAGCAAACTGAAGATGAAAATATTTACTTAACATATTCAGTAATAAACATTTCTTTCTTAAAATTTATGTTGGATTGGTCATTCATTATTTATTTCTTGTTTTATACACGGTGAAATTTAAAAGTGTTCAGAGTATGAATGTTAAAAAATTCATTATTTAAGTATAACATATTCAATATTCTGTATTTCAGAGTTTATTTATTTATTTATTTATTTATGTATGTATTGTAATTTCAGTTATTATTAAATTAACTCAATAATATATTATGTAGTTCAGTATTAAGTGTTTCAACTTTCAGTTTTATTTATTTCAACTCCTTAATAAGTATTTTAAAAGGTGATAGCAATTAAATGAACATTTAAAAATGCACTGATGTGCATAAAATGCATTGTCACATTTAAGTACTTTGGACGCGTCATTTAGGTTTTAACTGCTATAAATGCGACACGCATATATTTTTTGCTTAGATTATAGATGATTATTCAATTTCTACAAAACAAGTTAGTTTTGAACTGAACGTACCATATTCAATCATTTTCTGTTGAATAAAATATATTTATATTCTTGATAAAACAGATTTAAAAACTAATGTTTTATCTCTAAAATGACAAAAAATAACTTAAGGAGCAGGTTATATTTAAATTAAATTCTGCTTACATGCATTGTCTTTTATCCCGAGTAAGCATCGAAATATATATTTCCTATAAAAACAGAAAACTAATAAACTACCAAATGTACCCTAATTGCGACAAAACTATGTGAAATCGCATCTCAATAAGGTACAATGACCTTATTGTGCCATCATCAACATATCCAAGCCATGGCAGATGTAAAATGCATACGAAAACTAAAAATACTGTTCCGGAAATAAATATTTATAAATGTCAATATAACCATATTTTTTTTTCCTGCCCTCTGTATAGATACACTCTACATAGCTTTGTAAACTTTATCTGAGATGAACTATGTTTAACACAGTTGAAAATGTAAATTACATTTAAATTAAATATATTCTGCAATTTTATAATAACAACAAAATGTATATTTTTTTAACTGAATTAATGCCTTATCTCTAAAATAAAATAAAAAATAACTTAAGGAGCAGGTTATATTCAAATTAACTTTTGCTTACATGCATTGTTTTTTTATCCTGAGTAAACATCGAAATATATTTTTCTGTAAAAACAGAGAGAGTAATCTCTTTCCGTTGGAAAAACTCATTACATTGCAAAATAAACATTTTTTTTTAAATCTGTGTTTTAAAGTATGTATATTTATGTTATTAAATGTTGTATTCCATACATTATAATCAAAATACATTTTCTTCAATTCAGCACTTTTAACATTTACATAAAGTCACATTTAACATATTGGTCTGATGTATGTTCACAAAGAGAAATATTTAATGAAGAACACTAAACCAATGCAATTATTTGTGTAGCATTATGCGCTCTCAAATTACAGTATAAATGTATTTGTTAATAAAGTTTTAGTTCTAGAAAATATACACCGTAAGATGAATGACATATTGCTGGAATTTTGTTCCACCAAGCATCTGATAATTTAATAAATATTTCGATAGGGGCTGTTTGCACTATTTTTAGATGAGTTTGTTTTGGTGTAAAAAAACTGTATGCGTAGAGAAATTATTTTTCACAGCTAATATATTTTTGAAAGTATAAATTCTTGCCTGGCAAGTGCAATTTTTGTTTACATTCAAAATGGCGTTTTTAAAGAGCATCTGGATGAAAGGCTATATTTCTGCATTTCCCGAAGAGAATTGTTCGTATTCGGTTATTTACAAACGCTGTGAGAAACATGGTTTTACTATATCGAAAGCCAGAGTAGGTAATAATGTCAATAACACAAGGAAAAAACGTGAATTTCTGGATTCAATTTGAAAAAAGTGTTTCGAATATGTGTCCATGAACAAAAAGAATTTTTCGAATACTGTAATGGTAAGATCTTTTATGGTAAGTGAAAAATCTCTCATTAAAAGGGCTTTTCTAAATCATCCAAGTGCTCAGTGTCAACGGTTAGCAAAATCATTAACAGTGATTTCAATTTTAAAAAGACCAATAAACAAATTAATCATCGTTTTTCTCCACGACATATCGCCGAAGTAGAACACAATGCTGAAATCTGTTTGAGAAGCATTTATCGGGAGATAAATAGAAATATGTTGTTACAATATATGAAACTTGGGTCTATTGAAATGACTGTAATAAAAAGAGATCCATTTATTATCATCAAAGCTAAAATAGTCTTAAAACATGGTTTAATGTTCTAAATAAAGATTTAGCAAAGGATTTATGATTGTTGCTGGCTTTTCATGTAACGGCGTATTAAAAATAGAGTGAGAGAAGAAAATGTTACCACATACAATCAAAAACTTATTTTATTACCAATCTTCAAACATGAAATACCATGTCTTTATCCCAATTGAACTCAATATGATGAACTGCATCAAGATAAAGCATGCAGCCTCACATCACAATTCACTGTTAATTTCCTGGAAAAGTGAAACGAGAAAGTTCACTGTTATACCTTGTAAATCTCCTGATGCAGGACAAACGGATTTTTGCGCATTTGGACTTTTACAAAGTGCGTTTTCCAAACGTCGACCTATAACCCTGCATGGACTTTCGAAAGCTATTCAAGAAGAACAAGCCAAAAAATATCTCTTCCAAAATATTAAAAGACATTATTGACATGAATATTGCGGAGTAGAACGGTAGTTCAAGAATAAGATTTACCAAAATGAACATTTAAAACACAAATATTTTGCGTAAATTATTTCTGTAACTAACATGAAATCATCAAAAAATGTGGAATACATTCTGTACAAATTGTAAATGTCATATCAATATATATTCGGACAATTGTATTAGATATTAATATTTAATCAATAGGCATCATTCATTAGGCATCTTATAGGTGCATAACAAAAATTGTTTACGAATGTTTCTTTAATAAGACTATTTTAAGGATGTTTACAAAAGATTTGAATTTTAACGGGTTTTTTTTCAATATTCTTATCCTAATAAAAAATAATTTATAAATGTATGGTAAAGTGTATGACATTTTCTATTGTCTTCAAAATGCTAACATTTTTTAAACCTACATTCTCTTTGGGATTTGTTCTACTTTTAGCAGTAGAAATCAGACAAACGTGTGATAAACATCATAAGAAGAAATTTCCATGCACTTTTTGCATAATACGTAAAAATGTATACTTAGTAAAAATAGAAACATAATACTTAGCAAAATTCCAAATAAACGAACATATTGATTCTTTAAAAAATTTCCATTTTGTAACAAGGATACGTTTTGATGATACAGTCACGTTAATAATTTTTCACACTTTTTCCACAAAAGTTTCAAACAATTTTGTGCAATTAATTTACAACGAACATTTTTATCATAATGCCTTAATTTTTAAAGTTTCTGAATGAGCTGAACTTCTTTAAAGTATAATTGTCTTGTGGTTATAAATTGTTATATATCTCTAAAACTAAAAGTATAAATAAAAATAAAAATAAAAATAAAAATAAAAATAAAAATAAAAATAAATAAATATATCTTCCATATAAAGAGATATATACGCAAAAGAACGTCATGAACTGATATTAAAACGTACCTATTTGATTTCTATTTTCAATCCCTACTCTTTTAATTCCTACTCTTTCAATGCCTACTTTGCAAAATTTGCTTTTTTAAAACAGCTGCAAAAGGAATTTTTTTGCTTCATATTTCTCTTGAATATTAATCTATAAAGAAAAATAACGATAGAATTCCATTATGTTATAGAAATATTTTCGAAAACGAAAATCAAAGGAAGGTTACTGCTTATGAAAAAAAAAGCTAATTTCATTTTTAATTAAATATGTTACCAAACGTAAGAAAAAATACTGCTGTATTACGGCTACAAAAATTCATATTCCCGTTACTAATTATTCCGAATTACGAAAAGATAAATTATATAGAAATGCGCAGTAAAAAACTGATGTATTAAAATAAAGCTTTTATGAGCATATATTGTATTTGTGCAAGTTTAAGAAATTGCGTTAAATCCATTACAAAGAGTCTTTCTACTTTGAATTTGCATTTGTTTAATATTTATTTCTCTTTCTACTATGATCGAACATTTAAGAATATTAAACAATTGTCTTTAATACCAGGGCATTTATTTTTCAAGTCTAATTAATGGCTAACTTAAGCAAAATTCTTTAGAGTGAAGATATCTCTCCTGAAATGTAAATTTCCAGGATGTTTTGTCTGTGTTGGGTTGAAACATTTAAAAGTGATACAATAATAAAGGCAAACCACTGAAACAAAATGCGATATTTACATGTTGTTGCACAAATACTTTTGTAAAAAAAAATCCATATAACATTATTATACTTTCAAAAAATCCCTGACGGCTCTGTCTACAGGCACATGTACATTTCCAAGACGCAGACCGTGGGGCGCCTGTTTATTGGGAATTGCAGAAGAAGTGACCATTTTGCCATGATGCGGCAGTTGGGACCGCTCACTTCGAAATCTACCTGTGTCTGTAGGTAGGCTCACAGGAATTTTTTTGTTTTTCATTTTTTTACGGTAAGGGATGGTCCTATAAAAAAAATATCAATTTAAAAGTTGTAGATAATATTGAGAGGATTTATAATAAATTTAAGCAGATTTGTTATCTTGTGAATTGACAAAGTTATGATTTTTCTTCTTCTTAAATCCCTATTCCTCATCTCTTGAGGCCATTTTTAATGATATCAAAAATCTGTTATACCTAAATTTTCGGCCATTTTCCTAGAAGTAATAATAACTTTAAACGGATTCAATACGTATCATAATTAAGAAGTTATAGGTTTTTTTAAAGCTCCCCCCATCCCCCCCCTCCTTGGTTCGATTTTGCCCACTAACAAACTTGACCGAGATTTTAAAAAGTAAAAAAAATTGGGACTATTCACGAATTGTTTCAAAAAATGAATTGTTTTATCGAAGTGGAATCTTTCTCTTACCAGAAAGATGGGGAAAAAATCATATCTAAAGGTGGGCAATGCTTTGATTATTAAGGTAATTAATTTTGTTATGGAAATAAATGCTTAAAGTTTTCAAAAATATTGACATTATTAACCTAAACAACTATTAGTTATTTCCTCAAACGGTAATAAAAAAACCTAATTTTACTGCAGCATCAACATTTAAAATTATACGTATACATTCAGACTTGCAATGATTGCAAAATAAATTTGTATTCGAAAGTTCTGTTACGCAAATTTAACAGATAGTTTCAGTTGTACAATGTTTCAGATATTAACTTTTTACACTCTATAACAGACTGCCATTATTCCTTGCACAAAACAAATTTTCAGGCAATGCTCACAAAGAACCTTTTTTAATTCACCTTTTTCTAAGCTTAATTACATCTTTTGTAATTACACCTTACAAATTTTAACATAGATATTTTTATCTTAAATATTTTCTTTTGTTTAGAATTTAAGAATCTTTTATCAACCATTACCATTTATAAAAAGTTGCATTAAAGTTAATAATGATTACGTTTTTAAAAGTCGAACGGAAACTATTTTAAAATTTTTAACATAGTTAATGAATGTCACAAAAGTAAAATTGTGTTTGTTATGATTTTTTTCAGTGCCTTTAAATAACAGTACAATACAGCGACTCTTTCGGTTAGTCTAAACACAATGCAGCAAGGGATACTGTATTCGCTTCAGTTTTTTTTCTTTACTCATCTCATTAACGCAGAAATAACATTTTTATTGTTTATTGCAAGAGAATAATACCCTTGTGTTTCTTTATTCGCATAGGTATGGTCTTTTTATTCGCCTAAGTAATCCATATGAGAACAATGTAGATAAATATATTGCAACAGATTTTAAAAGGAATCTATTATTTGTTTGCTATATATATATATATATATATATACTTACTTAATTTTAAATAATTATTGAATTAAAGAAAATGTACAAATTTATAGCATCATTGAATTTACTGCCTTAAATATTAGTAATTATACATATTTTATTCAACAAATGTTCTAAAAATTTGTAATGTAGATTTTTAATTAAAATAGGATATATATATATATATATATATATATATATATATATATATATATGAAACAAATTTTAAAAAAATTTCGCCGTTAGCCTCATCAAAACTATAATTCTGTGTAAATCCCATTATTCTAAATTCATTCTCTTAAAAAAATGGCTCTGATCGCGCTGTTCTATTAAAATTACGCACTTTTGTTTCATTAAATAAATGCATCCTAGAATTTAATTCTTTTAAAACACCAATCTCCCAGCTAAAAATATTTTAACTCTCTTGAAATAACAACTTATATATTTTTATTTTCTTATTTTTATTTCCCTATGTTTTCTGACAAAAATATATTCTTTCTCAAAATTATGAATGCTAACTTCAGTCTCAATGTAAAATATTATCTTGGCATCTTGCCCAAGCTCGGTAAAACCTACGTATTTTTTTTCTTATTATTTATTCGAAGGAATTAGATTGTTCGGTAATGTTCTCGAAGTATTTCTTCCCGCATTTTTTCAGATTACTGTCTGATAGCTTCGAAATCAGAGCGCCGGAGAATTTAGTCCTGTAGCGCTGATTGGTCAAAAGACTGTTTAATGAAAATGTATTCTGGGCCGTTAGATAATAGATATACGCGGAGTTTCTCGCATAGTGTCAGTATTATTCCTGGAGCCGGTTGTACATGTAACCCCGGCGCGTACTTCACGACGATGGAATAATCTCCTTGGCTGCAGATAGAAAAAACAACTGCCTGTAAGAACAAAAATGTCATCTTAATTATTAAATTAAGTCACCAAGTTTCTCCACGGTATTAAAATTATCATGTATGGATTTAGCATCGTAATTAGTATAGCATGGCCATTTTCTTTTTTAATTCGAATAAAAAGTGAACTGGAACGGACTGCCTCTTATTTGCATTCTGTACGCACACTATAAAGTGGATTCTCGGCGCCCGACTGCAAATTCCTCCGTGGAAGCCCTTGCCTGGATAATGATTCTACAAAAAATATGGTGATACAAGTAAAAACGTGACATTATTCTTTTTAAAGTCGACGCGGATATGCCAGATAAAGGTGCTTTTTTCGACCAGATGCCGGTGTATGGACTCTAGCTGTCACGACGGTGTGGTAATTTAGATCGAAATATTTTTGTGTCGCTGATTTAGAGTTGTGTAACCATCGGATAAAATTAAATGGAAACGTATTTTGATGATGTACAGTTTGGTGCTGATTGAAGAATTATATTCTATGATATGGACATGCAGCCAAGTAAAAAGAAGACGCGGCAGTTATAAGTTATGTTTTTATGGTTGATATTTTTATTTTGTTGATTTTATGCTGTTTGAATATTTTTAATGAAATTTTATTTTATTGTTAATGATTATTTAAATTCTATTGTTATTTAAATGTTATTAATATTGGGGCTTTGTAAAGAAAATAGAGTACCTTCTTATATTCATATTGATAAAAGTAATAGGAAAATGGATGAAATTAATATGATTGCATTTGACCCTGATTCGGGAATGGGGATTCAGCAGTGGCTAGAATATTTCAACCATATTTGTAGAGGAGAAAATAAGAATGAGGGATGGAAATTTAATCATATATCTCAATATCTTAAGGGGGAAGCTCTTAAAGTGTATGTTAATAATTGTTTACATTGTGATGATTATGAACAAGTTGTAAATATTTTAATAGAGAGGTTTATTGATTTAAAATGCCCAAAATTTTCTGATTTTACTACACTTAAACTGGATAAATTGAGTGACTTAGAAAATTATTTTAGAAAAAAGATAGAGATAGGTAGGCAGTTAAACTTAAGTGAAACCATTCTGTTACAAGGATTGACTGATGGATTACGACCAGAATATCAAAATTCCATCAATGTAAATCATCCTGAAAATACCACTGACTGGTATAGGATTGTGAAGCAATTTGTCGAAGTTTCTCCATCGCTCAATACCCAACAACCAATCAATCAACCATATCGTCAGCCAAATTTTTCTGCTCATCGTTTTGCAATGCAATCTTTTCGCCAAAATTATCAGCCTTTCCGACCACTTAGGCTAGAATATGCTCCTCGGAATTGGCTACCAGCACGAAAATTTTATCAGAGATCTCCTAATTATACGAATCCTGTACAAAACAGTCATTTTCAAAACCTTTATCCAAGCAGACCGTGCAGAATTTGCACCAATAAGGGGGTCAGAAATGCTTACCATTGGGAAAGAGAGTGTGTTTTTAGAAGTAATACTACTCCCTCTAATACTCCTAATGCTTCTTCTTTTGCTTATAATCCTGGTAATGAGTGACAATTAATAGTGTATGGGTACACCCCTAGTTATAATTTACCTTGTATTGTGGATAGTGGTTCCACAATTGCCATTTTACCATTGAAATTTGTAGTAAAACTTAATACTAAAATTGAGAAAATACCTACTACTATTATTGGTCAGGCAAAAGGGTTTATGGAAATTAATCAGACGTGTAGAGTGCTCATCAGGGTTGGGAAAATTAGTAAATGGGTGGCTTTTCTAGTATGTAATATAGATCTAAATTATGCAATATTGGGGTTAAAAGAGTGTTCAAAATTTGATTTAACAATTAATTGTAAACATTGTATTGTCAAACAGGGTAAAAGATTCGTAAATAGAGGTGTAGCCACATACAAAATGAGAAAGCTCTCCATTTTCATATTATTGATGTTAATAAAGTACAACAAGTGAATAATGAAAGCATAAAATTTGAAAATGACAGTAGTAATTTTGAAAATAAGTATGATCATTATAACAAGTTTAATTTTTATCAAGTAAATAACAATTTTGAAAATAATGAAGAGCATAGAGATTTGGATTTTTATCATGATGAACAATTAAATTTTGAGAACTGTGGTAATAGTATAATTATGCAGTCAAATGAGGAAAATAATGACTACGAAGTGCAACCAGATAATAGAAGACTCATGACTCCTCATATTTCTCGCGAAGTTAATAATACGAATTGTGAACTAATGGGGGAGATAAATTTGATTCAAAATGGGATTTAAGGGAATTAATTCACGATTACATGGATATTTTCAAATTTTATACTTTCATTATTCACTTGTTGTACTTTATTAACATCAATAATATGAAAATGGTGAGCTTTCTCATTTTGTATGGCTACACCTCTATTTACAATTCTTTTCATTACAATTCTAGCATCATTGAATTTACTGCCTTAAATATTAGTAATTATACATATTTTATTCAACAAATGTTCTAAAAGTTTGTAATGTAGATTTTTAATTAAACTAGGATATATATATATATATATATATATATATTATATATATATATATATATATATATATATATATATATATATATATATATATATATATATATATATATATATAAGTAATTGATATATAAATAGTCACTTTACTGAGCCAATATGACAAATAGTCGATGAACAACAGAATACTAACTTTAATTTCAACTAATATACACACTTTTGGTTAAAACTATATAACAAATTTACATTGCGATAATCCAGCCAGGCCTAAGTACACTTTTTCCGGCTAATTTCCTTTATATCTCGCTTCCAAACAAAAAATAGAAAACTGGCTCTTTGCCAAAACTCGTGATCCAAAGTATTTTCAGCTCACGTATTTAAATCATGGACAATAGCATTAGAGTATCAGTTCATTTGATGAAGTGAAGCGTTCAAACTGAAATCCTACAAATCGGTCATCCTGACATGATGTCGTCTCGACATCAGCATCTTGATTTGTTATGTTTTTCATACCTATTGCTTCTGGAATGATAAGAATTTGAATAAGTTTCTCGTCCACTATAATCTTCTTTAAATCCATGATGAGAAAATTTTTTATGTGATGGTTGTAAATATTTTGGTTCATTATAACTAGCCTTGTATGATCGTTGGCCGCCATAATTATAATTATTTTGACCATGATAGTAGCCTCTATTCATGTATCTAGGGGGAAAATCTGGATTGTACCTTGCTTTTGAATTATGTGAAGTATTTTCTGTTATGTCTTGAGGTTTCAAAGAACTCTGTTTCCCATATCTATATTTATTGTAATTTCCACGGTTAAATGACTGTTCAAAATATCTCTGGCGATATCTATTATCGCTTCTGTTATCAAATGGTCTATTAAAATTTCTGTTCTTTCCCTTATGATCGAAATTCCTATTGCGATCTTTCACATAGTCTTTTCTACCATGTGCAGGACTACTACTTTCGTAATTTTCTTCTGGAGATGGATAGTCAACATTCCATTCATCGGATAATCTTGCATATTTTGTTCTATTCAGCTTACATGCTTTTATTACTTTTCTTATTTTTTCTCTTATTTTAATGTATCCTACTCTTACTGTGTTGCCGCTTGTTATTCTAACACCTTCTTCCGTTACTTTTAACGTCATGCCTTCTACTGCTTCTCTACCTATTATTAAATCGCAGTCCGTCTCTTGTACCACGTAAAATTTATCCTGGATTTCTATTTCATCCACGTAGACTTTATGCCAGAAAAAACCTGTTGGCTTAATTTCTTCACCACCTATGCCTGATATGTATATATTGTCGCTGGTTAGTTTTGGCGCATTTATTGCAGTATGATATCTTGAACTGGCGATTGAAATATCGCTTGCTGTATCGATTATTACGTTTGCTTTTACACCGCTAATATCTAAGATTCTTCCTTTTTTACTATTTAACTTGCCCATATTAACTATTTTTCTTTGCGTGTTTTGGGTCCCATTTTGGTATTTTGTTTCTCGCCAATTTTGATTATGTTGCGGGTAAAAATTTGAATATTCTTGTTCTGTATTATTTGTCATGGCACATTTCGCACTCACGTGACCAGGGTTGCCACACGTAAAACAGATTATATGCGACTCTTTGCCTCCATAATTTATACTGTGTCTATTGTCAATTTGGCGTCTTTTCAAATTGGCGTAATCAGCCACTCGCGATCTTCTGTCATCAAAATCGCTACTTGTATCCTTAACTGATTGTTTATTGTAAACCCTTTGTGCTGTTTCGTAATTATCTAATTTATTAACTAAGTCATCAATTTTCTTTATTACTAATAATTCCTCTATGAAATGTGTTTTTGTTTCCGTAGGTAATTTATGCCTGATTTGATTAACAACAATTAATTCTGCTAAATCTTCAAAGCTATTTACTTGAAGACCTTCAATCCATTGCTGAAAATACACCTTTATCTCATAAGCGAAATCTCGCCAATTGGCTGATGGCTCCTTTTTAGATGAGAAAAATTTCAGCCTAAACTCCTCTGGTGATAGCTTGTAGCGTTTTAGTAGAATATTTTTTATATAATCGTAATCGTGAATTTCAGGTTCGTTTTCCCTTGTTATTATTTTGATCACATCTAACGGCATTAGATTAATTAAATAATTCACCCATTCTTTTTTATCAATGCCCGTTTGCGCCATTTGCCTTTCGTACATAGATAAATATAAACTAATATCATTCGAGCTATCATATTTAGTTAATAATCTAAGCAATTCGAATTGCTTACCTGGATTTGTCCTTGGGTTATCCTCAATGTGTTCTCTTGAATTTTCTTCTATCTGCATTTTCTTGATTTCAAAATCTCTTTCGCTTTCGCGGTCTTTTTGCTCCATTTCTACTTTCCATTTTCTCTCTTCCATTTTCAGTTTATTTTCTTCAATCTCTGCTTGTAATTTCTTCTCTTCTCTTTCTCTTTCTGCTTGTAATTTCTTCTCTTCTCTTTCTGCTTGTAATTTCTTCTCTTCCAGTTCTGCTTGTAATTTCTTCTCTTCCAGTTCTGCTTGTAATTTCTTCTCTTTCTCTTTCTCTTCTCTTTCTTCTTTCTCTTTTCTACTTGCTATCACTACTTCCAATCGATCGCTTATAAAATCTTCTTCGTAACTCTCCCAACTCTTGATCAGCTTTATTAGGACAGGAATTGTCGGTTTTTCTGGTGCTTCAATTCCGCATTCCTCGCAGAGGTTTATTAGATCAATTCTCTTGGCTTTATTTAGAGTTCCCATCTTTCAAAAATTGTACTTGAAGTGATACGATTACGGTTTCATCTTGCTAATTCGTAACCTAACTTTTGATACTGGTGTTTTACAGTACTTTACGTTTGGTTTCCATTTCACTACTAGTGGCTCTTACTTTTAATAATCCCGGCATCCGAGCCCCCAAAAATGTAAGTAATTGATATATAAATAGTCACTTTACTGAGCCAATATGACAAATAGTCGATGAACAACAGAATACTAACTTTAATTTCAACTAATATACACACTTTTGGTTAAAACTATATAACAAATTTACATTACGATAATCCAGCCAGGTCTAAGTACACTTTTTCCGGCTAATTTCCTTTATATCTCGCTTCCAAACAAAAAATAGAAAACTGGCTCTTTGCCAAAACTCGTGATCCAAAGTATTTTCAGCTCACGTATTTAAATCATGGACAATAGCATTAGAGTATCAGTTCATTTGATGAAGTGAAGCGTTCAAACTGAAATCCTACATATATATATATATATATATATATTAATATTTAAAAGAATTAGTTCTTATGTTCATTAAAATATAAAATGCACCTTGTGTTCTAAATTGGGTGGAACAGTTTGTTTTTAAAGTTCAACAACAAGTAAGGCGACACGTGTTAAAATTATACCTGCAGGGTTATAATATGTAAAGTCGGATTTTTTTATTCAGATTTTTTTTTAGTTTAAAATAACGTCAATATATTAATAACTTTTCGAACGCTCAATCTAAAATGTATCAAAGTTCATTCAGCTTTTAGGTTTATTCTGTTTAGCTATTAGAACGCCTGGAAATAGTTTGCATTTTGAAATTGGAAGATTATTTCGAAAAGTATTAAACTGTGAAGTTCTGCAGCGCCTATTATCTGTGATATTCCGAAGTATAACAAGGAAGCGTTAACGTAATAAACGAACTCCTGACTTCACAAAATGAACACCTGCAAGAACAGCTTCAATCGTTGTGGTATTTTGTTTGTTATTGAAATTTTCAAGCGTTTATCCCAATTTAGGACAACCTAGGCAAAACCTTATAATATATTATTATAAATATATTATTACTTCCCTCTATATAAACATGAAGAATGTACTGGATTCGAGAAAAATTTACGCTTCCGGTTTTCGACATTTACTGATCCTGAACACGATTTGATTGTTTTTAAAAAATGTCTGTCATGTGTATCTGTCTATCTGTCTACAGGTGACGCAAATTTTGCGAGCCCTCCAACCCATAAACTACTGCGTAGAATAGGATTAAATTCCTATGAAGTTCTATCTTTATATGAACTGGTGCTGATTAGCGCAGGCAAATGCGTCCAATGGGGAATGCCGCAAATTGATGATTTGTTCAATTCATGGGATGCCTTTATCTCCAGTTTATGTGCGCAGAATTCAACGAAATAGCAAATTTAGAACCCTCACGATAGAAATAGATTGTCATTCAAATTTGGTAACGGTCATATAAGAAGGAATTTCATCAACACTTTAAATGCACAGAGTTCAACTAATCTTCACGATTAGCATCCTGCATATGGGAATACATTGTCATTCAATTTTGGTTGCAGACCTCTAAAAGGGGTGCCGAAAAAAGTTTTGATTTATACAGAAGAAAGTTTTGTGATGTCTACACGATACTAGTTTTATCTACATAGTTTTTTCTTATTTTTTTTTATGTTAGAAATTGCAATAAATGCGCTTATGCAAAATCTCAAACCGCAAAAATGAAATCAAGATAACGGTTTTTCATATGTTTCAAAATAAAGGTGTAGTACTTTTTCAGAGAACAATTGAATCTTATATTTATAACTCTAGTATTTAAAAAAAATCAACAAATATAAGTTTTAACAGACAAAAGGTCTACAAAACTTGCAAACACTTATAACGTACCGAAAACAAAAAGGGAAAAGAAAGAAAAATCTTGCGTAACGCATAGATTATCAAACATTTTCCAATACATTCTGAATGCTGTAACGAAACTTTACTATTTCATAAAGTGAAAGTTGATATCTAAGTGAACAACTTGAGAAATACATAACACATTTGAAAACACAACTTCAGAAAATACCATCTACAATCGATCTATAAAAAATATTCGATTTTTTTAAGCAGCAGTGTATATGAGCCATAGCTTTGTATATGTATATATATTACATAGTATGTTAAAATTTGGCTCATTTAGGAAACTCATAGCGCTATTTAAAATTCTCTTTCAGCAATTTCTGTCAGTAAACGGAAATATACTCAGTTTGTTTTATAAATCCCTATATGTGATCTGTGCAATTTATACACAACAAGAAATATAAAAAGGTTTAGTTAAGCTTGAAAACGCATACGGCAAATGAAAATGCACTTATCACCAGCAACGGAAGCTCATAGACAGTAATGTAAAAAAATATTTCATGTGTCTCTGAAAATGGACGACAAATGACGCTCATAATATTCTACCGTAAGAAGTTTTAGTGGACTTTAGTGATTTATAACAATTTTAATATGTTTGAAATAGGTGATTATTAATAAAATACATTGAGTCTATTTTTTTCTCTTAACCCATAATGTAACAGAATTCTTTTGAGTGTCTCTACAAACGAATTATTAAAACTTCACACTTCTATTTTCAACAGCAAACGTGCCATAACAAACCTCGATAACATATATAAATTTCATTGCAACTAGAAAGTATTTACGACAGTTAGAGCATGCCCAGACAGTCAGACTACAGACAAACTGAAGCCATAAACCTTTTCTACTAAGTTGGAAATTGTTAAAAAGATGTTACCGCATTACCGCATAACCGCACTAGAAGTTCAGTCCCAAAATCCACCTCTTTAAAGAATTTTAACAAAGTTTCACAACATTACGCGTCTAACTTATTGTCTTAAAACAAAATGCTAAAATCCGATTTAAAAAAAGGTTGGAACTATATTTCAACATTCCATCAATTAAATTACTTTTAAAATGTATGTAAATCGGCTACTAAGCAAGATAAAGGAATATTTCAAACTGATCTAAAAAGCAATGACATCAGCAGCTTAATAAAGAGTTTTGCTTTTAAAATGAATTCGGATATTTGAAGGAGTCTGGTATATTATATTCGATCAAATAGCAGGCATTTATATTTTATTTACTCCCGCATATTAAAAATTAGTTTTCCTATAATATGTTAAAGAAAACCGTATTAAAAAATGCAAAATAAACTGCTGCAACATGTATAACAAATCTGACTTAAAGGAATTGATTGATTCCTTCATTTTTTGTGACAACACTTTAAATCTATTCACATTGCAGTTACTGCATAGATTCGGTTATACTCCATCCAAAACCAAACATTCTATTTGAATTTTACCTGTCTGCTGATCCCAACACTTATAATAAGATTTTGTTGACATGACACCCGACCCAAACCTGACACACTTCAACCGAAATCGACCAAAAATCAATAAATGTTTATCCATATTGGAATGAAGCTGCGGAAACATACACTATAATTGTATCTCTAATATCAATTCAGTCATTTATGTAGAAAATGAACATATATATACATAAATATGTGACCCCCAAGAGTCAAAATCCAATCTGCAACAATAAGAGCACTCTGTTCAAACTCAATCGGCAACCTGACACTGCTCGTACCACGGCTAGGGTCGCATTCAAATAAAATCGAGTTATTGAAGCTATACACAATTGATTTCATTAGCACTGTTCCATTTGATGCGCAGTAGACAATTATATATTATCATTTTTAACGTGTCTCAAAAAAAAAAACTACACATGAAAATATTGATATTTTAAAGCATGAAAATAGACTGTGGAGCCTTAACATAATTTTAAAATTTCGTAACGATTGGCGAATTTTTATGAAAATAAAACGTATAAATGCCAAAAAAAAGACAAGAAGACAGACAGACAGATAAACAAATATATTATTGTTGGATCCTGATTATGCTGAAACGAGACAATTTGCAAAGTTATATATTTCCAAAAAAATTGTTTTTTGGAAATGAAATCGAAGCACACGTTTAAGAGTTAAGCGTGGACATAATAAAACATATCTACGAACTAATTGTACAACCTCAATCATTATAAGTGGGTTAGAAAGATTTTCAGCTATTGCTATGTACAGCATAAAAATTTTTCATTTTTAAAGTAATTTTATTAAACTAAGTTACATTGTTATGCGCTTACGATTTTGTGAAATGTAGTTTTACAACCTCAATCGTTGTAAGTCGGTTAGAAAGTTTTTCAGCTATTGGTATCTACAGCATAGAAAAATAGCAAAAAAATTGTTCATTTTTAAAGTAATTTTATTAAACTCAGTTACTTTGTTCTGCGCTTACGATTTTGTGAAAATGTATGGATTTTCAATACATTTTAACATTCTATTCAGTAAATAGATGAATAAATGTAATAAATGTAATGTATAATGACCCATTATTTTAATAATTCTCAAAATATGCTTTTTCACGTTTTTAAAATGTTTCCGAATTTCAGACATTTATGAAATATTTAAAGTCTATTAATAAGAAAAATAAGTCCTGTTTAGTTGCTAAGAAATTTTAAATAGATATCCATTGCCTATGGCATAAAACGAATTAGTCCATATGAATGAGTTATATAAGCACTATCCTGTTAGTAGGACATAAAATATAACTTATAAGAATTATGTAATAAATTTAATAAAAATGAAATATATTTAATTTTTTATAAGAAAATTTTAAAAATGAAGTGTTGTAGAAATACATTTTTTAAGAACAAGTGGGTATTTATAAGATAAAATGTTTTAAAAATTTTGAAAACATTATACCAAAATATTAAATTATCATTTCTTTAAATTTTAACTTTAGACAATTTAAACGTGAAACTTTCTATATTCACAGAGAAATGTTATATATTTTTTTATTAGTATTAAATTAAAATTCTTTTCATAATAGATTAAAATCAAAACTAAAATCAACATTTAAGTTTCTACACTGTCAAAATGTTGAAAGCCATGAAAGCAAAGAAACTTATTGTCAATTTACAGTCCCTCAAAGGACCGAACGAATCAGAAATAGCCAATTCTGAGAATAACGTATCCTTGCGGGAAAAATTTTAAAACCGTCCCATTCAGGTAGTTATTTTTTTATCTTCTACAATTATATGTCAATTTAATATAGTACGTGGGTGGCATTTCATTTATAACAAAAGTTCAGGAAGCATTTTTTTTTTATACAAGTTGCCTCAGTTGGATAAGATATGAAGAAATATTTTCATAAAAACTATAAAACTTATCATTTTTCTTTGCAAAAATTGACTTTTAATAAACGACGCCCAGTAGAGTACTTTAGGCAAAATCCTGAAAAAAAATTTTCATGTTTTTAAAAGTTAAAACCATTGCTGTTAACTTACTATTAGTAAATTAATGTTGAAAATAAATATCTAATACAACGCTTACTTAAATATTTACTGATTATAAAAGGAAAGTAACTGTTGATAGGTTTGTTTTATTTACGAGTAACGTTTAATTAAATGTGGTCATTTTTACTACGCATAATAATTTAATTATTTATGTAAATCCATGCATATAATATATATATATTACTTGCATTTAGTATTTAACGAAATTGAGTCTTTATAGTATAGAGATGCTGATTTTTGAGTGTTTTTAATAGAATACCAGTGCTCTCCCTCCCCCCCCCCCCAAAAAAATGGTATCTAAAAATGGCAACAATATGTTCTACATTTTTTTAAGAAAATACATTTAAAATTGTAAACAGTAGGAATATAATCCAAAATTGATCTGACATATCCCAATAGAGCTTTAAACGCCTTTGAATATATTAGGTAATATATTTCAATAAATATATTAGATATAACAAATATATAAATAATTAGATATAATAAATATATAAATAAATTAGACCTAAAAAGACATGAATAATCCATTAATTATCTTTTATTGTATGGAAAATAAAACTACTTATATGCACATGTAAAACTAGGCAGTTAAACACAATAAGAAAGCTGAAACATAATAAAAAAGCACGTCGTCTCAGCTGAGGATTAAGCTGAGCTTCACTTAAGCTGAGGATAGGAGTAACAGGATCTAACTCATGCTCCTGAAATAGACATAGACCGACACACCAGTTAGTCAGCTATTATAAAATATGCTTTTTAGAACTCTTGAGCAAATTTTAATTTTTGCCCTTTTGGCCAGGATTTTGCATCAAATACTCCACTGTGCTGCGGACTCTAATGCAACGAAAGAAAGATTGTTTGGAAAATATTTCTCTTTCTCCACCAATTCACTTGAAGAACTTGAAATCCAAAGGATTCTGATCAGTGATACCGTTTGCTGTATAGCTATAACGTGAAATATAGAACCTTTAATTTAAATTGCGCTTATAACTAATTTTTAGAGCTTCTGTATGCTGCGTTACTAACCAAAATGCCGAATACTTCCAATTTTAAGGATTTTATTGCATTTTAGATAGAGCCAAATTAAATCTGTCTCAAATATCATCGCAATATCTTCATTATTGTTAAACATTAAAATGGAAAATAGTTAATAAAAAGTCTTTTAAATGTGTTCAGTGGGAACTAATATATATTTTACAGCTACTAAAACTTAATATAATTGTTACCATTCAATAATTTACACCAAAATGTTCTTTCGAAATGACATTTTCTTAGGTGGTGATTTCAACTTTCTCTCAGGTTGAGGTCACATTTCATTAATTTATTACACTGTTAAAAATTTGCAGCACACTGTCTAGCCTTTCGATCGTTCATATAGGTAACTGTTACTTAACCGTAATTTTAATCGATCCTGAGAAATGAGAACTCTTCGTAATATTGTCAAGAAACTGTTATTTACAAAAACATTTGAATGAGTGCATAGTTTTCTTGAGATTTTAAAAGTGTATAACGTTGTTGCGAATTTTGTTAAATATTCGGTTTGGAAGGAGACGCTTATATTTTTACATAATATGCGAATTTTGACTGAAATTCATAACAAAATTTGTTCATTTTGCTCTGTATTATCACTCTTCTTATCGTTCAAGGATATCCTATACAAGTGGTGCGATTCAAAGATTGCCGAAATGGTTTTACTCAAAGTGCAACCATTCGCGAATCAAAAATATCTTCTTTGATCCAGAAGTTTTATATACTTCACTTATAGTGAGTTCAAATTGTTACAACAAAACGTTTACTTTTTATTAAATAGAATTTCTGGTTCGATCCGCAGATTATTATAAATTCTTTTCGGGAACTTTTGTGTTGTACCACGTATCTACATACAAGGTGGCCATAATTAAATTGACAGTACTCCGCGGCTTTGTAGCGCGATCTTATTGCGAGAATAGAGCCAAATTTAGTAGGATGATTAAACAGGACGGGGGGAAAACGGATTCCGTGGTAAAAAAAATTAATTAATTAAAAAAAATAAAAATAATTAGTCATCGCTAGGGAGATATGCAGCACTGTGTAATAAACAAGATTTTTTTTTAAATGGGGAATGAATATTGAAATAAAATTAACTTTTACATAGCACATTTAACGCTGTAATTCAAGCTTAATACCACAACAGTTTAAAAATGCTCAAAATGTACACAAACACTGATAAAGTCCCTTTATTTGCAATTTCACTCAATGCAGCCTAAGAAAGAAGAAGAAGAAATCTCTTTCTTCAAATTTCACATTCTATCCTTTGGCACAGTGCCAGCTTGTTGGGTTTTTTAAGAGGCAATGTGTTACTTTTAGAAGTATATTGATTGAAAGTTAGGTGCAATATGATTCCTTCGTTAGCCAAGTGTGCGCTACTTGTCAATTTCTTTTACCTCAATAAGTGCGATGCGTTAGCTGCTCTTTGTGCTTTTCGAACTTACAAAACAGTTTATAAAGGGCCCTTTGCAAGTTAATGGCTTAAATTCTATGGTTGAGAGGTTTGAGAAAAGAGGATCTCTGAAAGTCCAATCAGGCAAAGGACGCACACCCGTACCACAAGATATAAAACGAAAACGTTACAACGGCAATTGTCAAGTCAGCAATGGACAATATTACTGGACCTTCAGCACTCGTGATGTGACTCAAAATTTCGATATGTCTTATTGTACGATATGGAAAATCTTACAAAACTTTATCCACTTCTGTCCGTACAAGATCATGCGTATGCAACAGTTACGTCACACTAACCATTATAGGTGATTGACATTTGCTCTTACCTATCTTACCAGACTTGAAGGTGGATGATACATGGCCGTGGAAAATCTTATGGGAAGACATTTACCTGATTTGGTTAGAAAATACCCAGAAGAGCCAAATTTCAAATTTCAATTCACCAACTTCTTTCAACTTCCCTTACAAAAATAAAAGTTAACTGTTTGCTGTAATTTTACAGCAGAAATTAACATGGGTCCATACTTCTGTTAGAAAATTATCTTGTAACCTGTTCTGGTTCCAGTGAGCAATATCGCCACACGCTAAATAACTTTGTCATTCCGTCACTTCAGCAAAGAAAATCCTTTTAACAAATGATTTTCATGCAAGTGGAGCCCCTCTACGAATTACATTCTGGGTACAGAACCTGCTGCGATAGAAGTTCGCAACAAAAAGAGTCATTAGTCGCTACATTCCGATTCCATGATCGCCTCGGTCCTCTGATCATACCCCGTGCGGCTTTTGGCTATTGGGTTGCTTAAAGTCCAAGGTCTATCTCGTCAATATCCCGGGCCCGGATATATTGAAGAATAACGTACCATGGGCTCTACGGGACATTCTTACAGACATATGTTCCTTCCTCCTGATGTAAATACGTGCACAGAATGCAATATGTGGTCAACATTAACGGCGGTCACCTTGCACCTGAACTGAATGTGCTACATTTATGGTAACTTTATTTCAGTATCCATTCGGCAATTTCTTAAATTATATTTCCTATTACATCTCCACGTATCCCCTAGCGGTGACTTTTGAAACTATTTTCTGTGGAATTCTTCGTCCCCTGTCTTCTTTAATAATCCTACAAATTTCGGCGCCATTCACGCATTTAGTTCGGGTTACCGAACACGCTGAGCGTATCTATGTTCACTTTGTATTAAAAATATTTGAACATATAAAATGCAGGTTATTTTGTCAAGGTCTTTTTAACTGTGCAGAACGACAATCCTCACTCCACTGATATAAACAAGTTAGAAATGTAAGTCAAACGTGGAAAATGAGGTGCGCTCGTACTGTTATTATTTCAGTGAAATTAATTATATCGTCTATTATTATGGTATGATTAATTTCCATAATAAAATAAGTACATGTAAAGTTGACAACATTTTATCATTTGTTCATATTTACTGAAAATTCTAAGCTAAAAATGAACTGCAGTGAAACTTAAAAAAACAGCAGTTGGAAAACTGTGGTGGTTTGGCACAAATCACTGCAGTTTTTTTAAAGTTGATACAACTGCAAAATAACTACAGTTTATAAACTGCAGTAATTTTTCAAAAAATCTATTTCGCTTTTCCTTCTTTTTCTGGTGGCGTCATCAATGACTCATCTTAGCATATTTTTTTGTAAATATTTTAAAAGGACATTTCCCCCCGCTTGGTGAGATGAGATTCGATCCGAGGGTGTAACGGTTGGAAGTGGAGCATCTTACCGACTGTGCAACTGGGTCTTATTATAGGTTTGATTGAATGGGGTCATAAGGGGAGGGTGGTCAGATAAGCAGGATTATTTTTCGTTTCTAGGTGATTTGGCAGCGTGAAAGATGGGATTTTGAGGTGAATTTTTATAAATGCTCTGTGCGTGTGTACTTCGAAATTAATTTATTATTTAAAGGTGTGGAATAAATATCTTAGCTGTTATTTATTTATATACTGAATTAATTTAGGATATATATATATATATTTTTTTTAATTTGTTATACACTTTAACTTGAAAAAATAATAAATAGTAATTTCGAAAATGAAAATTATTAAAAAATAGCATGTTATTATAAAAATAGTATGTTATTATAAAAATGGGTTTTGTGAAGAAAAGTATTTATTAAGAGAATTTTTTGTAGGACACTGTTTTATTAATAGTAATTTTGTGAAGTTACTATTGATAAGGTTATTAATAATTTTTTGTGAAAGTACCTGTTGATATTTTTATAGCTTGTGAAATAATTTAAATTTAATCTTAATAATAAAATAAGGAAAATAGTTGTTGCTTTTTATATTAATGCGTACTTAAAAAAAAAAAAGGTTGCATTAAGTTGCGAATTAGTTTTTTTCTGCTTTATATATATATTTTGGCGAAGAGGCAGGTTTATATTGTTATAGCTTGTAAAATGATTTTAATTTAATTTTAATAATTAATAATTTTTGAATAAAATAAGAAAATTAGTTGTTGCTTTGTAAATGAATACGTAATTTAAAAAATAAGTTGAATTAATTTGTGAACTAGTTTGATTTTCTTTGTACGATTAAATATATATATACATATATAATTATTTTATATAATTAGAAGTTTTAATTAAATTTTATAACATGAATTATAATATGTATATGGTTCATAGTACTTTCATTTTTTAAATTAATGCGTAAGATAATGATATAATACTGTATGAATAGTAAATAGGTATAATAGACGATATGGTTTTAATGCATTAGTTTTACACTTAAAATGTTGTAGGCGGGGGGCGCTATTGTGTGTGTGCCCAGAGCTCCCGAAATCTGTCAGTCGGTCCCTGGGAAGCTCTAACATTTTAACGATAAACAACATTGACTGATTTGTAGTGAATATTTCTTTTGAATTTTAAAGTTTAATATCTTTGAATATTTGTTTTGTTTCACTTAAAGTAGAGGGGAGGTGAGGACTTTCACAGGTGTTCAAATTAGGTCCTTAAAATAAAAATCTTGAAAACAATATTAATTATTATTAATAAAGTAAATAGTGAGTCATGTAACAATAACAAAAACTGAAAAGCTTTAACATCAATTTTAAAAATACAGATAAACTACAGAAAATATAACAAGAGTTTTCCATAAATTAAGTTCTGAAAGATTGTCTCACAGTAACTGCAGTTAAAGGGCAGATACATCATAAAATATACTTCTAACTTAATAAATGTAAAAATACTTCAAACTTACTTCAGTTTTACTACAAATGTAAAGTCTCATTATTTTTTTAATTGATGGTTATAAAATGATTTCACATAAACTACAGTATTTTTGCAGATAATAGCTCAGAGTATTTTTGAAATAAATCACTGCAAAATTACTTCACATTAGCTACAAAATAACTAAAATATTTTTACAATCGGGATTGCACTGCAGAAAATCTACAGTTGACTGTAGAAAACTTCAAAAACACTTCACTACTGTAGAAAAACTGCAGTTAATTTTTAGCTGGGTTATGCCAACCTTTGAAAATTTCAGAACTTGAAATCCATATTTAGACTCTTTTTCCATTTAATACCTATTTCTCCGGAAACACCTATTCTAAAAACTGTCGGTAGAATATAGAATTGCTATAATTAAACAATTTTAGTATACAAATTCATTTTTTTAATCCAGAAATGCGGAAATAATATGGCTCGTAATAGGACGCAATCACCTAGACCTAGAAACATTACCTATTATGGGATGTAACGAAATTAATTCCTTGTGATAAGATTTAATTGAATAAAAAATGTGACTATAACTTGGTCATAGAGGTTATAAAATGTCATATATGTCATATATGACTTTAACATTATACATGTCAGATAACTTGGCGATACATCTCGGTTGCTTGACGATTAATCCTCGGAAGCGGCTATAACAAGAAAGTACTGATTTAAAAAAAAATCAAATTACTTAATAAATATTTTTTTATTAGTATCTTTTTTAAGTTTTGATTCAATTTTCATAAAATTTGAAATGACGCGACAACATTCTGCAACAATTATATACATTAAATTTCAAACAAATCGGTTGCGTAATTTTTGCGCTGTTATATGCAGCCAGACAGATGGACGGACCCGACGACGACTATAGGTGCTACATATTTATATATTTAAGAGCGCACCTAAAAAGGTGGAAAGAACCATATTTCTGCGACGCTTCTTTTTCGAGAAAAAAAAGTTTTACATCACATTTGGAAAATGAGCCGCGTTTTTGCAGTATGATTCACATGTTTACAGGAGTAGATGTTTAAATATCCTCTGAACGTATTCAAATATGCTACTGTTCGTCGTTGAGTCTGATTTTGAAAAATGCTTTAACAAAAATGCGTATCTGAAATTTCGTTAACACAACTATACTGGATTGTATTCAATCGTCTATTTCACGTTGCACTCAAACTTTTCTTGATTTGTTCGCTGGACAGTTTTGACATGCAACCAATATTTGATATATGCATTAATCCATATCTGTGTTTCCAATAAAGCTTATTTTACGTACCCTAGATGTGACATCAAATTTTTTCTTCCGTATTATTCTCAAAAATAATATTATTCTAGAGAAATAAATTATTCTAGAGAAATAAATTATTCTAGAGAAATAAATTATTCTAGAGAAATAAATTATTGTTTTGCTTCTCCGGTCAATTTGTATTATATTCGGAGTGATGCTCTGCACATTTTATATAGTCTTGGCAGAACTCCTTGTGCATGTGTAAGTGGGTGTAATAAGAATCAATTCGTAACGGTCAATGGAACAACTGTAAAACATATCCGTGTCCTCTCTTTAATATATTCCGTAATATTCATTTTTTTTTTAAAATAATCATCGTTCTTTAATAATCACAATTATTGTTTTTTATAACTATATACCAACCACTTTCCAATAAACATAGATGTAACAAAATAAGTCTATCAACGATTTCCTCATTTTTAATTATTGAGCAATAAATTTATTTTATTTAATAACAACTTAAAGAAATTTCTTAAAACATGAAAAACTCAATAAGCTTTTTCTCAAAATGCCAAAAACGGACAGCTTTTGCTACCACGGTATATACATATATTCCAAAAACGTAAAATACACATTTATGCCATGCATACGTCTATGTACATATGACATTACATATCATTCACGAAAACAAAATATTTGAAATGTCATCCTCTACAAAAGTGATATTTTCGTCAGGATTCCGAATATCTCAACTGGAAACAAAAGAACTGTGGAATTCTTGAGTTGTGGAATTCTTTGAGTTTGACTGCCGCCGCTGGAGCTTAAAATTTTAATCCTGAGTCAACACTTTCCATTATTTCTTTCTTTCAATTACATGTTTACGGAATTCTAGATGCTAAAAATATTCTCTACTACCCAAAAGCTTAAGGCATAAAACCACTTCACATTTATTGAAATTCGTTCATTTATTTGCTTTGTATCACCTACATAAAAAAACGTCTTTGAGGAACTATAAGTATCGCATTGATTTTGAAACATAATACATTAATCCTTTGATCTGAACTGTTTGAATCTTTACTAAAAGTCTTCAATAATCCGATATTAAATTTTCATATTCTTATCAAATATTGGCATTTTTATTGAAGCTTTTTATTTAATTATTACTGAAGCTTTATATTATTCTGTCGTATTAAAATTGATTTATTTTTCAAATTTACTTTGAATATTTATTTAATAGTGGTGATACTATATTTTGTTCGTTTTCCAGAAGATATTTTAGCATTGATTTGAATTTATTTCAATGTATTTAATTTAAACTACAAAAAAAGTTATTTCGAAAGAACATTTAGGTGTAAATTATTGAATGGTAAAAGCTAAATTGAGTTTTAGTAACTGCAAAAGAACTATTTGTTCCCACTGAACACATTTAAAAAACTTTTTATTAGCTATTTTTCTTTCTAATGTTTAACAATAATAAAGTACAGTAAACCCTCGATTATCCGCGGGATTGAGTGGCGAAACTATCGCGGATAATTGATTTCGCGGATAATCCACAAAATTTTGAAAAAAGGGAACAAATCAACACAAATATGTACTTGAACAATTTATACACATAATAAGTAACACAAGCATACATTTTACAGTTTCTACGCACAATGGGTAACATAAAGATACTTATTACTTCAGGAATAATAAAATTATTCATTACTTACAAACTTTTAGGTTTATTTCTTTAGAAAATCCGTCAAAAATGTCTGTTTTTTTGTACTGAAACACTTCTTCTTTATTTGCGATTGAAGTTTTTTAAATACTATTTTATCACAATGTGACGCGTCATCCTCTTCCTCTAGATATTGGATAAATCCTACAACGTGAGCTAAAGCTGCGTCGTGGCTCATTTTCTTTTGTACCTTATCACCTTCTTCGTCACTCTCTTCCAAATTCATACCTAACGCTTCTTCAATAATTTGGTCATCAGCTGCATGTTCGAAGCCTGGATCGTCAGCATCACAATTAATCCACTCAATGATATTATCTTCATCGACATTTTCTCCACCAGCAACAGATTTTGCTAAATTCGCTAAATTATGAACGGAAACTTCTTCCTCTTCCTTTTCTGATTCTACTAGAGATTTTTCTATACTTGGCAAAATCTTCCTGCAGGATTTTATTAATGTGGATTTCTGTACCGACTCCCAAGAACTGTTTACATCATAAATGCTATCGAAAATCGTGTAATCTTTGAAAAAGCTTTTAAGATCATCTCCCTCTTTAATTGTTTTTTTTCAGTAATTTCGTTCTGTATTTTTGCTTAATTGATAGGATTACGCCCTGGTCCATAGGCTGTATAAGAGCTGTAACATTGGGAGGCAAAAATTTTACAAAAATATTTCCATCTTCTGATTTCAATTGTAGTTCTCCAGGGTGAGATGGGGCGTTGTCAATTAGCAACACAGCTTTCTGGGGTAAATTTTGAGACGCCAGATGTTTCCTAACTTCGGGAATAAACATTTCTTCAAACCATTTTATAAATATTGTTTGATACATCCAACCTTTCTTTGTGTTGAAATAATGTACTGGGAGGTTCTCAGCTCTTGTTCCCTTAAAAGATCTCGGTTTTTTTGATTTTCCAATCAATACACTGTAAAAAATGGGGAGTATAATTACGCTTAATTTGGGTTTATGAAATGCCAAATAAGGTTTAAATATGCACTAATTTTGGTGTCAACACTGAATTAAGTGTTATAATACACTTAAAATAGTTTATCTGTACTCTTTAAAAAAAAATCGGTGATATCACACACCAAGAATGACAATTTGAAATTAATTCCGGAAACCAAAACTCCAATATAGGTGTACATTTTTATCTCGCAATCCAGCTCTGTGGTGTTGAAATATACGATGACGTCAGAGTGTTGCGTCAGCAGACGACAACAGAGCAGAGAACGGAATGAACCATTTTGATTTCATTATGAAGTGCTGTTAATAACATAAGGTAAGCCTAGTAATTATTCCTTATATATTTAATAGATAATACTAAATAGTGTTTGTATAGTTAGATGAGGGAAATTAACTAAACAAAGCATGAGAATTTTTACTTTGTTAGTTGTTTTTGCTTAATAATCCTCTTCACGCACTTGACAACACTCGATCGCTAATGTTAATTCTATATTCTATAGACATTATTTTTCTAATATCTCGTTTGTATTTGAATAGTTTTAAATGTTTTTTTTTGTTGTTTTTTTTTACATTGGGTAGCAGAGATTAATCTCTATTTCCGCCGTTGATTACGTTTTCGATTTTCTTTGCGGATTTTTTTTAGGAAGATGCTTTTACTTTCGAAACCGGTTCCGAAAATGAAAGTATCTTCGTAGAAAAAAATCGAAAAAGTAATCAACGGCGGAAATAGAGATTGATCTCTGCTATCCAGTGCAAAAAAAAAATAAATAAATAAATAAATAAAATAAAATAAAATAAAATCATTTAAAAATATTTAAATGCAAACGAGATATTAGAAAAATAATGCCCTATAGAATTAACATTAGCCCTTAATAAAAAATTATCATATTTTAGAACATAATATTTAGTTCCTGTTTTAATTTTAAAGCAAAATACTTGTGGATTGCATTAAAAGAACATTTAAATCATATTTTAAAGGGGAAAAAATCAGTAGTGTATGTTGTATCTGAATAATAACGTTTAGAAATCATTGTTTATGTGAAAAAAAAACAGTATTTATTGTTAAATATCTAAGCAGTCCATAGTGATTTGAATTTTCATAATTTTTCCTCTGTACTGTGAGGAGTTTTGAAATCTTGTATGCAGCATAATTAAAAGTAAGCTTATTCCCTGGACTACACTCTCTTTGTGTTTGGCTTTTCTAGAAATTCGTATTAACATTTGTTAAACATTTGCTCAAAAGCGAACTTTTGTGATTATAAAAATATAATTTGCTGCTTCCGTAGAAGATTTTTAGCTTTTGGAAATCTACTTTTATTTATTTTATAATTCTGCAATAGTTGTGATATAATTAATATAATCCTAATAACAGTATTTTTTACAAATCTTCTAGATTAAAAAAAAAATGACCCCCCCCCCCCCCCCACACCCCCTTAGGAAAGATTCTCAGGTCACCAAATGAAACTGTTCAAAAATCGAACTTTGTTTTGGGATCCTTTTACATTTTTTAACATTCTTACAAATACTAAATTGTAATATGTATAAAAACTGCAAATAAGTGTTTTAAAAACAATAACTTTAAAATGCAAAGTACATCCTTGATTTTGTCAATTTTTTTTATCGTATACAAATACAACTTTAAAATCCTTAAGGGTAGGGAATTTTAATAAAATAATTAAAGGTTGCAACTCTTTATGAAACGGGTGAACCGCAAGCTTTTTATTTATTGTTGACATCATCACTTATTATTTCACCAGTATAATTATACACTAGTTTACACTGGAAATTTTTATTCTCCAGCCTTTTCTTTTCTTAGTATACAATGATGTTATCAACAATTTAATAAAAAACATAGTGCCTAGAATATGAATATACACTAATTTATCTTTCTGCATAATACTTTGATTAAAGGTTTCAACTCTTTATGAAACGGGTGAACCGCAAGCTTTTTATTTATTGTTGACATCATCACTTATTATTTCACCAGTATAATTATACACTAGTTTACACTGGAAATTTTTATTCTCCAGCCTTTTCTTTTCTTAGTATACAATGATGTTATCAACAATTTAATAAAAAACATAGTGCCTAGAATATGAATATACACTAATTTATCTTTCTGCATAATACTTTGATTAAAGGTTGCAACTCTTTATGAAACGGGTGAACCGCAAGCTTTTTATTTATTGTTGACATCATCACTTATTATTTCACCAGTATAATTATACACTAGTTTACACTGGAAATTTTTATTCTCCAGCCTTTTCTTTTCTTAGTATACAATGATGTTATCAACAATTTAATAAAAAACATAGTGCCTAGAATATGAATATACACTAATTTATCTTTCTGCATAATACTTTGATCATCTATATATATATGTGTGTGTGTGTTTGTGCGTGCATGTGTCAGAGAGAGAGAGAAAAAAAATATGAGCCTCCGCTACATTTTCTTGAGACCCCCCCCCCCCTATTATTCACATCTAGCTACAGCCCTAATTTTTAAATATTAGAAACTTTACTTATTTTTTCTTGATTTATGCTCTTGTATATGGTATTATTCTAAAATTTGATTTAGTTTATATTTTATCATTTTTAGCATGGAAAAAGATATTTTGGTATCCTATAATTCAAGAAGTAAATTGTTTAATTTACCAGCATCATTGGATGAATTTGAAAATGTAAGATATTTAAATTTTGCAATGTTTTTTGTAAAGAAATTAATGTTTACTATTTTCTAAACAATATTGATGTTTAATGCTACTTTATTAAATGGTACTTGTGTACTAACGCCACCGCAGCAGAAGTTGCGCTAATGTGCCAATAAAGAACAATCTTGTTGTTTGCACGCGCACACAGTTATCTTTTGGATTCCTTGTTGTTTGCTGATTTTTGACGCCATTTTTTAGTGCTATGAAAGATTGGCGGCACTTAAAAACCGCCAAATCTGTACCTACGGTGGTGTTAATACGTAAGTAAATATTAAATTTTAACTTTCTTCTTTATTGTTTCATTTTCCCCAAAATTTATCAACTTTGAACTTTAAAAGTTAAATCTAAAGCTCTATTAAAGCTGTTTTCAAGTTCACTGTGCAACAAATTCAAAATTTTCTGACACAATGACGGGCTAATTTTTAAATGTAAAGATACAAACAGTGTTGAATTCAGGAGGTGACCCAGGGTGGACAATAATAAACGTTGTATGTGTCACATGTTAAAAAATATACACAATCTTTATATAAATATGTATTATTTTATGTATACTAGATGGAACCCGTCAAAACCTGACAGAAACAAATTACTATAACAATATGAGTAAAATAAGCTTCTTTATTATTTAATAGGGGGATAGTATGAAAAAGTGTTTCATAAATTTTATTTTAGAAGTTCTTCCCCTAGTGAAACACAGTACTATTTTCGATGCAAACTCCAAACAGACAATCTGTAAACAACTGTGTAATGCAAATCGTTTCGAAATTGCAGTTATATTCAGTACTGCAAGAAATAAATTTTCAAGGACTTATGATCATGCAAATAGTATATTCCTTTGTCCATATCATATTCAGTAAATAAACGAACGTAGTATAAATAAAGTACATTACCCTGTGATAATACAACCGAGTGAGCTCCTATGCGCATTCTGCATTGCATCTGCTCAAAGGCACCATGGAAATTTTATGTTAAGGCGGTATTAAAAAAATATTTTTCCACGCTCAGCAACTCAAAATTTTGAGACACATTTTCAGACTCATTTTTAAAAGTAAAAACATGAAACTTGGCGGTGTGATTTATGAAGAGATTTATAAGGGACCTATGTTTTTATTTTTCGTTCAATTAATTAGAAATTGAATTACGAACATTTATTTTCACAGTATAATTTTTTTTGTTTTCAGCGCTATCGCTTTGGGAAATGTTGTTCAAAATGTCCACTTTGACAGCATTTTTTGAAATATATTCTGCCTTTATCAAAACATTGAGACAATACAGACATTATAAAAGTTTCTGAATAAGAGAACCTGCCAATTGGAGGCATTTTAGAGCAAAATTGAATTTAAAAATGTGTATCAAAATAAGCAGTTTGGATTTGAATACTCTTAAATTTTTTTTTTTAATATTTAAAAGAATGTTTTAAAATGTCCTCTTTAATCATTGTTCGTTTCAAATCCATATCTTCTAAAACACATCCATTGTTGTAAACTAATCAATTTTTATGCAAAGATGGAGAAATTTTCGCTATTGCCAAACTATGGGATTTAAAGCTAAAAATAATGATCGTGACGTCAAATGCGTTACACGTGCTTGTTATTTCATCAAATGATTTTTAATCGGATGTTAATGATTTTTTAATGATGTTTTACTGATTTATTAGTTACTTCATTAACTAAAATAAAAATTACGTCTTCGACATCATGATATTTAAACAGAAAAAGCATTGAAAATATGTTGCAATGTGTAGTTACGTACAATAAATCACTTTCAACTGACATCACAAATATTTATCCAACAGTCGAGAGGGATAATTAAAAAAAATAATGTAAATAAATAAATATCAAAGATTATTTTGGTTTCTTTTTTCTTTAATGTATTGTAAATTTTATTGTTTAAACTTGCTGAGAAATGATACTTTAATGAATGGGGCTTTCCTAATTTCTTTTTCTTTCGTTTCTTTTCCTTACTTTTTTTTTTGAGATTCAAATGGCAACATTCTTTCATTTGTTTATTGGATGCTACAGTTTGGCAAATAATTTGGCGATAGTTTTTTTTTTTTTTACGGAAATTGGTTGACTGGATAATATAGAAGTACCAGAATATTTTTCTGCATTTTATAGTTATATTAATAAAAATACATTTTTAAGATTTGCTGAATCACTTATTTGTTTACTTTTTCATGCATTACATTACTGAAGATTGTCCTGTTATTCTTTTAAATATCCTCTACTTACATAAAAAAAATAGCATGTGTTTTCTATGGTGTTTCTCATAAACATTGTAAAATTAAGATTATTAGATTTTATTCAACTTCAACTGTCATAACTGCTGATGAAGCAGTTATATTTGGCGATTTTTCTGTTACCTGTAAAATGGTTGTTTTTGGTATAGCCGTAAATAAGAAAAAAATTTCCAATCGATCAAATAATTGTATTTCATTAATCATTATATTTTCTGATTTTTAAGCTAAGAAAGAAACAATAATCATGGATTTAAGTAATTTTTCAATTTTTAATCATTAATTTCAGTACACCCAAACAATTTTGATTAAATCGGTACAGATGTCACTGCACAGGGTTTTCTTTTTGGCACCATAAATGGCGATTTTTGCTGTGTATAGCAACCTGTTTTTTTATAATAAAAATGAATATATGTGTAAATAAATCAAATAATATAAAAATAATAAATTCAATTAAATGCGTGTGTGTAATAAAAGATTGGGAAAATTGGGTTTTTTTGCCAAAATGGCGCAAAGAAAAATTGCACAAATCCCGGTGCGTCTGCGACATCTGTTCCATTAAATCATGTAAGGGTAGTTTTTATTTAATAAATAATGAATTTTGTAAGAAGCCTATGGCTATGTTAGTAAAATGGATTTTGAGAATGGGCTTGCTTTATTAAATGAGTTTTTATGAAATAGGCCTCCAATTTTGTCAGGATCAACTCCTGGTATGGTTACTGAATTTATACAAGATGTACTTGAAACTTATGCATTCTTATTTGATGTTTCAGGAGGTTTATGCTAGATTTTGTATTGATCGGACAGTATCCATTATTATACAGTTTTTTAATGAAGTTTGGCAGGAGTACATTGATGTACAAAAAGATGAAAACATTCTTCCCGGTAAAAAATATAGAATTGTGTTAGATACACCCAAAGTATTATATATTGAAAATTCAGTTCCTGACTGTGCTGAATCGAAATCATCATCCCATATAGCTGAACCATTTTTCACTGATGAGATAAAAGCTTCTGGTTCCTGTGAATCATCAGAACCAGATCTATTTGCTGCAGCAACTCCACAGTCATCTTTTCCCCTAGATAATTTCACAATACCGGCTAAAGACTTTTCAAGTCGCCTAAGACAAGCTTTGCAAGATGAGGTACCCTTACCTAGGGTTTTGCGGTCAGAATTAATACATACCATATGTTCATCTGTTGTGAAACATTCAAAATATCCGACATCAGTTATGGTGACCGACATGGCAAGAGCCATTGTTTCTAAATACCCATATTTAAAAGAGTCCATTGGAACTGGATATGGTGGATGGCGACAGGCTATTCGAGATAAATTGAAGAATATGCGTAGATTTGATCAAAGTGAGGAAGTAAAGCAGAAGAAAATAACCAATAAGTTCCATAACAAAGGAGAAAAAGCGAATGAAAAGAAAGAAATACCACAGTTCAAAAAACAACTCATGGTTATTAATGAACAGGCTAGTGCTTCATCTGAGTTAAATGAAACATTTGACATTAGAAGAGATGAAATTGTCAATCAATATATGAAAGTTGCTGATTTAAAAATTAAATATCCAAACTTATTTAATAAACAGCACTTTGCTGATGAATTTTTCCGAATAACAGGGAAATCTAACATTTTTCAGTGTATTCCAAAATTTCTCAGTTTATATAATAAGCAGCTCTATAATTTATTATTGGCACGAAAAAGCCTTCCTTCATGGGTTGAAACTCTGAAATGTCTCCAAGAGCAAGCTGACACAGCAATAGCTAAAGATGAATTTCTGCTGATCTCATTACCTGTGCATTTTTCTGAAGACCAACTATTTTTAACATACACGGTAACTGATAAATTACAAATACTGTTATTAATTTATTTGATTATCTGCAAAAATAAGGTGTCTTTGGAGAAGAAAGATTTAACATAAGAGTAAGAGTTTCCCCCTTCTCCTCCTCGAGGGATGTTGTGCCTAATGTTTACATAAGATAGTTAGGTAATATTTTATATGCAATGTTGCTTTCACATTTACAAAATGACAGCATTTTTTTATACAATTTTTATCGCTCTTATTAAATGTTTAAAGTTTTTATAACATGCTATTTAATTTATTTACAGTGTTAGTGACCGTACAAGACAATAACATGTTTTGGTACTTTTCCATTATACTGACACCATGCCAAAATGTATGTTAATGCATAATGTATATATTAAATGTATGCTTGGCGACAATGGTATCCGTATAATGGAAAAGTAACCATATTTTTCTTGCCCACTTTTATTTTCTGTGCATCTATATTAGAAACATTTCTTTGATATTAAATTAAAATGTCTTGGTTTGTAACATTATTTTTCTTTTTTATGAAATGTGTGAAAAGTATGTATTTTATTTGCATGTGTTAGAAATGAATTTAATGTGGTTGAAAATGATAGGAATATTATTTAGCAGTGTGCCACCTGTTATTGACTTACATAAAAAGTATTGTTATTACATACAAGTAAATGTTTAAAATGTCTTCCATTGCCCTTAAATTTTCAGGAAAAGATTTCTAAGATTCCTGCCTAATATGTTAGAAAAATCCTAGTTTTAGCTCTGCATTTAATCAAAGACATTCTTATAAAAATGATTTTCATCATGATTTAAATTTCAGTTTAAATAATATTTAATAGAGCCTCCGTACAAAGCCCTGTGGGTCGGTTTTGGGTTGGGAGATGGGGGTGAAGGCTGATTGTGCAAAATGTTGGGGATTTTCAACATTACAATTGAATAATAGGTAAAATGTAGCACTATAATAAATACGGCAATGTTTTCACATTTTATAAATAAATTATACGCCTCAATTAATATTTCACAGGTTTCTATGAAAGGAGACTGCAAATATCAGCTTTAACTATTGTTGCTCATGTGTTTATAAATTACTTTCATATGCTAAAAAAATGAGTCACTTGTCTCTAAGATTGATTAGAAGCTATAACTTTTAGATTTCACCTAGTATTAGAAAAATATTTATCTATCAAATCTTACATTTAAATTAAACAACCCTGATAATGTAGTCTGTTCCCTTATGTCACAATCTCATTAAAGATTTGAATTGCTTGATAAAGAATCAAACTAAAGATCTCATCAAAATGATAAATATTTGCTTGTACAAACCTTTTTTGTTGTTGTTGATGTTGCCCATATTTATGTAATTTACAATAGACTGCCAAAATAAAGCATTTATAGTCAGTTACAACAGATGAAAGAGAAAAAATACATTCTTTATTTTACATATCAGAATCTGCTAAATCTCTTTAACTGTTTGTTAAAGGATTACTAAACTTGTAGTATGAATAAATATTTCTTTATAATTTTTCTTCCTGCATGCCATACTTTCTAAGTTGGTTTGTTTTCTGCACGTTACTCTTTGTATAAGTGAAATATAGCTAAAATCTATGTGGTAAATGTTTTGTCTATAAAACGATAAATCTTGTCTTAATCTTTCTTCTACATTATCAGTTATCAAGTTTTATAATAGCATGCTTGGATGATCAAGGGTCGATCCAGGAAAATTTTGGGGTCTATTTAGAGCCCGTTCACAAAAATCTTATTTAACAAAACATTCTCCTTCACAAAATTCATTTTAAAAAAATAAACATTTTCACAAATTTCTATTCCATAAAAACATACTCTTCATTGATTATTTTTATTTCGTTATGTTTTAAAATTTGTAATTTGCCAACAAAACAAGTTCACTGAAAAGTAAAACTTTAACAGAAGGACTTAAAGAAGAAATTATTATTAAATGCTTCGTTTGAATTTGAGTTAGCTAAATTTCATCCTTTGTTACAAAATGTTATTTTTCACAAAAATATGATAAATTTCACAATGATAACTTATTTTTCACAAAATGGGCCCCAAGAAAAAAAAAAAAAACTGCATCGACCGCATGATGAGGTTTATGCTATATTTAAAGAAAAAAATTAAAATTGTATTTGTCATGCAGTGAAATCGAGTAGCACTGATTTTAATTTTAATTTCTCTTATAGGCAACTACTTCTATTGATGACATTAAGAAAGCAGGTTATTCATCGCCTCATGTAGGAATCATTGGGTTTGAGACTAAACAAGAAAAATACTATGTGCTAGCTGAGCATGAAATTATTCTCCACTGCAATTCATTATCGGAAGCAGTCACCAATCTGATAGCATCATACTTTATATTTAATTTCGAGTATCCAAAACGTTGCAGTTTTTCCTCTTATCGATCACATTTGAGTAGAAAACATACATATTATACGCACACTGATAAAAGTAAAAATAATTTGAATAATTGCGATGAAGAATTTTTAAGTCACATTAATTGTAGTAAAGATCCGTTAATGGACTTTAAATCAATAAATGTAGAAGATGATATAGGTGCAACTGAAGAAAATTTTGATTCAAAAATGAAACGACATGTTAGTTTATTATTATTAAAAGCTCAGGAAAAACACATGCTACCTCTGTCCACAACCCAAAAAATCTTGCAGGATTTTAATTCTTTGTTGGAAATGCAGAGTGATTATTTAATTAACAAAATTAAAAATGAAACTTCTAATTTAAGTATAAGTAATGAGAGTTTTCTAAAGATTAATGAAATTTTGAAACAAAATTGTATTTTTGCGAGCATTGATTCATTATCTAATAATTATAGGAGAATGAAGTACTATGAAACAAACATGCAAATGGTTCTTCCTGTTGAGTATATTTTAGGAAATAATAGTTTCAACAAGTCGTGTTGTTTTCATTATGTGTCTATATTAAAAACTTTGAAATTTTTGTTGATGCAAGATGATGTATTTACACAAGTTGTGAACCCTAAGTGTGACAAAGCCAAAAATCTTATAACAAGTTTTGATGATGGTAAATTCTGTAAAACTCATCCCCTGTTTTCTACCAACTTCCATTCCTTAAAATTAAATCTGTTTTGTGATGAATTTGAGATTTGTAACCCATTAGGTGTTCATAGAAAAACTCACAAATTACTGGCATTTTACTATGTTCTAGGAAATGTATATCCACAGTATAGATCTTCAACTGATATAATTCAATTAGTTATTATTTGTAAAAGTACAGATGTGAAATATTTTGGTATTGGTAAAATTGTTGAACCCTTAGTTAAGGATTTGAATATTCTTGCAACTGATGGAATTTCTGTGAGAGCTGAAACTTTTGTTGGCTGTCTGTCTTTTATTAGTGGTGACAATTTAGGAAGCAATATGATTGGTGGTTTTGTGAAATCATTCTCTAATAAAGTAAACTGTTATTGCAGAACATGCTTGTGTAATAAGGCTGAGATACAAAACACATATACTGATGATCATATTACATTGAGGACTCCTGAAAACTATAAACAACATGTAACAGAGTTGCTTGCTGATGACACAAAGTTAATTCAGTATGGAATAAAAAACAATTCTCCATTTAATTCAGAATTTTTTCATGTTACACGTGGTCTCCCTCCTGATATTGCCCATGATTTGCTAGAAGGAGTTGTCCCATATGAAACAGGTTTAGTTTTAGAAGCTTTACACACACACAAAGTAATTTCTATTGATTATATAAATAAACAAATTGAAATGTGGCCTTATGGACCTTTAGATTCTATTGATAAACCATCTTTAATAAATAAAAAATGTAAAATAAATCAGACAGCTGCTCGAATGTGGACACTTGTCAGATTACTCCCGTTAATGTGTGCTGCTGTCATTCCTGAAGACAATTCATATTGGAAATTGTTTATAGATTTAAAGGGTATTGTTGAACTTATTTTTGCCCCTGTTCTCACAGTAGACCATATTGCTTATTTAAAAATTAGAATTGATGACCACCTACATTTTTTTAGAGAACTTTTTCCTGATAAAATGATGATACCAAAGCAGCACTTTCTTATTCATTACCCTTCTCACATGTTAAATTTTGGGCCTCTCCGTCACTGTTGGACATTGAGATTTGAAGCGAAGCATTATTATTTTAAGAGACTTGCTGCAATAGGAAAAAATTTTAAAAATATAACTCTCACATTAGCAAATCGCCATCAATTACGTCAAGCATATTATGCTTGTAATTCAAATGGATACCTTCAGCATAATAAATCGGTTGGGATTACCAAACCACTTGAATTAAGTTCTATACAACCAGAAGCTGCTCAGGTTATTGTGAAAGACAAAGGATTCACTAGGGAACTATATTCTGTTTCACACTTTACTATTAACTTTTTAAAATATGTTAGTGGTTTATTTATTGTTAGGAAATTAGTTGAAGAAGAACCAATTTTTTCAAAAATTTTGCTCATTATAACAGATAGTGATAAAGTTTTTTTTCTTTTAGAAGATTATGAGTGTGTTTTCAATGATCATTTTGGTGCATATAAAATTTAAAAAATGTCTAATAAGGACTGTTCAAGATTTTTTTTTATGGATGCAAGTCTCTTGCAATTTAGATATCCATTTTCCAGCTACTACAAAAATGGAAACTGGTACATTGTCTTAAAACATATTTTGGTAACATTAAATGATGTTTCATACATGGAATGTAATACTTAAGATTTTTTTTTGTTACATATAAAAATTGTATAATATTGTGTGTAATATATCTTAAGTGGGCAATTTGAACAGTACAAATCCAAAATGACAATTAAAAAATTGTGTAAGCCTGTTTTGGGTTTAACTGTAATACTATTTTGGTTAATATCAATATATTTAACCATGAAATGTGTTTTGATAATGTTAAGTAATAATTATATGCTGTTTGTGTGGTTTGGTACACTGCAATATGCAATTTTTTTTATGATTAGCTAAAACCGTTCTTTACTTTTAACCTTGACTTATGCTTTTTTATGTGCTTATAAAAATCATTTTTTTATTGTGAAATTGCAAATATACTGATTTGACCAAAGGCTTACTGTCAGAACTTTGCCCACCTAAGATATGAGTAAGTAAATGTCTTCAGAGAAAATTCTATAATTTTTTTTGCTAACTTTATGAGAAAAGTATGTGTCTAACCCATTGGTCTGCAAGCTGTTAAGAATTATTATAAGCATTGCTTGCCTGTTCAAATTAAGTTAGGTTATTTTGTTTATTAATGCATTCAAATTTCTTTAAGATATTTTGAATTTAACTTTTTTTCTTTCTTCACTGTATTTCATTCGTTCTTACTTAGTTATTAGTCTCTGATTATTTTCATATAATACTTTTAGTATTGACAAATGTGTATTATACTTTCCAATTCAGTATTAGTTAAATAAATATCATAAAAGTTATTTTGTTCTTAATTCTTACTATTAAAATTTTGAATAAATTCTGCATACATGGTTACCTGATTATTCTATTGACCAACTAAGTTATAACCAGAAATGTAAGATGTGTTGGGATGCCATAGTTAAATATCACTAACAAGTAATACTTGTAATTAAATCCAATTAATTTAAGCTTCTTAAGAGTGATATTTTAAAATTAATTTTTATTTAAAGTGAGTAACATTTTCCTTGGGGTATTTCTTAAGAAATTTATTCAAAACGCAAAACATTCATTACTAGGATAATAAAATATTAGGTGTTAATAAGAGTTGGGGATGGCCATAACTTCTACAATGCTATATTGAAAATCGATTAAACCCTTTCACTACTAAAAATAAGTGCAAATAGTTTCATGTGGCTTCATTGTTAAATACGTAAGTATTTTGACATGAAAAAATACAAAGTCTAACAGAATTTCCTGACTAAGTTTATTTTAACATTTATGTAATCACAACATTTATATTGTTAAATTTCTATATGGAATTCTTTGTAATTATAACTGTAATTGAATAAGGTTTTATTAATGGTGGCAACAAAGTTGCTATCATAATTGTTGTAATTAAACACCCGATAAATCTTGCAGCACCAAATTATTTTTTATAGCTAAGCTCTTTTTAAGTCTTTGACCGGAAATATGTCGTCCCAAATTATCCTAAGAGAAAAGGTGATTGAAAGGTTATGGATATTTACGTAAAGCTACCGGCATTTTTACTGGATTTTTCTTCTTTTGATTAAAAGATAACATATTTTGAAACATCAGTAAACTTTTATAATTAAAATTAAAAAAAATTATATTGAGGATTTCAATTACAGATTTGCGAATTGACTTTTAAATATCCTTTTCTGAATCAAAGAGAAAAAGATCTCTAAATTTTCTGTAAACTGTTATACATTTATATAAAACTTAGACATATTTTTCTCTTTGATTCAGAAAAGGATATTTCAAAATTAATTCGCAAATTTGTAATTGAAATCCTCAATATATTTTTTTAAATTTTAATTATAAAAGTTGTTTCAAAATATGTTATCTTTTAATTAAGAGGGGAAAAATCCAGTAAAAATGCCTGTAGCTTTACATAAATATCCATAACCTTTCAATCACTTTTCCTCGTAGGATAATTTGGGACGACAGATTTTGAACACCAAATTTGGTGTGATGCTGCATCGAAGTGGCATATCCTGAATTAGTTAGTAGGACACCCAATTTGGTGTTAAAGCACACCAAATTGATGATGGTGTTTTATTACACCACTTTTGGTGGCAACTTTGTTGCCACCAAAAGTGGTGTTTCTTTACACTAATTAATTTTTGGTGTTTCATTACACCAATTTACAAGGGGTGTTTCTTTACACCGTTTTTGGTGGCAACTTTGTTGCCACCATTTTTGGTGTAAAGTAACACTAATATTTTTTACAGTGTACTAACTTTAGTTTATGGGATCCTGTAGCATTACTGAAAGGCAATATTGTTAGACGCTCTTTACTGCACTTATGTCCTGGAGCTTGATTTTCGCTTTGAAATACCAGAGTTCGTGCAGGCAAACATTTCCAGAATAGTCCTGACTCATCGGCGTTGTATACTTGTTCGAAAGAAATTCCTTCTGATTGAAGAAATTGTACAAAATCTTCTTTGAAATTTTCTGCAGCTTGTTCGTCGCAACTTAATTTCTCGCCGTAAAGACCTATTTCTCTTATCCCGTGGCGTTGTTTGAATCTTGTCAGCCATCCTGACGATGCATAAAATGATCCCTCTAATTTCAGCATTTCAAAAAATTGTTTTGCTTTTGCAGCAACAATAGGCCCTGAAACAGGCGTTCCCTCACTTCTCACTTGTCTTACCCAACGTAAAAGTGCTGCATCCAGTTCTTCAAAAGCGCTGCTTTTCATACTTTTTCTTTTTTTCATCGATGAAAAGTTGTCTGATGAGGCTGAGAATTGCATCAATTTATCTTTCTGTTTTAAAATGTCCCTAACTGTGCATTCTCCAATTCCATATTGCAAGCTTGTTTGTTTTCTTGTAGCACCATTTTCATTTTTTTTAATCAGTTCTAATTTATCTTGAATCGTTAACTCAACTCTTTTTCTTTTTTGTGATATTTTTCAAATACTGAAAATGCAAAACTATAAAATTTAAATACAAACGCGAACTTCTGTAAGACACGTGTTCACAGCTCAGCTAAAACAAGCAAACTGATGTGCTTTATGAAAAACGGGAGAAACAAAATCATAACAGGGGGGTGGGGGTGACTTTCAGTACCCGTACATTGTTTATCAACAGGTGTGTGGGCTTGCGACACCCTCAAGATCAGCTGCACCTGCTTTGTCCACGTGATTGTTCCACGTTTTCAAATGGAAATCATATTTAGTAAAAAGGATCGAAAACTCATCCTACATCGCAGAAATAAGTTTCTTCTCAAGGATAAGAAAAGAAAAAAAAAAGAAATTTAGACTCGCGGATAATCGGGAGTTTACTATATTGTGACAATATTTGAGGCAGATTTAATTTGCTCTGTCTAAAAGGCAATAAAATCATTAAAATTGGACATTCCAAAATATGGAGTGTCTAGTTTAGCCGTGTTTGAATGTGAATGGAGAGTCATTGTTTTTCGTGATATCATAATATTTCGTACAAGGCACGATAAGTCTGGAAAATGTAATAACAATATATCCGTTATTGTTTAATTTATAAACAAAAATTCCAGGTACTGTTTAAAAAAGCCTCATTCTATTTTTCTACTCGATAAACACCCTTGATTTTCTGTACTAAAATTGTTTGTCTTGACGTGTATCACAAATACTCTGATTTTGTTGTTAGAGCTTACAAACGTACTGTATATTACTTATCACTAATAAATATTTCGTCAAATGTTTAAACTAAAAGCATAGCTGCCAATATTTCGATATTTTGCAAGTCATATAAACATGTTTTTCTTTTTTTTTTCCAGAAATGTTCTTAATAAATATAAAGATATAACTACTACATACAATAGAGAGATAACATTTTACTAAGAAATATTTCTAGTTTAAAGTATCTATATCCGATTTTGAAAAACCAAAAGATTAGCAGCTATGTAAAATTGAATCTAGAATTCTCTAAACTTTCAGTTTTCTGAAATTTAAAAATAGAAAACTATTGAAAGTGCAAATATATGAAGTTAATTTTCAATACCCCAAAGAATCGGAAACATCATAAATGTCAAACTCCAATACATTTTTATTGTAGAAAGCATATTTTAATTTTTCAAAATCAGAAATGTTTCTGCCTGTGTAATCCACATAAAAGACAGTTTAATTTAGTATTTTAAAGAAACGTTAAATATTGGTTTAGATTTATAAATATATAAAACAGGTTGATAAATTTATCAGTGTATTTTTTATCATGCATGACAGATAAAGTTACAGAAGTTTCTTGAATTTTCAAAAACAAAGATTCACTTGGAACGTTGGAATGCATTCCAGTGCAATAGAATGTCTTCCGTGTTATCTATAGGATGGCTTTTTTGTTATTACAGTTTGATATGTATAGAAATACATTTAGCGCCAAATTTTAAAATTAATGTCATTAACTACTAAGACGTCAACATGCATATATATTCACAAGAAAAAATTGAATGAATACACTTCGTTTCTTTTTTTTTTCTGTGGAGATTCCTATTTGTTTTTTGTTCTTGACAATTTCATTACTGTCAAAAATGAAATGCATTTTTTTTTTACTTTGTAACTTCTTTTTTATTATTATTTTCTTTTTGTTGTTATTGTTTATTATCTTTTGTTTTGTTTTATCTATATTACTAGATGCGCCATTTCTTTTTAGTTGTGAATAATATAGCTTAATTCACGTTATTAAAAAATGTAGCTATAAAACATATAAATCAATGGAAAACGGTAAGTAATAAATTGTAAACGTAATAATAAACCGTATTAAAAAAACATAACTTAGTGAAATAAGTATCCGTTTTTATGTTATTTTAGGATATTCCAGGTAAAGGTACAGATTACTTTAAAATATATGGTTAAATTCACCGATATATTTCGTTTGATTCAAGGTTCTTTTGGAGAAACCGACCAGCGCAGCGGGCGTAGTCTGCTAGTTTAATTATATTTTGTGACTTATTTAATGACTTACACTGTTATTATTAAAATGAGATATAGGCCGATATTATTAAAAAATCTTCTTGAATGTCCTGTTTAATTCTCAGTATTCATTTACAGCTTTAAACAAATTATATTAGGTCAAGAAAATGTGCAGAAATATTTTCGTGATCACTGCAAATAGAGGCGTCTTAAATTCAGCCACATATGTGTCTGAAAACGGAATTCAGACATTTAAGTGTCTGAAATTTCATATGTGAAATATGTGAAATTTCAGACATCATAGATGTCGGAATGTATGCTAAAGGTATAAAATAACTGAGAAAAATGTCTGAATAATAATGATATGTCTGAAAATAAAACATTTAGAAATTAAGACAATTAAGTGTCTGAATTTGATACAGGGCCGCAATCAGGTGGGGACAGTGTGGGCTGAGTTCCTCCTAGCAATGTCTTGAGCCCCGTCTAGACTTCATAATCTTTCAATATGAATAACATCATTTATTACATTTAAGAATTTTATAATCAAAAGTTTTATGACATTGGGTATTTCCTTTCTTCTGTCTTTATTTATATATCCTGAAAATAGAAGGGAAAAAGAAAAGCTGTAAATTTGCACCATCAAAAAAATTTCAACCCCCGTCCCCCGCCTTCCTGACTCTGCCGATTGATTACTGCACTGATTTGATATAATGGTATATGTGGAATGATTGGGGACACAATCGTGCCACTGTAATATACCAGCAATATCAGAGAATGTTGATGAATGTTGTTTAAAATACTTTTCCATCCATTAAATATATATTAATATCGAATGTCAAAATTATACATTAAAGCACGGAAATATTCGAAAACTGTTAACAGATGGCGACAGATATTATTACAACTATAAGTAAGCTAAATTATGATTTTTGTGTTAGAGCTCCTTGCGCAAACAATTTTTAACTTAGAAGTGATTTAAAATTTAACAATTAAGAAACATAAAATATTAGAATATATGTTTTTAACAACATATAAATAAAGAAATAAAGAGAAGAAATAAATAAATATAAATAAATTAAACTGTGTTTTTTATTCTTGTCAGGAGGCTCCGATGTCCTAAGCTAAAATAAAAAAGGCATAACATTAAAATACATAAATTAAAATTGTCTTTTAAGAAGTTTTTAGGTATGAAAACTGACAAAAAATATTCGCTGACAAAAAATACGCAGTTACTTCCTCTGTTAATGGGTAACAAATAATCATTCTGTAGTCACTTGGAAGATTAAATCTTATATTTTTACTAATACCATTTAAATTTCAAAACCCAGTTGGGAGGGCCTGAATGCTACCTCGAACCACTCGTTTCTGACAAATTTTGAACACATACATTTAAAAAAAATCCATGGTGGATTTACGGATTTTCATTTAAGGATATTGATAACAACCTATGAGAATATGTATAATTCATATCTCCTCTCCCCACATAAATCGTAAATTTTTACAATCATAACCACAATCTCTAACTGACCAAATTTCCACAAAATACTCTTCAAAATTTCCAATTTCCTGATCAACAAATGAATAAAATCATGTTTTAAACATTTGTTCAGCAAAGAAAATTTCTGTAATAAATTATATTAATCAAATTACATTCTAATTATCAATTAACCATAGAAAAACTCTTGTAATAAATTAATCTCATAAATTAAAATTAATAAGTTTTACTATAACAACGCCTATAAATTACAATCTTTCCTTTAAGAATACCAACAATCAGCCAGCACGCAATCATTAAATTACAAGCATTTAAAATGAAAATTTTTCTGTGGTTCGAGGCTCGCCTTGGCCAAAGTACTAATTCTCCCGTTATCATGAAGTCAAAGTGCTTCAATAAGCGCAACTGCGCCATCTGCTAACTTTTTTTTTCAATTTTTTTTTGCCCGGGTAAAAAAAATGGCGATATTTCAGACATTTCAAACGTCTAAAAAATTCAGACACTTACAAGTGACTGAAAAATTCAGACACATTAAAGTGTCTTTTTTGTTTAACTATCCGTTTCAGACGCTTAAGTGTTTGAATTTCAGACATTTCAGTGTGCAGTATTATCAGAATGGATTTACATTTTATGGCTAAAGGTAAGGATTATAGTGCGATTATTTAATTTTTTTTATTTTCAAATAAATCTTCAATAATATAAATATTTCAATATAAATATTTCAATATAAATATTTCAATATAAATATTTCAAATAAATATATCTATTTATTGATCTTACGAAGGCATACGATAACGTTCCAATCGCAAAATTATGGAATGTATTAAAGGAAATGAATATAAATCAAAATATTATTGCTGCAACTCAAGAACTTTACAGACAAACAAAAACAAAGATTAAAATAGGCCAAAGGCTGCCAAAAGGTTTTATAACAGACTAGCAAGCTACGCCCGCTACGCTGGTCAATTTCTTTTAACGAACCTTTAATCAAACAAAATATTGACATTTCATAAATAACTTTTATATTTTAACAGAATAATAAGGCTACTATAATTTGTGACTCGTGCTATAGCCAATATACACGTCAGGACACGTCGCCCTTATCATTATCTTTTTACGCATGAAGGTTTCGCTATGGTACTCCATTGGAAAATTTGGTAATTTTTGAAATTCAATATTTGAAAAACGGCATAATCATTAGATTTGAAATTTATATCAAGAAAAATACAATTTTTTACCTTTCAAACGCAGTTTGTCTAACAATTTTCTGACAAATACTTTTTGAGTTATCATTTTTTTCAGTAACTTCAAATGTTTCATTTTCCGAGATTAATCTGTTGCAACAATTAGCAAAAAACCCAGTCATCAGCAACGCATAGTTTTTTATTAAAGAGGCTGTTGGAGCAGGGATTGTCACCACCAATTTGCCGTCATCACTTTTGAAATCGGTTCCGTGGTTCCAGAGATTCCATACAAATTGTAATTTAGAATGACTTCAGAACGCTTTTCGCTCATTTCACCCATTTAAATTTCGATTTTTTTTTAATTTATTCTTAGAGAGCATTTACATCTTATAAGTAACTACAATGCTAAATTTCAAATTTCTTGCCCCTTCAGTATAAAAAAGTCGCAATTTTCGAACATTTTTCGATCCTGCACCCCATTGATGTTAGTGGCACCGACATGAAATATAGCCTATGTTGGAGTAGGGATTGTCCCCATCAATTTAACACCATTACTTTTGAAATCGGTTCTGTAGTTCCAGAGATTTCATAGAAATTGTAATTTAGACTGTTTTTAGAACGCTTTTCGCTCATTTCACCCTTTCAAATTTCAATTTCTTTTTTATTTTGTTCTTAGAGAGCATTTACATCTTATAAGTAACTACAATGACAAATTTCAAATTTCTAGCTCCTTCAGTATAAAAAATAAAAATAAAACTGCCCAGTTAAACTGAGGGCATTGAGTTCACAGGCTATTCACACTAATTGTATATTATACTCTTATTTCAAAGAATTTGAAATAAGCCCATCGAAAAATAAAGAAATAAACAATATATTAAGGGGGGGTCATCCCCCGTTACCCCCCTCATAGTTAACTAATGAACCCCTTAAACTAATCAGGTAAATCTCTAATTACAATGAATATATATACAAAATTTGAAGAAAATCGGATAATTCTGCATGAAAAACCCATTTATATAAATTAAGGCGGGATTAGCCCCCTCCGTCCCCCCCCTTTATACTTAAACAATCAATCCCGAAAACTAATCAGGGAAGCGTCTTAACCCAATGAACCTATAAAAATTTTTTGAAGCAAATGGGATAATTCTGCATGAAAAACCCATTTATATAAATTAAGGGGGGGGGATTAACTCCCCCGTCCCCCCCCTTTATACTTAACCAATCAATCCCGAAAACTAATCAGGGATGCGCCTTAGCACAGTGAACCTATAAATAAAATTTGAAGGAAATAGAATAAGTCTGCATGAAAAACCCATTTATATAAATTAAGGGGGGGATTACCCCCCCGTTCCCTCCCCTTTATACTTAACCAATCAATCCCGAAAACTAATCAGGGAAGCGTCTTAACACAGTGAACCTATAAACAAAATTTGAAGGAAAACGGAATAATTCTGCATGAAAAACCCATTTATATAAAATAAGGAGGGATTAGCCCCCGTTCACCCCTTTATACTTAACCAATCAATCCCGAAAACTAATTAGGGAAGCGTCTTAACACAGTGAACCTTTAACCAAAATTTGAAGGAAATGGGATAATTCTGCATGAAAAACCCATTTATATAAATTAAGGGGGTATTAGCCCCCCGTTCCCCCCCTTTATACTTAATCAATCAATCCCGAAAACTAATCAGGGGAGCGTCTTAACCCAATGAACCTATAAACAAATTTTGAAGCAAATAGAATAATTCTGCATGAAAAACCCATTTATATAAATTAAGGGGGGATTATCCCCCCGTCCCCCCCCCCATTATACTTAACCAATCAATCCCGAAAACTAATCAGGGAAGCGCCTTAACACAGTGAACCTATAAACAAAATTTGAAGGAAAACGGAATAATTCTGCATGAAAAACACATTTATATAAAATAAGGGGGATATGCCCCCGTTCCCTCCTTTATACTTAACCAATCAATCCCGAAAACTAATCAGGGAAACGCCTTAACACAGTGAACCTATAAACAAAATTTGAAGGAAAACGGAATAATTCTGCATGAAAAACCCATTTATATAAATTAAGGGGGGATTAGCCCCCGATCCCCTCCCTTTATACTTAACCAATCAATCCCGAAAACTAATTAGGGAGCGTCTTAACACAGTGAACCTTTAACGAAAATTTGAAGGAAATGGGATAATTCTGCATGAAAAACCCATTTATATAAATTAAGGGGGGGATTAGCCCCCCCCCCGTACCCCCCTTTATACTTAACCAATATATCCCGAAAAACTAATCAGAGAAGCGCCTGAACACAGTGAACCTATAAACAAAATTTAAAGGAAAACGGAATAATTCTGCTTGAAAAACCCATTTATATAAATTAAGGAGGGATCAGCCCCCCGTTCCCCCCTTTATACTTAACCAATCAATCCCGAAAAGTAATCAGGGAAGCGTCTTAACCCAATGAACCTATAAACAAAATTTGAAGGAAAACGGAATAATTCTGCATGAAAAACCCATTTATATAAATTAAGGGGGGGAGGGGGAATTAGCCCCTTGTTCCCCCCCCCTTTATACTTAACCAATCAATCCCGAAAATTAATCAGGGAAGCGCCTTAACACAGTGAACCTATAAACAAAATTTGTAGGAAAACGGATATTTCTATGAAGAGTTATCGCATTACGTACGTACATACATACATACAGAACCGGCTGGCAAGCTCTCAGGGCTTGACAGCCAGTTTGATAGCTAAAAAATGGCAATTTTAGAACGTTTTTTGCTCCTGCACCCCCCTGCGGTTAGTGGCACCGACATAAAATATAGCCTATGTTGGAGCAGGGTTTGTCACCATCAATTTGCCACCATCACTTTTGAAATCGGTTCGGTAGTTCCAGAGATTACCCCCTACAAACAAACAAACAAACAATCTTTACTCCTTTATAATATTAGTATAGATAGATAAAGGATATACGTGTTCGTACGTAATTTCGACGTCAGTTCGACCTCATTTTGATGTTGGCAACATTTGACGATTAATTTTCGGTTTTGCAATTTTCGATGCTGCAATTTATTATATTTCTGAACAACGCACATTTTAAATTTTCACACTATCGTATAGAGAAAAAAATTTACTTAAAAATGCAATTTGCTTAAAACTGTACCGCAATTTATTAATTTATTGTGGTTTTAAAAATAAATTTCAAGAATAACTTTTTAAATCTATTTCCATCGTTTGCAGACTTCATTACGGAACAATAATAACCATTTGTACTTAAAACAATATAAATATTTCCGCATTTGTCTTTGGCTTATTTTCCATAGCGAAATTAAACATCATCAATAAACAAACAAATAAATAAATAAATAAATAAATAAAATAAAACAAATAAAACATAAATTTAGTATGAATTTTTCGTGATTTGGACAGTTGTTAAAATGCTAATGGTTTAATATGCTTCTTTTTCTTTTGGTAATAAATATTTCTATTATATCTTACGCTCTGTTTGTACTTGAATCTGTATTTCGTAGAAAAAAAATATGGATTATTTTCAATAGAATGAACTTTAATAATCAGTTCAATGTATTCAATCAGTACTCAGGTTTTGCATTTGCTGTTAATAAAATCCTACCAGATTAATGAAACATATTTATCAAATTATTACTAACTATTTGTCGAATACTTGTTTTAAGGTTTGACAGTCACATTTTTCCCTCATTTACGGAAAATAAGATCTCAAGCTCAGACCAGTTTACGAATCAACACAAACATTCAAACCTGAACAAATTAAAAACGTTGAAAATATGTATGCGTTTAAAAAAAAAAAAAAAACAATCTAGAAGATATTTTACTTAAACATGTTTATTACTATAAGAATACGAACATACAAATTTCCAAAATTTTTAAAAGTATCTCGGATTCAAATAAAAAGATTTAAACTACATAAAAAGGGAAATAAAATTGGATTTAATAAAAATTATTTTAAGCAGAAAGAAGTTGCGTCAGCAAAGTAATCAAATCATTCCAAAAAAAAAAAAAAGAAAGAAAGAAAAAGAAAGAAAGAAAAAAACGAAAAAAAACATACTTAAAATGTTTTAAAAATACCACAAATAAAATAAAATGTATTTCACAACCTGTTAAATAAATTGTACGAAAATAATCAAAATTGTATGTGTCTATTCGTTTACAGAATTGTTTTAATTAAATATCTTGAAACAGAAAATAAACGTCTCGTGTTTAGCAATTTAATACAACTAAATTAATCCTTTGCAAGAGACACATTTGTTTATTTATACAAAACAAATCCAGTTCCGGCGAAACACTCTATACCGTTCCAAAGCTGAATGATGCCATTCTTCTTATTCCTAAAGAATTCTTTTGAATGAGAAAAACTGCATTTGCACATCATTGAAAGTTCTTTTGGAATTCTTCTTCTGCTCCAAGGACTCTAGAAAAAAAATCAACACCGTATTGACACGAAAAGATGCTGAGGTACCCCGGTTGTTTTTATGCTTACAAGATAAGATTTGAAGAACTCAAGAAAAGACATAAACTTTAAGGAATGTGACACGCTTTTAAAAGTGTTTTTATCTGGTATCGAAGGATTGTTTTATGCAATACATTTCTGCTTTATTTTCAAATATATTAAACTATTTTCAAGTATGGAAACATATTTCAAATCAGGAAGACCCGAACTTGTCATTTTAGTATCATGAGAAATTTGGGATAGCTTGCAACTCCTCGGAAAGTATTTGGGAGCGTTTGTGTTATATAGAACATAATGAATTTTCGTAATTTTTTTTTTCGAAAATTGTATTCGGATATCTTAAGAAGTCAGGTACATTTTATTCAAACAAAAAAATGTTCTTTTAAGATTTATTCACAAATATTAAAATTTAGTTTACCTATAATATTTTAAAAAGCTGCATTCAAAATTGCAACAAAAGTTCATACAACATGTAAATAAAAAAAAAATACTTAGGAACGATTTCCAGACATTGTTTCATTACTTCGTGTTTAGTGCCAAAATTTAATTTCCTGCAAGGATTCGAATATACCCGAACCGAGACCGACGAGAACTGAATAAACATTAATCCTTATTTTAAAGCAATTGTGGAAACATATTCTAAAATTATATCTCTGATATCAATTTTATCATTTATGTAGAAAATCGTGAAACTCGTGATCCCTATTTTAAAGCAATTGGGGAAACATGTTCTAAAATAATATCTCTGATATCAATTTTATCATTTATGTAGAAAATCGTGAAACTCGTGATCCCTATTTTAAAGCAATTGTGGAAACATATTCTAAAATTATATCTCTGATATCAATTTTATCATTTATGTAGAAAATCGTGAAACTCGTGATCCCTATTTTAAAGCAATTGGGGAAACATATTCTAAAATTATATCTCTGATATCAATTTTATCATTTATGTAGAAAATCGTGAAAATCGAAAACATCCATTTGTATACAAATATATAGTTTTTCTATGTGAAACAAAAATATCTGGAATTTCTTTAAAAAACCTGTTAACAAACCCGATCCGCAAGAGTCAAAAATCGATCCGAAACACTGAGAGTCAACTCGACACCAATCCGACCGGCAACGAAAAAAATTAGCACCAACCCTACACGGCACGGACAGTGATATGGGTGGCTTTCGGATAAAATTGGATAACCGATCATATATAGAAATCACTCCATTTGCGTCGCTCCTTTTGGTTAATTTTCATGAAAATTATAACTTTAAGTTAAAAAATACAAGAAAACAGAAAGACAGACAGACAAACATGTTACTTCTAGATCATGATGATATTGAAACAAAGCATTTTCCAACAAAAAATGCTTTTGAAAATTAGAGCACGGGTTTAAGAGTTATGCGTGGACATAAACAAAAATAATGTACAAACGAATTGTAGTCATTCGCTAGAAGTCAGCTTAAAAAGAGCTTCCGCTATTGCTACGTACAGCATAGCAAATGATCAATTTCAATGTATTTTTATTCAAATCTAATTTTTTTCAACGATTACGGTTTTGTGAAATGACTAGGCAGAAAAAATTGCAATGTCCTATCGAGTAAATCTATATAATAAATGAAAAACCATAGTGACCTATATTTTGATTATTCATATAATAATTCTCAAAATATGCTTATTTATGTTTTTAAAATGTTTCCGAATTTCCCATTTTTATGAAATTTTTAAGTTCTATTATTAAAATAAACTAAGTTACGTTTACTCAGTCGGCCATTTTAAATAAACAGAATTTGTCTATGTAGTAAAACGAATTTGTCCTTATGAATGAGTTATATAAAAGCGCTATCCTGTTAGCAGAACATTAAATATAATTAATAAGAATTGCGTAATATATGTAATAAAAATGAAATATCTTACTTATAATAAAATCCAAAGGCAAGAAAGTGTCTGTAACCAATCCGGGCTGGACCACTCTGATCTGCGAGTCGACAGTAGTTAAACGCCATGTTAGGCTTACTGAAAAATATATGCTAGCACATGACCACTAAATGATAATTTCTTCTACTTGCAATAATATCTGTTCAGCATATTTTCGTATAAAACATGTATATTATATCCATTTATAATGTTTTAAGTTTTAAATTAAAAATAACAGATTAAACATCGCATTACCTGATTTAAACAAACAAATACTGTTGCCATTCAGAATCATAAATCCCATATCTACAAAAAAAATGAATGACTCTTTGAACGTTTCATTAAAATATCTGATTATGCTCTTAAAATATTTGTAAAAACATACCAAAGTCTTTAAATATATTAAAGGATTTCTTTAATTTATTTCTGTAAACATTTTTTCCCCTGTAAGTACTTTTCCAGAAATAGCCGTGATAGCTTTTATATAGAGAGGCTTTTTTGCGATGATCCATCTGCAATTACATGTCGTTCCGAAGTACTTATCTGGCGCCATCAATTGGCAATAAATATAAACGAAGGGGATTTCTGTTGTTTTTTGTTTGATAAATTGATAGTATGATAGTTGATATTTTATGTAACATAATAAAAAAGTTGTAAAATAATATAAAATGCATGTAAGCATATTTTTAAACTAAGAAAAATTCAGGGTGTATTGATTTATTTTAAGATAAACTTTTAAAAACTTCAGCTTAATATCATTTATTTCTTAAAAATTTAACTTGGTTAAATTTATTTAAATAAACATCATACTTTAATATTATTCAGTTTATTCAATTAATAATCAATATTAACAATTATTGTTTTCTATATATACCAACCACTTCGCGATAAACATAGCTATAACAAAAATAAATCTATCATTGATGTTTTTCCTTTCAATTATTCAGCAAGACATTTATTTTATTTTAGTAATACATAATTCAAAGAAATTTCTTAAAACATAAAAACTCAATAAGCTTTTTCTCAAAATGCCAAAAAACGGACAGTGGTCCTTTTGCTAAAACGGCACATATATATTCCAAAAACGTAAAATACACATTTATGCCATGCATACTGGTATATACATATGACATTACAAATCATTCACGAAAACAAAATATTTGAAATGCCATCCTCTACAAAATTGATATTTTCGTCAGGATTCAGAATATCTCAACCATAAACAAAAGGACTGTGGAATTCTTTGAATTGTTTCCCTGAAGAGCACTACCGCCTCTAGAGCTTAAAATTTTAATCCTGAGTCAACACTTTCCATTATTTCTTTCTTTCAGTTACATGTTTACGTAATTCTAGATGCTAAAAATATTCTCTACTACCCAAAAGCTTAAGGCATAAAACCACTTCACATTTATTGAAATTCGTTCACTTATTTGCTTTGTATCACCTACATAAAAAAACGCCTTTGAGGAACTATAAGTATCGCATTGATTTTGAAACATAATACATTAATCCTTTGATCTGAACTGTTTGAATCTTTACTAAAAGTCTTCAATAATCCGATATTAAATTTTCATATTTTTATCAAATATTGGCATTTTTATTGAAGATTTTTATTTAATTATTATCGAAGCTTTATATTATTCTGTCGTGTTCAAACCGATTTCTTTTTTTCAAATTTACTTTGAATATTTATTTCATAATGGTGATACTATATTTTGTTCGTTTTCCAGAAAATATTTTAACATTGATTTGAATTTATTTGAATGTATTTAAATTTATTCTGTTTTTAAATGATTATTCAACTAAAAATATGTCATTTCGAAACAAAATTTTGTTGTAAATTATTGAATGTTAAAAGTTATATTAAGTTTTAGTAACTGGAAAAGAAATATTTTTTCCCACTTAACACAGTTAAAAGACTTTTTATTAACTACTAGATGGAACCCGTCAAAACTTGACGGACAAATATTACATTACCAATAATTGTAAAATAAGCTTCTTTATTAGATAAGAAGGGGTGCTTATGAAACAGCCTTTCAAATATTTTATTTTAAAAGTTTTTCCCGAAGTGAATTACAGTACTATTTCCGATGCAAACTCCAAACAACTAATTCTTAAACAAAATGTAAATCAGTTTGACATTACCCCCATATTCCCCACGGCAAGAAAGAAAATTTCCTGGACCTATAAAGTATCATACAAATAGTATATCCCTACGTTCATCTCATATTCAGTCAATAAAAGAACATAGTAAATAAAGCACACATCTCCCCACCCCCTGTGATAATGCAACCGAATGAGCTCCTATGCGCATGTGCATTGCATTTCCCCAAACGCACCGTCGAAATTCGACGTTAAAAAAAAGTTTTAAAATGTTTTGATCAAAATTTTTAAAATGTCTTCTTTAATCATTGTTCTATTCAAATCCATATATTCTGAAACGCATCCATTGTTTTAAGTTAATCAATTTTTATGTAAAGTTGAAGAATTTTTTTTAAATAATAAATCAATCTGCAGATAAGGGAGATTTTTTATGTTTTCAAGTCTAATTTATTTGTATGGTTTCCCTTTACATAATCAGGATGATTATTCCTTTTCCATAATTAAGAGAAATAATGTAAATAAATAAATATCCAAGATTATATTTTATTCTGTTTTCATTAATATATAGTAAATTTTATTGTTTAAAGTTACTGATAAATGATACTTTAGTAAATGGGGCTTTTCCTATTTATTTATTTTTATTTTTGAGATTTAATGGCAACATTCTTCCGTTTGTTTATTGCGCGCTACAGTTTGTTTGGGGGTACTTTTCGGTTAGCTGGTCGCCATTGAAGTATATATATATATATAGTATATATATACATATATATATACATACATGTATATATATATATATATATATATATATATACATACATATATACACATATGTATAATGTATATATATATATATTTATGTATATATTATATTTATATATTTTACTGGCGCCGGCTAACCGAAAAGTACCTAATTTGGATATAGTTTTTTTTTTTCTTAATGGGACGACGGGATAATGAACGGAATTTCGACGGGATAATGAATATTTTTGAAGGTACCAGAATATTTTTCTGCATTTTATAGTTATATTAAGAAATATATATTTTTAAGATTTGCTGAATCACTTATTTGTTTACTTTTTCATGCATTATATTATTGAAGGTTGTTAGTTCTCTTGTTATCTTATACATATACCCTACTTATATACATATAGCGTGTGTTCTCTGGGGTGTTTCACAAAAACGTTGTAAAATTCAGTTTATTTTATCCAACTTTGCTGTCATAACTGCTGATAAAGCAGTCATTTTTGGCGATTTTTTTGTTACCTGTAAAATGTTTGTTTTTGGTATAGCTCGAACTAAGAAAAATTTGTGTACTTTTCTGTTATACGGACACCATTGTGGCCAAACATACATTTACATGTATGGCATGATGTCGGTATAACGGAAAAGCACCAAAATTTGCGATCGATCAAATAGTTGAATTTCGTTAAACATTAAATTTTCTGGTACTTCTCTATTATCCGGTCGACCACTTTTCATAACAAAAAACTCTCGCCAAACTGTAAAATTAAACGCCAAAAATGCAGTCCGATTTACTTGATGTCAGAAGCATTATACGTGTTTGTTACGTCATCAAGTGGCTTTTAATTCGACATTTGCGTCTATTTTTTATTATGTTTTTCTGATTTATTAGTTATTTCACAAATCAAAATAACAATCGTGTCCTTAAATTCTTATTTTATTTATTAAGATATTCCAATGGCAACGTTCTCCCGTTTATTTGGCTTTACAGTTTGGCGATATTTTTTTGTTATGAAAAGTGGTCAACGGGGTAGAGAAGTTCCAATTTTCTTATTTTTAATCTGAGAAAGAAACAATAATCATGGATTTAATTGATTTTGCAATATGCGGTGCAACCAAAACAATTTTGATTAAATCGGTACAGGTATCGCAGACGCACCGGGGTTAATTTTTGGCGCCTAAATGACGATTTTTGCTTTGTATGGCAACCTGGTTTATAATAAAACTGAATATGTGTGTAAATAAATAAAATAAAACAGGTACTTTTATGTTAGCTGGGAATCAGGGATAACCAAATCTTGTTTCAATTGGAATCATTTCAATTGCAACATTTTACGTGAGATTTGTTATTCATATTGATATGTTTATGTTTAGATATTTATTATGATTATATTCTAGCTAATTTTAAGTAAGTTTTTTTTTAAGATTTTATATTACAATGTTAAAATATTACCTAGTTGATATTAGCTAATGTCAAAAGATGGGCAAACCACAGAGTTCAGAGAATAAACTCTATATCTCGCAAAAATGGGAGTTGCCGACTTTATGACGTCATAAGCAGAAGTAAAAGTTTAATTGAAAATTACGGCTAATTAATTAAATTTTTGGACAAACGAATGACGATAACAAATCTGTGTCCAAATATATTTCATAAAAAAAAAGAATGGTGTAATTTGATGCAGTAGTTTGTTCTCACGGATTGTCGAAAGAAATCGCTTAGCGTTTTAAATATATAGATTTTTCATTCTAATGTTTAACAATAATGAATATATTGCGATGATATTTGAGGCAGATTTAATTTGGCTCTATCTAAAATGCAATAAAATCATAAAAATTGGAAATATTCAGTAATTTGGTTAGTAACGCCATACGTAATATCAAATACATTTCGCAATATGTAGCGTCTAGTTTAGTCCTGTTTGAATGTGAATGGAGATTCATTGTTTCTCGTGATATCATAATATTTTGTACAAAGAACGGTAAGTCTTGAAAATTTAATAGCAATATTTCCATTATTGTTTAATTTATAAACAAAAATCCAGGTACTGTTTGAAAAGAGTCATACTATATTTTTCTACTCGATAAACACCCTTGATTTACAGTACTAACATTGTTTGTCTTCATCAGTGTATCATCAATACTCTTATTTTGTTATTAGAGCTTACAAACGTACTGTATATCAGTATATTACTTATCACTAATAAATATTTCGTCAAATGTTTTAACTGAAAGCGTAGCTGTCGATCTTTCGATATTTTGCAAGTCAAATAAACATGTTTTTTTTTTTTTTTTTTTTAATTGAAATGTTCTTAAAGAATATAAAGATATAACTACTAGATACAACATAAATAACATTTAATTAACCCGTCAGCATACGCGCCCATTTCCATTACGTTACTATAGGCGCGGGATAAATTTTAACTAAATGGGTTTTCTTGTGTCTATTATCCCCCCCCCCCCCAATTAGATTATAAACAAAAATTTATATTTTGAAATAAACTGTAAATCAATAAAGGACATAATTTAAATTAAAATAAAAAGTTCTTTTATATTTAAAGCAAAAAAAAAAAACCCTATAAAATCTCGCACTAAGATTTTTTTTTTTTTTTTTTTTTTTTTTTTTTTTGCATATCATTACGTACAAAGCTTTGACAATCCAAATTCAGCCATGAAAATACAAAAAAGTATAAAACTGATGTATAGAAACTGTTTTTGCAACAGTTGTTAACGTTTAAAAGAAAAATTATGTTATTATTTGCACACTATATTTTTTACATATACATTTGCATTAACATTTTCCTATCATTATGGGTTACGTTATAACACGCGTGGGGTAAATTTCCTCCCACGTGACATTTTTATAATAAAAGAATGGAAAATACACACCCGGAGGTAAATTCTTTTTGGACGCATCTTGATATCATTCAGCTTGAAAGGTACTATAAAGCTCAGAATGATACGAACTATTTTCGCACATTTTTAAGTAATAGTTGTAAGCTGGGGTTGATTTTATCCCAGCGCGTGTGCTGACGGGTTAAGAAATATTTCTAGTTCAAAGTATGCATATTTGATTTTTTAAAAACGAAAAGTTAGCAGCTATGTAAAAATGAATCTACAATTCTCTAAACTTTGAGTTTTATGAAATTTAAAAATAGAAAACTTTTGAAAGTGCAAATATATGAAGTTAATTTTCAATACACCAAAGAATCGGAAACATCAGAAATGTCAAACTCCAATACATTTTTATTGTACAAAGTATATTTTAAATTCGTCAAAATCAGAAATGTTCCTTCTTGTGTACTCCACGTAAAAGACAGTTTAATTTAGTATTTGAAAGAAAAGTTAAATATTAGTTTCGATTTTTATATATAAAAAAACAGGGTGATAAATTCGACAGTGTATTTTTTATCATGCATGACAGATAAAGTTATAGAAGTTTCTTGAATTTTCAAATACCAAGATTCACTAGAAACTTTGAAATACATTCCAATGCAATAGAATGTCTTCCGTCTACTGTTAAAAAATTGAAGCTAACTGTTCAGTCATTGGGCCGTTTTCATAAAAAACAGTTACATAACCGTATTTATATGTAGCTTGATCATAATATGAGCAATAATATGAACAAATAAAGTTAAATTATGGTTATGTAACCGTTTTCTATAAAAACGGTCAAATGACTGGACAGTTTGCTGCAAATTTTTAACAGTGTATAGGATAGATTTTTTTGTGTTTACACTTTGATCTGTATAGAAATACATTTATGCACTTGGAGCCAAATTTTAAAATTAATGACATTAACTACTATGACATAAACATACATATATAATTCACAAATAAAAATTGAATAAATACAACTCGTTTCTTTTTTTTTCTGTGGAGATTCCTATTTGTTTTTGGTTCTTGACAATTTTATTACTGTCAAAAAGGAAATATATTTTTTTTACTCTTCAACTTCTTTTTTATTATTATTTTCTTTTGTTGTTATTGTTGATTTTCTTTTCTTTTGTTTTATCTACGAGGGGCAGTTTCCTCTGGAGACTGTGCACAGAGGCGTATCCGCGTGACAGAGGCGTGACAGATACAAAAATGTAATGAGACATTAAAGATAAAACACAACTTTATTTTTCATATAAGTACCAAGTACATTGAGACATTTGTCATACCGCTTTATAAGCTTCAAAAAGCCCTCCAGGAAAAAATCAGGCTTTGCAAACGGACGACGCGTTTAACGCCTATGGGCGAAAGACGACACAGCAGGTGAACGCTAACGTGCAAGACACCGATCCACCAATGGGTAGAGATCCACCGCTACCAAGCAGATTGCGCAACATCGTCATCTGAATTGAGGGAACGTATTGAGGAATTACGAATTGAGGGTGTCGGGGCAATAAAGTGCCAAGCCACATTTTTGGTGAAATAAATCTAACACTGTAATCTTATTGCAAATTATATTATCCAAAATATAATGTTTCTATTGTCACTTGGTGGTAGCATATGTGATAGGTTTCGTTTTTGCCCCAGATGTTTATGCCCCCAATGAAGACAGCTAATTTACAAAACACGTAATAGTAATATCATTAAAGTATTGCCATATTGTTACTCTGAATATCTCAAATGTTACTAAGACATCGGCGAAAAAATTTTATGTTATATATCTTGATACGAGTTTTTGATCAAATTTTCAAATTAAAATATCTCAAAAGTTCAAAAATGTGGCTTGGCACTCTCTTGCCCCGACCCCCTCAATTTCATTACTGTCAAAAATGATATATAATTATTTTTTACTTTTCAACTTCTTTTTTATTATTATTTTCTTTTTGTTGTCATTGTTGTTTTTGTTTTTTTATCTATATTATAAGGGATATACGTGTTCTTACGTAACGCTTACGTCATTTTGAGGTTGGCAACAATTGACAATTAATTTTCGGTTTTGCAACTTTCGATGCTGCAATTTATTTTACTTCTTATCAACGATCATTTTCAATTTTTGCACTGTCGTATAGAGAAAAAATGTACTTTAAAATGCATTTTGTTTTAAACGGTATCGCAATTAATTAATTTATTGTGGTTTTTAAAATAAATTTTTTGATTTTTTTTTTAAATCTATCTCCATCGTTTAAAGGCTTCGTTACGAAAGAATAATAACCTATTTGCACTTAAAACAATATAAATATTTCCACATTTGTCTTTGGCTTATTTTCCATAACGAATTTTAAACTTAATCAATCAATAAATAAATATATAAACAAGTAAAATAAAATAAAATAGAACATACATTTAGTAGGAATTTTAAGTAATCCGGACAGTTGTTAAAAAGCTAATGGTTTAACACTTTGCAGTCCGGTGACACCGTAGTGGTGTCGTACGTAAAGTAACTTAATTTTAATCTTTAAATTCACATTGGCACCAGAATTTCGGAATGAAAAATCCCCCTTTATCAAGTACATGAAGAAAAGATTTTACTTATTTCCGAATAAATATGTTTCTAAACTCTGGTGTCAATAAATAATTTCAACATTTTACGAATAGGAGTATTTTTACGAGACATGCGGACGGCAAAGTGTTAATATGATTCTTTTTGTTTGGGAAATAAATATTTCCATTATATCTTACGCTCTGTTTGTACTTGAATCTATATTTCATACAAAAAAAAAATTATTGATTATTTTCAATAGAAATAAGCTTTAATAATCAGTACTCAAGTTTTGGATTTGCTGTTAATAGAATACTGCCAGGTTAATGAAACATATTTATCAAATTATTACTAATTATTCGTCGAATAATTGGTTTCAATGTTCGACAGTCACAGTTTTCCCAAATTTGCGGTAAATAAGATCTCAAGGTCAGACCAGTTTACGAATCAACACAAACATTCCAAGCCGAACAACTTAAAACTTTGAAAATGCATATACGTTACAAAAAAAAAATCTAGAAGATATTTTACTTAAACATGTTTATTAATATAAGAATACGAACATACAAATTTCCAAATATTCAAAAACTATCTCGCATTGAAGTAAAAAAAAATTGACCCTACATAAAAAGGAAATAAAAATGGATTTAATTAAAATTATGTCAAGCAGAAAGAAGTTGCTTCAGCAAAGTATGCACATCATTCCAAAATTAAAAAGAAATCCTATTTGAAGATTTCAAAAATGCCACGAATAAAATAAAGTGTGTTTCACAACCTGTTAAGTAAATTGTACAAAAATAATCAAAATTGTATGTGTCTATTCGTTTGCTGAATTGTGCCAATTAAATAGCTTGAAACAGAAAATAAATTTCTCGTGTTTTAGCAATACAATACAACTAAATCAAGTTGTAACTAAAAAAGTTTGTTTATTTATTCAAAGCAAATGCAGTTCTGGGGAAACCCTTTATACCGTTCCAAAGCTGAAAGATGCCATTCTTCTTATTCCTAAAGAATTCTTTTGAATGAGAAAAACTGCATTTGCACATCATTGAAAGTTCTTTTAGAAATCTTATTCTTTTTCAAGGACTCTAGAAAAAAATTCAACACCGTATTGACACGAAAAGATGCTGAGAAGGCTCGGTCGTTTTTATGCTTATAAGATAAGATTTAAAGAATTCAAGAAAAGACATAAACTTTACAGAATGTGACACGTTTTTAAAAGGATTTTTATCTGGTATAGAAAAAGAAATTAAGGATTTTTTATGCAATATATTTTTGCTTTATTTTCAAATATATTAAACAATTTTCAAGTATGTCTCTTCAATTAATGAATGTGGTATTTTACTAAAATGTTTAACTAATAGTTTACAATTTATCCTTATATATATATATATATATATACATATATAATACGTTTGAAATCAAAATACATCAAACAAGTTCTATAAACATAATCTGACCAAATCTCCAATTTTAAGATGGCAAGTATTTAGTGTATATAAAATATTTAATGTACAGGGTTGCTCATAAAGTCTTTCCCTAAGTACAAAAGTCATGTTCTTAAGTTTTTTTAGTCCAGTCTGTACCATCGTTCGTGGGATCCTTGATGACAAATTTCCTGGAAGATAAATTGCACGGGATGGACCCACTCCCATAGATATTTCTTTGCGGGTACATAAAATACAGTGTGTTTGAAACACCAGTAAAAGATATTGAAAGACTCAAGGTCAGAATCGCAGATGCTGTGTCTAGTGTGACAGCCCACGTGGCGAGAAATGGAATGCCACCTTGACATTCTTCGTGTGAAGGTATACCAAGGGTGTACCAAGGGTGCTCACATCGAAATTTACTGACGTAAGTACTTGTATTAAAAACTTCATAAATGTCTTTACAAAATATTGAAAAAAGCATATGCCTAATTATATTAGTTTTTCTGCAATAAATTATTGTAATCAGGGAAAGACTTTAGGACCACCCTATATATATATATATATATAATTATAATATCTTTGAATTTCAGAAAACATATCAAGTTCTTGTAACATTCTAATTAAATCTCCAAAAAGATAATTAATAATAATGTGTAGACAGAATACCACATAGTTAATAAATTAACAAGTGCAATCATGATTTTACCATAGCTTGTGCTTCAATGGTAATTGGCCAAAAATACTGAAAATATGAAGAATATTTAAAATGAGAGAGAGAGATAATATATATATATATATATATATAATAAACCATAAAATGTTAGTAATTTGGTGTTGATATCAAGTTAATACAAATGGATTAAGAAATGAAATATGACATAAATATAATGGAAAATTGGATAAAAAGAGATTTAAATTAGAATTGGATATGAAAAAAACAAGTGTAGATATAATCTTCAGCCTGGATGTATCCACACGTGTTTTAAAAATAATTCAGTATTTCATAATTATACTGGCATAAATGCTAAGCTCAGTATAATCATCCAGGTATACTGAATTATTACCAGAAAACAATTGGAAATAAAAAACTTGGAAAGAATAGATAAAATATTTTACTCACATCAATTATCCAAAAATCCGTAAACAACACTATACTGAATTATTACCAGATAACAGTTGGAAATAAAAAACTTGTAAAGAATAGATAAAATATTTTACTCACTATAATTATCCAAAAATCCTTAAACAACACAAGGTCTTCATTTATATATATATATATATATATATGTTACGGTCAGTATGATTAATCCGGTCATTATTAATAATATTCATTTGTTACACATGTTTTTGTTATCGTCAAACGCCAACAGCATATTCCCTTGTACAAAAAAAAAATCGCAAATTTTCTTCAAAATTGAATTTTATTTCATAATCTTTTCCTATGTTAATTTAACTAGTATTTCATTAAAATCCTCTGTAATGGCAGGTAAATCTATATCTTGTACATTACATTTACGTGTATTGTAATGCACTAGATAAATTAGGTGTAATTCCCTTACAACGAAATATTTTAGCGGTCCTGTGGAGTTCGTTGTAACGGGAAACTACTGTATATATATATATTTATTTCTTACTTGATGAATACAATAGTAGGACATTTTGAGCATCCATAAGATTTATACCTTCAGTCAAAATTTCATGAAATATTATCCAGTCATTTCTTAGAAATCCTGCGCGCAATAACCAAAATTACCGTTTTGAGAAAATTGCTGTACAGATCAAATTATCCCTTGATTATATAAAAAGTTCTCAACCTGTTTTTTAAATACACTCACAAAAAGGAATCAATTAAAACTAAAAAAAATGTTTTGTTGAGTACATTTTGGTTGTTTTAGCAAAATTCAAGTAAAATTGAACAATTTTACTCAAATTAACAAAACATTTTTTGCTGACGATACAAATTTTTTTTTTAGAATTGCAAAAAAAAAAAAAAAAAAAAAAAAAAAAATTGATTCAAACAAAATTTATATTGACCTATATTTAAACAAATTTTACTCTAAGCTATTAAACAAAAAATTGATTTTCTGATACTTTAAAAAGTACCTGGTCCTTTAAACGACAACATTTTTGTGCAATAAGTGTTGATTCCTCATAAAATATATTGTATTTGAGTAAAGTGAATTATTGTTGTAATTTCTTTTTAAAGTTAGATAACTTTAAATTTGTTCACGAACTCTTCATTCCGTAGGAGATTTAAAAGAAAATAAGTTGGATGAAGAAATTGTTATAATTAGATACCATGGTTGTGAAAACAACTTCAGCTGCAATAAGAAAACAAGAAAATTTCCTTTTTGCTCATACTAATGATAGTTCTATGAAAAAAAATATTTTGAATGTTAATATGCTTGTAATGGATGCAAATATTGGCAGATTATTACATTTCAATCAGTATCAAAGTCGAAATTTATAGTCGTATGAGGCAAACATTCCTCATAAAATATATTGTATTTGAGTAAAGTGAATTATTGTTGTAATTTGCTTTTAAAGTTAGATAACTTTAAATTTGTTCACGAACTCTTCATTCCGTAGGAGATTTAAAAGAAAATAAGTTGGATGAAGAAATTGTTATAATTAGATACCATGGTTGTGAAAACAACTTCAGCTGCAATAGGAAAACAAGAAAATTTCCTTTTTGCTCATACTAATGATAGTTCTATGAAAAAAAATATTTTGAATGTTAATATGCTTGTAATGGATGCAAATATTGGCAGATTATTACATTTCAATCAGTATCAAAGTCGAAATTTATAGTCGTATGAGGCAAACATTCCTCATAAAATATATTGTATTTGAGTAAAGTGAATTATTGTTGTAATTTGCTTTTAAAGTTAGATAACTTTAAATTTGTTCACGAACTCTTCATTCCGTAGGAGATTTAAAAGAAAATAAGTTGGATGAAGAAATTGTTATAATTAGATACCATGGTTGTGAAAACAACTTTAGCTGCAATAAGAAAACAAGAAAATTTCCTTTTTGCTCATACTAATGATAGTTCTATGAAAAAAAATATTTTGAATGTTAATATGCTTGTAATGGATGCAAATATTGGCAGATTATTACATTTCAATCAGTATCAAAGTCGAAATTTATAGTCGTATGAGGCAAACATTCCTCATAAAATATATTGTATTTGAGTAAAGTGAATTATTGTTGTAATTTGCTTTTAAAGTTAGATAACTTTAAATTTGTTCACGAACTCTTCATTCCGTAGGAGATTTAAAAGAAAAAAAGTTGGATGAAGAAATTGTTATAATTAGATACCATGGTTGTGAAAACAACTTCAGCTGCAATAAGAAAACAAGCAAATTTCCTTTTTGCTCATACTAATGATAGTTCTATGAAAAAAAAATATTTTGAATGTTAATATGCTTGTAATGGATGCAAATATTGGCAGATTATTACATTTCAATCAGTATCAAAGTCGAAATTTATAGTCGTATGAGGCAAACATTCCTCATAAAATATATTGTATTTGAGTAAAGTGAATTATTGTTGTAATTTGCTTTTAAAGTTAGATAACTTTAAATTTGTTCACGAACTCTTCATTCCGTAGGAGATTTAAAAGAAAATAAGTTGGATGAAGAAATTGTTATAATTAGATACCATGGGTGTGAAAACCAATTCAGCTGCAATAAGAAAACAAGAAAATTTCCTTTTTGCTCATACTAATGATAGTTCTATGAAAAAAATATTTTGAATGTTAACATGCTTGTAATGGATGCAAATACGGCAGATTATTACATTTCAATCAGTATCAAAGTCGAAATTTATAGTCGTATGAGGCAAACATTCCTCATAAAATATATTGTATTTGGGTAAAGTGAATTATTGTTATAATTTGCTTTTAAAGTTAGATAACTTTAAATTTGTTCACGAACTCTTCATTCCGTAGGAGATTTAAAAGAAAATAAGTTGGATGAAGAAATTGTTATAATTAGATACCATGGGTGTGAAAACCAATTCAGCTGCAATAAGAAAACAAGAAAATTTCCTTTTTGCTCATACTAATGATAGTTCTATGAAAAAAATATTTTGAATGTTAACATGCTTGTAATGGATGCAAATACGGCAGATTATTACATTTCAATCAGTATCAAAGTCGAAATTTATAGTCGTATGAGGCAAACATTCCTCATAAAATATATTGTATTTGAGTAAAGTGAATTATTGTTATAATTTGCTTTTAAAGTTAGATGACTTTAAATTTGTTCACGAACTCTTCATTCCGTAGGAGATTTAAAAGAAAATAAGTTGGATGAAGAAATTGTTATAATTAGATACCATGGGTGTGAAAACCAATTCAGCTGCAATCGGAAAACAAGAAAATTTCCTTTTTGCTCATACTAATGATAGTTCTATGAAAAAAATATTTTGAATGTTAACATGCTTGTAATGGATGCAAATACGGCGGATTATTACATTTCAATCAGTATCAAAGTCGAAATTTATAGTCGTATGATGCAAACATTCCTCATAAAATATATTGTATTTGAGTAAAGTGAATTATTGTTATAATTTGCTTTTAAAGTTAGATAACTTTAAATTTGTTCACGAACTCTTCATTCCGTAGGAGATTTAAAAGAAAATAAGTTGGATGAAGAAATTGTTATAATTAGATACCATGGGTGTGAAAACCAATTCAGCTGCAATCAGAAAACAAGAAAATTTCCTTTTGCTCATACTAATGATAGTTCTATGAAAAAAATATTTTGAATGTTAACATGCTTGTAATGGATGCAAATACGGCAGATTATTACATTTCAATCAGTATCAAAGTCGAAATTTATAGTCGTATGAGGCAAACATTCCTCATAAAATATATTGTATTTGAGTAAAGTGAATTATTGTTATAATTTGCTTTTAAAGTTAGATAACTTTAAATTTGTTCACGAACTCTTCATTCCGTAGGAGATTTAAAAGAAAATAAGTTGGATGAAGAAATTGTTATAATTAGATACCATGGGTGTGATAACCAATTCAGCTGCAATAAGAAAACAAGAAAATTTCCTTTTTGCTCATACTAATGATAGTTCTATGAAAAAAATATTTTGAATGTTAACATGCTTGTAATGGATGCAAATACGGCAGATTATTACATTTCAATCAGTATCAAAGTCGAAATTTATAGTCGTATGAGGCAAACATTCCTCATAAAATATATTGTATTTGAGTAAAGTGAATTATTGTTATAATTTGCTTTTAAAGTTAGATAACTTTAAATTTGTTCACGAACTCTTCATTCCGTAGGAGATTTAAAAGAAAATAAGTTGGATGAAGAAATTGTTATAATTAGATACCATGGGTGTGAAAACCAATTCAGCTGCAATCAGAAAACAAGAAAATTTCCTTTTTGCTCATACTAATGATAGTTCTATGAAAAAAATATTTTAAATGTTAACATGCTTGTAATGGATGCAAATACGGCAGATTATTACATTTCAATCAGTATCAAAGTCGAAATTTATAGTCGTATGAGGCAAACATTCCTCATAAAATATATTGTATTTGAGTAAAGTGAATTATTGTTGTAATTTGCTTTTAAAGTTAGATAACTTTAAATTTCTTCACGAACTCTTCATTCCGTAGGAGATTTAAAAGAAAATAAGTTTGATGAAGAAATTATTATCATTAGATACCATGGGTGTGAAAACCAATTCAGCTGCAATCAGAAAACAAGAAAATTTCCTTTTTGCTCATACTAATGATAGTTCTATGAAAAAAATATTTTGAATGTTAACATGCTTGTAATGGATGCAAATACGGCAGATTATTACATTTCAATCAGTATCAAAGTCGAAATTTATAGTCGTATGAGGCAAACATTCCTCATAAAATATATTGTATTTGAGTAAAGTGAATTATTGTTGTAATTTGCTTTTAAAGTTAGATAACTTTAAATTTGTTCACGAACTCTTCATTCCGTAGGAGATTTAAAAGAAAATAAGTTGGATGAAGAAATTGTTATCATTAGATACCATGGGTGTGAAAACCAATTCAGCTGCAATAAGAAAACAAGAAAATTTCCATTTTGCTCATACTAATGAGAGTTCTGAGAAAAAAATATTTTGAATGTTAATATGCTTGTAATGGATGGAAATACGGCAGATTATTACATTTCAATCAGTATCAAAGTCGAAATTTATAGTCGTATGAGGCAAACATTCCTCATAAAATATATTGTATTTGAGTAAAGTGAATTATTGTTGTAATTTGCTTTTAAAGTTAGATAACTTTAAATTTGTTCACGAACTCTTCATTCCGTAGGAGATTTAAAAGAAAATAAGTTGGATGAAGAAATTGTTATCATTAGATACCATGGGTGTGAAAACCAATTCAGCTGCAATAAGAAAACAAGAAAATTTCCATTTTGCTCATACTAATGAGAGTTCTGAGAAAAAAATATTTTGAATGTTAACATGCTTGTAATGGATGCAAATACGGCAGATTATTACATTTCAATCAGTATCAAAGTCGAAATTTATAGTCGTATGAGGCAAACACTTTTGATAATAAACCAAATACTATTGAACAGTTTAAAGCAATGACCACAATTAAAATTTTAAAGTTTTTTTTTTTTTTGGCAACAGCTATTGTTTTAATGAAAGGGTTTTCTGGCACCTTTAGCAATATATCAGATATATATATATTTTTAATATTGGACATTATTGGAGTAGATTTAAAAAATATAATTTAAAAATAGTATAAAGAATGCGCACAAAATTAGAACGTTTTCTATGATTCATACGAAAGAGAGATTTTTCCTTTTTACAAAAAGCGACTAACAAATTTTTGCACATTCTACAGTAAAGCTCCGCAGTGGTTCTGTATATATACATATAAATGGATAGATAGACCAATAGATAGATACATTATAGTTGATAGAAAGTGCATCAGTATTTCAATTATATATAATATTGCTCACTTATATACAGTGTGCATGTAGTTTCTTACTTTTGAGCACTACAATTTCCGGAAAATAATCTTCACTCTATTTGATTTTAGAAAATTTATGATAATTTCTGTTCAGAATTTTTTTTTAATCTGTGATTTAACAAAGTACAGATTTCTATTCGACAAAAGTCAGACTCAAAAATAAGGACCATACGCACACTGATATAGAAATATTTTGCAGTTGATACATTTATTCATATAAATTTGTTTTCGAAATGATTAGATCGTAATATTTATTTTTTAAATGCATGTAAATGCTCCAGTGCTGCCAGTTTAGCGGATTTTTTAATCGGGATTTCGTGAATCGTTTCAAATTTAAACAGATTATCTTTAATAAATATAAAAATAATGAAATTATTTTAGAGAAAATTTCAACAGATTGACATTTTTATGTAGGAAGGAATAACATTGCATTGCGAAACCGTATGTCCTCTAAAGTATTTCAAATTATGAAGCGTCTAGCTTCTTGTTGTTTGGATCCAAATGATAGTCATTTACAGCACTTTTCGCCATATTACCAGATTTAACAGAGAAAAAAAAATGTGTGTCTTTTGAAAAGATCGTCAAAATATCTTCACTACGGTGCAGTGAAGTTAACGCTTTGGGTATGGATATTTGAGGGTGATAGTGTCCGAAGACCCGTTTGGATGCATGGCTGGAGGAACATCATCAATCCGAGAAAAGCACGGCCATAAAAATAAATATATTTAGTACATTTTTCGTGAAGGTTGTTCCACAATACGAAAGGGATTGAAAGTACAGTAGAGGGGATATTGTAAAAATGAAGGTCCAGTTTACTTGCAAGTAATTTATTGGCACATAGACAAAAGATTTTAAAATAGGGATGTGGTTTTCCGAAAACCAATTACGGATGAGAACCTTCTCGGAGGGAATTCCAATAAGATCTGATTAAATTCCGCGGTGCATTTGTGCGCCAATGCTTTGATTGACGACACCAAACATACATGTGAATCGGAAAATTTCGACAGTAGGAATTTATCACAGTTAAGTTTATCACAGTCTGTCATATTAATTTAGAGGGTGGGAAGGAAAGACTTGCCACGCCAGGCGACTGATGGCTTTTCTTGTAATTTTTATAGGCAACCCGGTGGATGTTATGAGAATCAGAGCAGATGTAATTTTTTGAAGTAAATACATTTGATGAGATAATAGATTTTTGGCAGTTGGAAAATAATCAAAGCCTATACTTACATTAAACAAGGAAGTTGAGATTATGTTTGCACAATAGAGCAGATGTAAACACCATTTTGAACATTTCATTAAATTTTCCTGACAGAGAATGAAGTTAAAAGAATAAATCAATGTATCTAACGTACATATTGAATAAGTGCAGATGCGTTTATAAGCTGGAAAGGAAGTTACATTTTTGAGCTTAAAAGACAAGGTATAAAATGAAATAATAGAAACTCTAATGTATTTGATAAAATGCTGCGATAGCATCTTGCATGAGATATAAATTGCTTTTAATTTTAAAACAGAAATGATTTAAGTATAAATAAATTAAGGATTAGGCAACTTTAGGTAGCCATAGGTTTAGATTAATAATGAAAATATGTATATGATATTTATATCATATTCACTCCTAGCTACCTTATGAATTGAAATCGAGTTCGGCTTAAATTAAGATATCCGGTATTTTTTATTAAATAAGAGGGTTGCGACTGTGGGGATTTCTATACATAAAGACATGAATCAAACTGTTCCTGAAATCGTTCTGTTACCATCAGAATACATAGATCACCAATCCGTTTCAGCAACAGTACTCGTTGCAACCACTGAAATCCAAACTTTTCCTATTCTAGGCATATCCTTGGATCTCATTGCAGCAGCTACGTGAATATATAAAATATCAAATTCTGATGAGTGTAATATTACGAATGTTTTGGAAAAGATTCCCATTCCAAGTAGTTTAATGCCATCAAAATCAAAAAGGAAACAAAGTTTAACAAATGTTACTGGTCCACAAAATGTACATGAAAAAATTAAGACGGAATCAGTAAAACAAAGGAAACATCTGAAGATAAGACGCTTCCAGAAAAAGTGGGATCCAAAAAAACTGAAGGAAAGAAAACGAAAGGCAATAACGATCAATGCACTGAATGTCTGGAAATGTACCAGGAGACAATTTCGACCACTGACTAGATTCAATGTAATACTTGTGGCATTTGCAACAATATGGAATGCGCATCGATTGTGGATTACGACATATTCGGTCAGCAAACCAGAAAACATTGCAACTGTTGTAATAAAAATAGACTAATTTTAAGTTTAACGTGTAATCAAGTAACTTAATGTTATTTTGTAATCTTAACCGGACTTGCTTTTTCTGATTCTTTATTTTTTTTCTTTAATTAAAATTGATTAATTGTTCTTAAAGTTATATCTTGTTTATGATTTTTTAATCATTATGTTGAAATATTTACTCCTAATACAATAACATTGGCTCACCAAAATCTTACAACAATCTCCTTTAAGTGTAATTATTATTGGTAACAATTTAATTGTAGTTGTTATTAAAAACAATCTCTCCTGCCCATGTGCGCAATCACATCAACTCTGTAAGAACAGATTGCATAAAATAGCTTCCTTGGTTTTATTACAGCTGTTCTATTAAATTGCAGCACAACAACAAAATAGGAAAAGAAATGCATGAAAAACAAATAAAGCCAACATTATTCAAGGATAGTTTAGCGACCAATTAATAGTTAGATTTTATTATTATTATTCTGTTGATTTGTGCACAGATTTTCCTAGCTTTAACTTATAAACAACATTAGTCAATCCAGAATATCATCTCATTTATTCCATCAAATTTACAATACAAAATAATCGAAGAATGCCATAAGTCCGTTCAAAAATCTTCCGAATGATACCTCCTTTATTATTCTGTGATTTGTAAATGCATACAAAGGGATGTTGACAAGAGAAATGGTATATAGTAATACTTTTAATTTCAGTAAAATTTCAATCAAATAGAGTTTTTTAATGGAAATGCAGAATGCAATGTCAGATGTGATCCAAAAACCATATCCAATGATACCTCATTTAACGTTGTACGCAACATATTAGTGAAATTCAGTATTCAGTGTCAGATGTGAGCAAAAACACCATATCCAATGATACCTCATTTATCGTTGTACGCTACATATTAGTTTCGAAAAAGGGATGTTAGCAACAGATATAATATATATGATTATATTTCAAAAAACCCAACAGTTTACGTTGTTATTAAAACAAACAAATAAAAATAAAGTAGGACCCTTTACTTGACTATTCAAACTAGTGCAAGCCCCCTTTAAGTAGTTAGTGAAGCTATTGGTGATGCAATGTTAAAGTTATTTGAATGATTAAACTAAAACATGTTATTTAACTCGATAAATATTTCATTCAAAAAACGACATTTTCAAAACTGAACAAAAAATGCACAAATCGGAGTGTGTCGCATAGTCAAAATTACTCAAGTTTGAAACATATATATACTCATTTCTGAAAACATGCACACTCAAGAACACACTTATGTGCTCATTTTTAAGAATATCCATGTTTCAAAAATGAGTATGAACGGACTTCTATGTGCTCGTTTTTGAGTATTTCCACGTTTTAAAAATGGGTTTGAACTGATTCTAATCATTTTTGAGTATGTCAATGTTTCAAAAAAGAGTATGAACTGAGCTTTATGTGCTCAGTTTTGAGTATTTCCATGTTTTATTCATTATGAGCATTTCTGGTAATTCAGAATTGAAAGTATTGTGTCGTACTATTTGAAACAAAAAGTTCCATAACAAAATGAAAACATCCATTTACTCAGATATGAAAGTGTCATTTTTCTCAGTGTTATTGCACAGAGCCCATTGGTCACATTTTTTAATATTACTATTTTTAATCAAAAATCAGCATGGTAGATTCCTATTTCGAATGTTGCAGAAATGTAGTACAAAGATTAATATTTGGATGTCATGGTTATCAAAAAAGAGATTAGTGGATTCCTTTTTATTTAAATGAATTTATTCAATAATAATAATTTCTTAGAGATCAAACGAAACCTTTGTAGAAATAACGATAAACAAGTAGTTTTTTTTATGTTTCAATATTTTACCACATTTTTATATTAGAATACACTTTGGTTGTCGTAATCTTTTAAAATTACCATCGATACAAGAAAACAAGTTTTCACTCCTCAGTTCAAATGTAACAAAATACGAAAATAAAATTATCGAAATCTAACCACCAATAAAACGTAGGGATTCACTTTTATGTATTTTTCTTTCCAAACTTTACGTTTTCCTAAATTTTATTTACAAATTAGATTCAGGGAATCAATTGTAACTCTTTTTAATGTTTCTCTTTTCTTTTGGAATACTTTGAAAGTTTTCGTGGGTAAGTGAAAGAAATTCAATTTATTTCTTTAAAACTATCGATACCAATATTTTTGCAAAGAATAAGTAAACTTTATATGAAAGGAAAACGGAAAGAAAATAGGAAAACGATGCTGAATCATGTGAATTTTTTTAAAGAAAACAGCTCAGAATATTTTTCAAAAATGAAAACCTCGCAATAAATTTCTTTTAAATCGGCTAAATATCATTTTTATATTTTGAACCAATAGTATACAGTTGGTATTATTTCTCAGTAATGTTTACATTTTTAATGTGTTTTAGTTTTGTTTTAAAATATTTTTTTTGCTTCTCTACAAAGAAGATATTTCTTCTAATATTTATCATCAAAGCATTAGACGAAGAAGGTAATATCCAAGTGTGAAAGAAGTCTTCAACTATGCTGTTCGGTACAAAATATGTGAATAAAAAGCGGCATGTGTTCGTACATTTTTTAAACCATTTGCATGGAACCTACAAAACTATTTTACATAATATATTTCTGTTCTTAATATTCAGTTTGGCCCCTTACTCTTACTCTTAACACGCCTTACTTTTACTCTCCAAACCCTTACTCTTAACACCATTTTTACACCGTAATTTACTTGACAATAATGCCTTTTGTAGTTCTGGAAAACGCATTTTAGCCCAGTGTTCTTGAACAGCTTTACAAAGTCCATCAAGGGTTGTAGGTTGACGTTTGAATAACGTGCATTTTAAAAGTCCAAAAACGCATAAATCCATAGGTGATACATGAGGAGATTTAGCAGGTATATTGGTGAAGGGTATAGCACTGATATTCGTTTCTCGTTCCATTTTTTTCCAGGAAAGTAACAGTGGAATGCGATCTGTGACTGCTTGCTTTAACTTGAGGAAGTTTAACAGATTGATGGCACTGGGGGTAAAAAGATGGTAATTCATGTTTAAAGATTGGGAATAAAATACATTTCTAATAGTAAGTTGAGTTGATCGTAACATTTCCTCCAGTATCTTTATTTTTAATTTGTCGTTAAATACAAACCAGCAATAATGACAATCATGAATCCTTTGTTGAAACTTCCTTTAGATACTGTAAAGAATGGTTCAGGATTTTTTTTCACCTCTTTGATTATAATAAATGGATCTATTTTTATAACAATCATTTCAATAGACCCAAGGGCCCCACCAGTGGCTGAGAGGTTCTGCTCTCGAAGCTGGTAGACGGGAAGTGCTGGGTTCGTTCCCAATCGCGCCCGTCGGCCTAACCGTTCGGAGTTTTCGTGGTTTTCTTCGAGCCGTGGATTTATCCATGCGTAAATACGGGTTAGGTTCCCTTAGAAAGACCCCCACGAAGGGCACTCCCCCCGGGCCTATATCCCAAGTGTAGATAATTGGCCGTCAATAATCAACCCAACTCAATCAACTCAATAGACCCAAGCTTCATCTGTTGTACCAATGTTTTTCCATTTTTCTCCGGGTAAATGCTTCTCATAAAGAATTATGCATCTTGTTCTACATTCGACGATATCTCGTGGAGAAAGACAGTAAACATTTTGTTTTTTGGCCTTTTTGGAATTCAAATCAGTGTTAAGGATTTTGTAACAATTGACGCTGCACATTTGGACGATTTATAAGGAACCCTTTGATTTAGTGGATTTTTTTCTACCATTAAAGATCTTACATTTACAATATTTGAAAAATTCATTTTTATTCTTAAATACATATTCGAAACAATTTTTCCAATTAAAGCCAGACATTCACGTCTTTTTTCCCTGTATTATTGACAATATTACTAATTGCGGCTTTAGATATAGAATAATCAGGTCTCTCACACCGTTTTTAATAAAATAACCGAACACGTATAATTCTCTTCCCAAATTGCAGAAATATGGTACATTAACCCCTTCGCGACGAGCGTCCTTTACAGAATTTTTAATTTTTTACCACCGGTTTTTCAAAGCAGAAATTTTCGCCTAATTGAATCGCTAAAATACTACCAATAAATAAGGCAAATCTTACAATAAAAAGTAACTGGTGGGAATGAATAATTGATGATTCTGATCATTTTATGCGGCACGTATACGCACGTATATGTGCTCGTCCCCAAGGGGTTAAAAGCGCCAGTTTGCATATAAACAAAAATTGCATTTGACAGACGAGAATTTACACTTTCAAAAACATATTAGCTGTGAAAAATAATTTCTCTATGCTGAGGATTATTTTTTTATTATTTATTTATATTTTTTTACACCAAAACAATCGTGTCTAAAAATTGTGCGAACAGCCTCTGTATGTATTCAACAATAAAATCTCAATATAAGAAAATAAAATAATTTTTATTTCACGTTTTATCACTTTAATTTAGTTATATTTAAAGACGTGTCACATAAAATAAAAATAAAAGGTTGAATTTAAATAAATAATAAATAAATAAATAATATGTGAATACCCAAGTAGCACAGATTAATGGCCAATCGTCGGCAGTTTTTGGAAAATATTGGGAAATGGTAGATATACAAAAGTCCCTATAATTTGACGCGTATCTCTGCAGGATTCTCAGCTGTTTATGGTTGAACCACTGCTAGGCCTTTGTTGGCATATGGTTCATAGGCCAATGTTATCTGAAAGTGGACATTTCTTATTGTGGATCAACGTGGGCAGAAAATCAGCCAACAATTATCCAAAGTTGGTTCAACTACGAATTTAGGGAGCATTTACGTTTAAAAAATAACCACTATATCAAATTTCCCTTTTTAGACTCAAGAGATTAGAGGAAATCGGAATTTCAGAATATTTTTCTCTCTTGCACCCCTTTGAGAGCAGATTGAAATGAGAGCCTATTTTTAAGCATATATTGTCATCATTATTACCCTTAGAAAACATTTGAAATCAATTCAATAATTATAATGTAAGTTCTTGATTATAGAACGTATTCCGCTTGTTTCACCCTTTTAGATTTCGAAATTTTAGAAATTGTTATGATTGGGCAGGTACGATCTAAAAGTAATTAAAATATCAAATTTCACGTTTCAACCCTAACAATTGCACAGAGATTGTAATTTAGAATGTTTTCATAATAGTTTCGGTTCATTTCACATATTTAAATTTCGAACTTTTCGGAACTTTTCGGCAATAATTTACAACTTAATTGCAACAATCGTATGAAATTTCATGTTTATAGACTAAATATATTCAAAGAAATCGTAATTCAGAACGTTTGTCATTCTTGCTCCTCTTTGAGTGCAGTTACACACATATAAAAAGTAACCAAATTTTAAGTAAAGATTGTCACATGTATTTCAAGATTCTAGCACTAAACATTCGAAATAAATCGTAATTTAGAATGTTTTTATAATGTTTTCCTCTCGTTTCACCGTTTTAAATTTCGATTTTTTAGAAACAGTTCATAGCGGACAGTTACATCATAAAACAGACCATCGTGCCAAATTGTAGGTTTCGGTCACAAACGGTTTCACAGAAAATAAATTTTAGAATGTTTTTTGCTCCTGCATCTTGTTATTTTCCGAATTTATTGGAAAATGTTCTCTGCCAGATTTTACATCTTACAAATAATTACCATGTCAAATTTCAAGTTTCTATCTTTAATAATTCCTTTCAAATCGTAAGTGAGAACGTTTTTAGACAGTTTCGCCCTTTTAAATTTGGATTTCTTTAGAAACAGTTCTTCGCAAGCATTTACATCTTAAAAGTAATCACCATATCAACCAAATTTCAGTTTTTATTCCGAACTGTATCACAGATATCACAACTGTAGGGAGTTTTCATTCCTGCACCTTTTAAAGTTCGAATGTTTTAGAAACAGTTTTGTGCGCCATTTACGTCTCAAAAGTAACAACAATGTAAACTTTCTAAGTTTCTAGGCTTAACAATTCTAGTAAATCGTAATTTATAATGTTTATAGGATGTTTTTATCTCGTTTCACACTTCAAAATAGAGAATATTTACATATTAAAAATAACCAACATTTCAAATTTTAGGTTTTTATCCACAACGACATCACAGTAATGAAAATTTTAGAACATTTTTGACACTGCAGCCTTTTCAATTACGAATTTTGTGGAAATTTTTATAAACCAGTATTTACGTCTTAAAACTAACAATCATGTCAAATTGCAACTTTCTAGCCGTAACATTTCCAAATAAATTTCAAAATAGAATGTTTTTAGAACGTCGCACCCTTTTAAATTTCGACTTTTTTAGTACCAAATTTTAGCGAGCATTTACATCCTAAAAGTAACCACCATATCAAAATTCAGATTTCTATCCCCAACGGTATCACATTAATCGCAATTTTAGAAATTTTTGCTGCTGCATATATTTTTAATTTCATTTTTTTTTTCAAACTGTCCTCTGTGATCATGTATGACCATACATTTAACTACCTCTCAAATTCCCACTTTCTAGACCAAGCATTTCTATTTTAATCGTAATTTAGAATGTTTTTAACACCTGCCTCTTCAGAAGTAGTGGTACCAACATAAAATATAACCTATGTTGGAGCTGAGTCTGTCAAAATCATTTTGCCACCAGTTTTTTTTTTCAGATCGGTTCGGTAAGACCGGAGATTTCTCTTACAAAGAAACAAGCGTTTCCTCCTTATAATATCAGTATACACAAAGTCATAAGTTCATATATCTTACATATTTGCACATATATTATAACAAACTGGAAGCGTTGCAACCCGTTATGTTGTATTTGCTTTGCATGAGATGATTCATTCTTTGGGAGGAAAAGAAAAATGAATTTATTCTACATTTAAAAAGTATTCATGATATTATGTTTATTATATTCCTTATTACAAGTAACAAATCATATTTACAGTGCCGATTAACTGAAATTTAAAACATTATTTTTTGGTAAATTAGGGAATATGATACAATTATAGAAGAGTGCCCATTTAATAGAATATTGACATCCAAACATTAAATTATGGTCAAATAAATATTACCGAAATCTTAGAACGTCCTCAGATTGTGAAAAGAGATTACACGCAGTGTAATTACATTTCCAGCGTTTACTTACATTACCTGTGAGTTATTCTGTTGTACTAATTCAGATATAAGATCAGATGCTATGATCATTAAGGTTAACTGGGCGAATAGGTTCAGCCATATTCGTCCGTCATTGCTCAGTTTGTAGAGAATTGGCAGCTTCAGCCAAGGGATCCCAGGTTCAAATCCTGGCCCGGACGTTTTCGCCAACAGGGAAAATTACATCTCATATCAATACTAAATAGTTCATTTATCGTAACTTTACGTATTTTTTTTAATTCTGCATTTCTGTTTATAATCCACTTACGAAGTTATGTTTGGATTCAAATTTTAAAAAATCTTTCACTAGGTTATTCTACTTTTTGTTTTATTTATTTATTTGTTTATTGAAATACTTGGCTCCTTGGGTATTAGGTAATTTTACGCTGTCATCTTTATCAGAATTAGTATAGTGAATATATATATATATATACATATATACATCAGGTGCCCACCAACAATTTTTTATATGAATTTACAGAATTCACAAATTAAATTAAAATTACGAAGTTTCTCCGTTCAAGCCGAATCTGTATTTTTTTTTCATATCTTTAAAACTATCTAAGTTATTGCAACAACAATCTCAACAACCTTATAACGATTTTTATAAATTGTGACGAAATTAAAGCACGTGGACACCATCCACATTTGTGAGCGTCACTGGTCGTATTACTGTGCATTTTGACAACTGGTGTTTTTCTTTTATGGTATTGTGTATAACTGTGACCATAGCTAAACTCTACAACGGCTAGAAATATAACCCAAGTCATATAAATATACTTTACACCAGAATTTTTATTTAATATTATTTAACTTAATTAGTTAAAATTAAGCACTGTGTGTCAAATATTTAATTTATTTATGAAACATTTTCTGATTCGAATCCAATTATATTTACTAGGTCCAGGTCAAATACATCGTTATGGCCGTTTTTTGTTAATAATATTTAGTTCCGCTAATAAAAGACAAAAACAAATTATAGCTTTTGTGAAAATATTTTTCCATATCTTTTAAACTGAAGCATTTTTTATATTAAAAAAATGCATATCTCAATAAAATGAAATGTAGAATTTTAATTCCTGAACTTTTGTTATATATGAAATGCCGTTCACATACTATATTAAACTGTCATATATTTCAAGAATATAAAGAAATAAATACCTAAATATGACGGATTTAAAAGATTTCTCGGAGCGGGATTTTATTTTTATTTTTTTCAGAATTGGATATTTGTGATTCCTTCGGTCTTTTGACGGACTGTAAATTGACAAAAAGTTCTTTCGCTTTTATGATTTTCAGCGTTTTGACAGTTTGGCGGCAGAAAGTTTGATTACCGTTTCGATTTTAGCTTAATATAATATTAAATTTGATTTAATTATAAGTAGAAATCTGTGAATAATTTCTCTGATAATGTACAACATTTCAGGAATAAAATTGCACAAAATCAAAATTCGAGAAAATGGAATTGAAATTGTTTGGCTTAATGTTTTCTAAAAATTAGTTTTTATCAATTATATTTTATGCAATGACGACAGGATAACGCTCCCATAACTGAGTCATATGGACTAATTTGTTTTAAAACTTATACAAATAATGTTACTAGTTAAAATGACCTACTGTTTAGTTTACATGGACACACAAAAGTTTTCAATGGCATTCATTGAATTGTTTAAGTTAGAACCTCGTTTAAGCGTTGAAGGTTTATCATAGTCTATGAGCGATTTTTTAAAAAAAAATTAATTTTTTTATTGCCTGATATCCATTTAATTATATTTGGTAAGCCAAATTTAAAATTTCCCTCAAAATAACCTTTCTGGCCAAAATAGCGAACTTACAATGAATGAGATCACTTTGTTTAATTTGTATGAAATCTGATGTATTTACCTTGAAATAGAAAAAAAACTGAGAAATCAACATACTGTTCTGACTGAGCAGGTAAGACTTGTTTTCATTTCTTGTTTAATTTCACTATCCTACGCTGTAAAAAATGTGAAGCAAACTGACCAGTCATCCGACCGATACATAGAAACCGGTCACATAACCGTAATTTAACTCTATTCTGACCATATTATTGCCCATATTATGGTCAGAAAAGAGCTAAATTACGGGTATATAAAATTAGTTTTGGATAAAAACGGTCACGTTTTTGTGGTGGTGGCCTGTTTTTATAATACTTTTTAACATATTTATGATGGTGGACTGTTTTTATAGAACATTTTACCATATTTAATAAGATTGATCTGCCATAATGTCTTATAGAAAATTGGTAATATAAAGAATTAAGATATACTTTTCTTTTCCTTAAAGCAGTGAACAGAAAACTTGTTGATTGAATGAATGGTTCTCAATCCTGGTTACTTTGGTAAACATTTCTTATCTTGAAGCTTATTTAGCACCTTCCTATTTTGTTTTTGGAATTCACGAACAATTTATGTATAATTTATTTAAAATTTTTATTTATAAATACTAAGAGATTCCCGTGTTTCAGGATATAGGTGAAAACAATTTTTTTCATTGCAAATTTTAATAGATTTTTTACGTTTCATTTATTTTATTAGATGGCCTACTAAATAACACCCAAAAGTATTTTTATTTGAGAATTATCAATAATAAACTCAACTAAAATTTTGAAATTTATTGAAATCGATACTTTCCTACTAGACGCATGCCGGGAGTTAAATAATAGCAGAAGAATCCTCAAGCATTTCACTACTTACAGCAGTCTTTTTTCTGATAATTTCAAAGGTTTAAGCGAGTAGTTCGATTAACCAATACATACCCAAATTGGCTGTTAAATTTGGGTTTTATTTATATTATTTTGTTTATTTATTTATAAAGTTTTAATTACGTAATGGAATATTAGCAGGAAATAAACGCTTAAATATTTATATTGTTTTAAGTGCAAACATGGTAAACTTTCGTAATCGAGTTGTACATTTAAAAAAATAAAATCCATGCTTCAAAATTATTTTTATAACCTAAAAAAATTAGTAAATTTAGATACAGTTTTCAAACAAATTGCATTTCAAAGATCATTTATCTCCTATTTGAAGGGGTAAAAAGTGAAATTATGCAATGTTTAAAAGTAAAGAAGTTTGCAAAAAAGCGAAATTTATTGGTCAGGTGTCGCCTCCCTCAATATCACATCAGCGTTAAACGCGGACATGTTTTTGTTTTATGATATAGATAAAAAATATGAAATGAGATAATATCGTATATACAAATAAAGTAAGACTAAGCATAAATAAAATCACACCTGAATTTGCTGCAACCATAGTACCTTGGTTAGAATCACTTTTAACAAAGAAGATCTTTTCTTTTACTATAAAAGGTATATTCTCTGTTACTTTGATCGGGGCAATTTTATATTATTTAAATGGATAAAGGAAGCAAAAATAAATGAATAAATAAATACATAGATACTCCCAAAAAAAGGCGAAACACATCAGGTTTATGAAAAGCTGAGAAAGGAATTATTTTAAAAGCTTATAAAAGGATTTGAAACTCAATCCAGAAATTCATGCATATAAAAAACAAAGAATGATTTATTAATTTGTATAGAATTTCCAAATTGGTGAAAAAGCACAAAACTGGAAATATCTGATGTAAAATGGCAACCGTTATGTATATTTCGAGACTTTATATATTTTTAATGAACTATAATTACTATTTCGTCAAAATTTTAACTAAAGGAGAAACGAAAATAAATATCAATTCTGAAAAGTAAAAAAAAAAAAAAAAAAAAAACATTAATGGCAGTTCAGATACATAGAGTCAATTTTCAATGCCACAAAGGACTACATACACCGGCAACGCCAATAAATTCTCAGTGCAGAAAACATTTTAAATTCAAGCAATTCGAAAATGTGTACTTTAAATATATAACATTTTATGGGATATCTTAATGATATATCAAATTTAAATTTATAAAAAAGTCGGTTAATTAATTCAACAATGCATATTTTATAATATATTCGTAAATAACTTTTGAAAAAATGTCCCGTTTCTGTCGTAGCTCTTTTCAATGTAGATGAAAAATGTATGTGGATTCGGTTTCTTTAGCTGTATGCCTGTCGATCCGTCTGTACGTCGGTCGGTCCGCGTTCTAACTTTATGTAAATACCATGTTACTCGGGTTGCCATATTTAAATTTACCATGATATGTTCGGTATTAAAAATGTGGTGTGTAGCATTTAACGTTTATTTACAGGAGCACTCAAAAGCACTCCGTTACATTTTATATCTATGGGGGGAAAACCGTTTGCAGTGTATTTAATGATGTTACACAATTTCAAACATATCGAAATTGATGTACATCACGTAGGTGCACTACACAATGCTAACTATAGAATATCGTGTGCATAACATATATAGTTCATTTCCAAGAGCACACCAAAAAATACGTTTACAGTACTTTCCATGAGCGATGATTATTGGAAGTGCGATATAAATTGTGGTAATGTTTTTACATTTAACTAATGTTTTGCATATCCATTGATGTGTAACTATTGTACAGATCATATACAGGACAGCACAAAAGAAATCGAGTACATTCCGGCATATTGGTGGAAATTGCTGAAGGGAAAAATATTCAACCGTGTTATGCGTTTCCTATCTAAACTAACTTTTTGCATACTATGTAGGATATATACAAATCTATAGATCATATACAATTCACTAAATAATAATAGGATATTAAAAAAAAAAACGAAAATCATGTAAAACTCTGTGTATTTGTGCATTAATTCTTTTTTAAATATTCAGCGAGCGAGGTTAAATATTTCACACAAAATGGTGCATTCTCTTTTATTGCGGTCAATAGTTACACTACTACAAATACTACAAAATATTTCATTACAGTGGTAATACATACGTTAGAAAATCAATTATACATATTAGTAGTAAAATTTTTATTTTATTTTCTGGACATTTGTTCTGGGCCAGAACAATTTGTAAGAAAAGTCAAGTTTGTCGAAAGAATTTTGACAGCACGTCCGTTTTATAGTTAAAACTCTATGCGAGTCGCAAGCTAATGTTAAACATATGGGCGCGTTCTTGTCAAATTTCTCGTTTGCATTTTAATATTTTTAAATCTCAGATATCCCATGTAAAATAACCATTTAAAAATAAGGAAAAACAAATTAGAAATTTAAAAAGAACGCCCCCGTAGTTTTATCATTAGCTTCAGCTTGTCGTCGCGTGACTATTACAGGCTCTTAAGAGTCTACATCAGTCATGCGAAAAAACGCGCAAGCTAATGTTAAGTCTATGGGAAGGTTCTTGCGCGATTTCTCGCTCGCCTTTTAATATTTTTAAATGATTTTTTTTTTTTTTTTTTTTTTTTTTTTTTTGCATAGGATAGCTGAGGTCGATTTCTAACGTTGTTAGTTTTTACTTTTTTGATTTTGGTTACAATTGTTTTATAAGCGGACATTTTAAATTTAGGAACCGGTTAGAAGCGGTTCTGAAAATGAAAGTACCCTTATATAAAAAACTGGAACCATAATCGAGGTTCTTGAAAAATTTCTCGCTCGCATTTTATTTTATTTTATTTTTTGCATAGGATAGCTGAGGCCGATCCCTAACGTTGTTAGTTTTTACTTTTTCAATTTTGGTTCCAGTTTTTTTATATAAGGGTACTTTGACTTCCAGAACTGATTCCAACCGGTTCTGAAATTGATAATGTCCGCTTATAATAAACTGTAACTAAAATCAAAAAAGCAAAAACTAACAACGTTAGGGATCGGCCTCAGCTATCCCGTGCAAAAAATATCATTTAAAACTAATAACATGCGAGCGAAAAATCTGCCAAGAAAGTCCCTCTAGACTTAACATTAGTTTGAGCGTTTCTTCGCGTGAACTAGTGCAGGCTCTTAAGATACGAATTATGATTTCGGGCGAATTTCATCTAAAAAGATGACTAATACATATTCTGAGTTAAATTAATTACTACAGTTAAATTGAAACGCTATTTATATGAGTTATATACTTTGTACATATGTGACAGCGGCATCATTAAAAGTTCTCTTGTAAAGTTATTGCAAACGTCCGGATGCACTTCATTCGAATGACTGACGAATGGAATGTTGGTGCTGAGGAAATCGAGATTCACCAAGCAATTTACCTTGTACGTCGTGCGTGCTGGGTTCTCTGAACACAATTATCAAATTTTATGACCACCTTATTAAGACAAAAGAAAAAATATTTAAAATATATTTTTAAATACCACTTTTCATAATATTTACTAAAAAAATGAATATTTTAAAAAAAAAAAAACTTTTTTCATGTTTATTGAAAAAATAGTATTGAGAAACTGATTGACAAAAATAAATTAATCCGTTTTCTGAGAAAACGAAGTTTTTGCTAAAAGACATGAAAGAAAATAAAGGAATTTTCGCTATTTATAATTAGCAACTTTTTAAAAATAAGAAAATTCCCTGGAAAAGTTTTAACCAAGTTCCATAATTATATGTAATATAAATTAAGAAAAGAAAAATAACAAAATTTAGAAGTATTCTTCTTTGTTTTCAAACGTGATAATTTATATAAGAAACTCCATCTATTATGATGAATCTATTATAATAAATATTTAAAGGATATATTTTTTTTTTTCATAATATTTCCTAAAATAATCAATGTTCTTTTAAAACATTATTATTTTTTCCTTTTACTGAGAAAATAGTATGGGGAAATTGATTAATAAAAATAAATTAATCTGTTTTTCTAAGGATGCAAAAATTGTAAAAGTTGATTTTGCTACAGGTTTAAAAGAAATGGAAATTTTGCTATTTTTCAACATTAAATGAAGAAAAGGAATGGAAATTCACTGGAAATGCTTATTTTATTTTAACAGTTTGAAATTTTTCTCCCCCCCCCCTCTTTTTATGCTTAGTTTTGCAGCATTTAAATGCCATCGAAAATTAATAAAACTAACAAGACAATTCGTATTTTTAAACGAGATTTACTGCATTAAAGTACCGTTGAAAATAGCAAAACTAAGAAGACAGTATTGAGGACATATTTAAATTTTTAAAGGTTTTTACAACATTAAAATGCGTTGAAAAATAGTAAAATTAATGACCGTATTGCGAACTTCTTGCAACTTTGAACAACGTTTTAGAGACTTTTTTATTTCGTTGAAAATGCAGTTAAATTTACAGTTAAAAAACAATCGTATCAACGAGACATATATTCAAATTTATCACATCGCCGATTAACGGTTTTTCAACGATTTGCGTTGTCGTTTTTTCAACAGTTTGAAAACAAAACTGTGCCACTGGAAATAATGTTACTAAAATGCATTTTAAGTAATTACCGACCATAGACGTTAGTGTAATCAAATTTTTTTACGAGCCCTTGTATAATAACTATAAACGCAGTTTAAAATGATAACACCTGTTTAGTAGTTCTCCGGAGTTTCAATATTTTCTTTTGAAATTTCGAACAATGTAGAAAATATTTTATTTAAATTTATTTAATGGCAAGGGAATATAAAGATATTACTTTTTTAAATAAAAATAAATATATCAAGCATTTAAATTTAAATAAAATGAAAAAAAGATGCTTCAAAATATATAATTTCTTTAATAATTTAATTACCCTTTACTTCTGAAAGTTAAATGACACACGATAAATATAAATTAAACTTCCCTGTTTAAGAAGCTTTAAAAAGGATACGACAAAAAATAAAGTTTACAACCTTGTTAAGTAAATTTTATGAAAACAATCAAAACTTTATGCTTTCTATTCCTTTACTTAATAGTGTCAATTAAATTGTTTGAAACAGAAAATATACTTCTCGTGTTTAGCAGTACAATACAAATAAATTATTCCTTTGCAATAGACAAGTTTGTTTAACTATTCAAAACAAACGCAGTAAAGAGGAAACACTTTATGCCGTTCCAACTCTGAAAGATGCCATTCTTCTTATTTCTAAAGAATTCTTTTGAAAGGAAAAAACTGCATTTGCACATCATTGAAAGTTCTTTTAGAATTCTTCTTCTTCTTCAAGGACTCTACAAAAAACTTCAACACCGTATTGACACGAAAAGATGCTGAGACGGCCAGGTCGTTTTTATGCTTATAAGATAAGATTCAAAGAACTCGAGAAAAGACATAAACTTTAAGGAATGTGACATGTTTTTAAAAGAGTTTATCTGAGGGTATAAGAAAAAATATATAGGGTTCCGTTTCTGATTTTATTTTCAAATTTATTTAAATATTTTGAAATATATCTTGAAATACTTAATTACAATATTGTACTTTATTTGAAAAAATGTTATCGTCTATTTTTTTACTATTTATCATTATATAAACATATATATAAAGCATAGATGGTAGAAAGTGTATCATTATTTCAATTTCATATAACTTTTCTGCTCGTATAAAGGCTAAGAACGACCTTTACTTTTGAGGAGCACTATTTCCGAAAAGTAATCTTCGCCTTATTGATCGTAGAAATTTGAGATTTCGCGAAAATTGCTACGATTAATAAAGCGAAGGTTTTTATTCAAAAATATAAGGACCATACGTATCATAATATAGCAATATTTTACAGTTAAAAAATATTTTTTTATAGTTTTTTTCGCAATAATTTCATCGTAAATTCTGTTTTTTTATGTAAGCATTTGTTCAAGTGTTGTCAAATTAGCAGAATCTTTTCTTCAAAATATCTACTAGAATTTCCGAATACTTTTCTTCTCTTTATAAAATTACGGAATATCAGTATTAAATAAAACGAAAATTATTATTTGGAATTTCTGGTAGAAGTTCTGAATATAAAATCCGCTACATTTTCAACACTGATCGGATTCATTTCAAATCTTTACAGTTTCATGGCTATTTTTCTTTTTCGCAATTTTTTTGTTTCTGCAGTTGCTGTAATGCGTCTGAAAGCCATCAACAACATTAGTGACTAAAATAATTGGTGTAGCTATTGGTGACACAACTTTAAAGTTGTTTGAAATGAATGTTTTTAATGTTATTAAAAGCAATATTTAAAAATTGCAAGGACAAAATATTTATATTATTAAAATGTTGTAATGATTGAATGTAACCAGAATTTAAGAAAGACTTGATTTTAAAATACAGAAATTATGTCCTTCACGTATATTATAAAAGGACAATTTTATTAAAACTTTATGGATGGCAACCATAAACTTAAGTGATATATATATAATATACTAACGTCCTTGAAAGGATTGAGATATGTGTTATCATTTATATCACAAAACTTAATTAAGTTACTTAATAAAAACGCATTTTTCAAATAATATAAACCGTATAGAGAGATTAGAGAAAATGGTGAATAAGAACTTATAAATTAACAGTAACTGATCTTCGAAATTCTGTAATTTATGCTCAAATAGTGTAGGTTTAAAGTTTTGCAAGCACATTTTAAATTTTAATTCGTAGTTCGTTAAATAATATCTCGCAGTTCTTAAACGGTTTTTATAAAATAACCGGAGATATATAACTCAGGAAGATGCACAATGTATATCCAGAAAACCAGTTTCGCACAGCTGCCTAACTTCCAGCCGTTTTTGTTTAATAGTAAGTATATATAATTTGACAAAGATTTTTTTGTTTAGTATTATGTTACATTTTTATGAAATAGTTATATCTTTTCACTTATTCTATACAATTTCTGCTTAAAGTATGTTAATTTGACTTAGAATAACCGGGTGATTGCTGGCTAAGAGGTCGTAACCCATTTATTCTGTCAAAAAATATTTTGTGTGTTTCACTCTAAGCTGAACCCAAATTTTCGTTAATAAGTGGAAAAATAATGAAGATGTTTTAGCGAATTTCCAACAAACTAGCTTTTATTTGTGTGAAATTTGATTACATGAAGGGAAATGTTGGAAATGCACTGTAATTTGCTGAGTTTGCATACTTGGATATTCTGAATTATGGAGCGGCTGTTCTTAGGATGCAGATGGTAGTAACTTACAGCACTTCTATCGTCATGTCATCACATGCCTCAAATGTCTTCATTTCTGATAAAGTTACTAAAGACAACCAAAGTTCAGCTTAGAGTACGGCACCGCGTTTTTTTTTTACTAAATTAGTGCGTTGCAACCCTAATTTCCTATGCATTACATTGTTAGTTTTGACGGACACTATCACGCTTCTTATTTTGTTAGAAGCAGTTTACAAACACCCTGTGTATCCAATCTTGATAAAAACTATGGTCCATTTTGTCTATTTATGCAGCCATTATGAGAACTCTTGTGACAGTCCTCAGTAATCTTAGTGATTCAATAATTGCTGAAGTTGTTGATGATGCAATGTTAAAGTTAGTTGAAAGATTGGGCTAAACAAAACTTAAAGCATGCTATTAGGATTGAAAATATTTTTATGCCCGACATGGGAAAATTTGTAACAAAACATCAATTTTACCCTGTCAGAAGTTTATTATAAGGATTTATAGAAAAAAAGAAAGAAAAAATTACCCTATTTCCTACCAGGGAACTGTTTAAATGCAAATGAAAATTGCGTTGTGCCTGTGCTACCCTTTTTTAACTTCAGTATAGCTGTCATGCACTAAAGTTTTTTCTAAGTCTATTTCACTTAGAAAAACCTGTTCATAGTTTGCTAAGAGGTCGTAATCTACTTATTCTGTTAAAAAATAACTGCTCCAAGCTGAACCCAAATTTTTGTTAATAACTAGAACAACAATGAAGATATTTTAGCGAACTTTCAACGAACTAGTTCTTCTGCTATGTTAAATTTGATGACATAACGGGAATTATTGGAAATGCACTGAATAAACAGTGATTGAACAAAAAAAAATTAATCCATACTATGAGAATCCAAAAAAATCGTCATTCTCGACATGAATACCTGCATGGTTTCCCGTATTTTGAGAACCACTTGTTCAATAGAATTCTGTGATTAAATTTAGGTAATTATTTTATTTAAGAAAAGTAGTACTACAAATTCGAAAAACATGGTCGTTACACATGTCAGGCATGCAGATTATTCGAACACTGATGTTAGATAATTCCCTTAATGAATACTTTTATTCCAAGAAACACATCGTTTATTTTTTGGGGCACCACTATTTCCAAACAACAATCTTCGTAGTGGATTTCTGTTGCAAATATCGTAGAAATGTATTACGAAGGTTATTTTTTTAATTAGTGGTAGCCAATAAAGGGACAGAAGGATTTTTTATTATTAAAATAAATTTGTTCCAAAATAAAATTTTATTAGAGAATTAAATTTTTGCACACTCCGTGTTACTAACAATAAACGAGCAGTTTTTATGTTTATGCTTCAATAATTTAACTCTCTAATTGATGTTGATTTTATATTAGAATATACTTAGCATATCGTAATCTTTTAAAAAATCTATAAATACGAGAAAACACGTTTACAATTCTTAGTTTATATTCTTGGCTTGCATTCTCAGTTTAAATCTAACAAAAAAAATAAAATTATCAAAATCTAATCGCCAATAAAACATAGGGATTGAGTTTCACGTATTTTTCTTTCCTTAAATTTTATTTACAAATTAGATTCAAGGAATCAATTGTAATTCGTTGTAATTTGTCTTTTTCCTGTTGAAATACTATGAAAGTTTTTTGTGGAAAAGTGAAAGAAATTCCATTTATTTCTTTAGAATTATCGACACCAATTTTTCTAGCAAAGAAAAAGTAAACTTTAAAGGAAAAAAATAAAATAAAATAGAAAAACAACACTGAGTAATGTGAAAATGTTATTATAGACAAATCAAAATATTTTTCAAAATGGAAAACTTTTTATAAAATTTATTTTAAAACAGCTATGTAACAGTTTTATATATTTGATCCAAAGTGCGGTTAGTTTTGTTTCTTGAAAATATTTAAAATTTTAATATCACTAGAGGATACAACCTGGCTTTTTGATTATAGAATATAGGTGAAAGCGTATTTTTTTCTTCAAAATTCCAATATGTATATATATATTTTTTTTATTTAATATATATATATTTTTTAATTTAATATATATATATTTATTTATTTAATATATATATTTATTTATTTATATTACGCACTAACAACACCGAAAAACATTTTTTAATGAAAAATTTTACTAATAGGTTTAAAAAGATTTTTGAAATTTAATAAAAACGATACTTTTGTGTTAGCCGCATGCCTAATTAATAGCCGAAAAATTTGAGAAATATTTAGCTACTTAGAGCAGCTGTTTTGATTCTGACAATTTCAGTGATTTACGACTGTAGTTCGATTGCTTATGTGCTAAATTTGTCTTTTATTTATACTATTTTAAATTAATTTATGTATTGATGAAATTTTTTTTTTCGTTACCGAATCTTAGCCGGAAACAAATGCTTAACAATTTATATTGTTTTAAATGCAAACGCGTTAAACTTTCGTAATCGGAGGCACGTGATAGAGATACTTTTTTTTTTTTTTTTTTGAAAAAAAAATTTAAAACCATAAAAAATCATCAGTAAATTCACATACAGTTTGCAACCAAATTGAAAATGAAAGAAATTTCATTTCTATTCGACAGTATGAAAAATGTAGTTGTGCGACATCTCGAAGTAAAAAAATTGCAGTAAATATAAAACTTATTTGTAAGGTGTTGCCACCGTGAAAATGAGGTCAGTGTTACTCACGCACATGTTATGCTTTATATTTTATTATACATATTTTATTTTTTATACTTTTTCAATATTTTTTTGCTTTACTTCTTTACATAAGAACACATTTTGACAACCCGGAACGGACATGTTTTCATAAAATGTACTCACAAGATACTTATTATTAAAGCCGTGCATCTAGAAAACAAAAAGAAATGTTCGCTTATTTCAATAATTGATTGGAGAAAAGAAACGCACATATATATATATGCATGTATATTCATTATATTCATACAAAATTGTGTACTTCCAGACAGTAATGACTCAAAAATTAACAATTAAAACTGATTTTACATACAGCGTGATGGTAAGGCGTTTCAACAATAAAATATGAGTTACAGTACAAATCAATAGGAACATTGTATAATATTATTTACTATGATCCTAATCCAATTATTCCGTAAAAAATACAGTGTTTCACTCCATGGCAAACATGGATATTCGTTTATAACTTAAATAATAATAAAGATATTTTGACGAAATTTAACGAAATGACAGACAAACTTTGCTTTGTTCAAATGTTATGACTTCATGGGAAGTTCTAAAAGAACACTGTGAATCCATATGTGGCACCGTATGCACAGTCGGTGATGAAACAAGTATATCACCACTAATTCTTACTCCAAATCATCATATAAAAATTATACTGCTACCAACCGATTGGTAATAGTGCTTACTGCCTACTATTTACTGCTATGAAAGGATTAGGTATAGCAACTTTCTATATTGTAACAATGTTTCAACTGTCTTTTTTGGAACAGTAACACCCCTTTTGAAACTTTTTGGAGTTTCTACGATAAAACCCGGCTGGTAAATTGCATAGTTTGTGCATTTTTGTTAAAGTTTCATACTGTTAGAAGAGGTCAAAATTTGAGGGTGTTAATGTTAAATCACATGAAAATTTATATACCAAAAAGTTATGAATTATAACGTATATTGATTTTCATATATTAAAAAATCAGCATGTTAAATATAACTAATTCTATTAACATTCTTTCGTAATTTCCAAATTGAAATGAAAATAAATAAAATCATGTTCATTTCATCAAAATTACCGATATCCGTATACGAAAAGGAATATTCTAACCAATATATTTGTTAACAATATATTTTTTTTTGAAGATTTAACTATTTTACTCAAGTAGCTGCACATTTCGTCTCAAAAGGTTGATTTTATTCAACACCTTCTTACTTGAATAGCCTTCTTTTCTTCAGATGCAATGTTTACAGCATTCAAAATTTTGAAAATCTTTTCCAATACCCATGAGCCTAAGGCACAAAACTGCTTCGTATTTATTGAAATTCGATCATATATTTTTATTGTATCACCTATTCAATACAAAAGAGCTTTTTCAAAGGAACTTTAATGCTTTTGATGAATAAAAGTTTTAAACTTTGATCTTTCCTATTTGAAGTTTAACTGAAAAAAATGTGGTTTGACAATTTAATTTTGTGTTTTATTTTACTATAATTATTAGTAGCGCTGGTGTGATTTAAACACAGCAACCATTGAAAGAAAGGAATACAAGTTATTAATATATTATTCATATTTTTTCATCTAGGTTCAATTCGTTTTATAAAAATTTCAGATATTTGCAATTTAAATAGTGGCTCACTTCAAGAATAAATAATAAATTAGACTGGCAAATTCAGTCTCCAAAATATAAATTAACATGTTTTTTTGGCTTCAATAAAAAGGTTGTGAATCTATCAAAATTTTTAGTTATTTAGATAAGCAAAATAACCGTCGGTATTCTAAATATCTATATATTTTCAAATTAACTGTGATTCCTTTCGCAAGAAAATAGCATTCTTATTCATTCAATAAATTCGCAGTAAATCACAGTTAATTAGAAAATATATAGATATTTAGAATACCGACGGTTATTTTGTTTATCTAATAACTAAATATTTTGATACATTCACAACCTCTTTATTGAAGCCGAAAAAAAACTGTTAATTTATATTTTGGAAACTGAATTTGCTTATCTAATTTATCATTTATTATATTACCTAATTTATTATTTAGGGGAAAGTAGATTAAAACAGTATAGTCGGATGACGCGAGATATATCTCAGTTTGGATTTAATCTGAGCAGCCATATTTCTCGTAATGATTGAAATACTTATATCTAGGTATGAAGAAGAAGCGGAAATTAGGATATCTCCATACAAACATTTATGTAGTTTCTGTGTTGAAAAGTAGTTTAATTTCTTTTTAATGTTTCCTAATATTGAATACACGTACACTGTTAAAAATAATCTGAAATTCACGGGTATTTTTTTCCTGAATTTCACAGAAAAAGTCCCTTTTCGCGATAAAAGGGTATTTTCCGTTAAAAAACAGAAAATTTTCTCATATTTCCTGAAAACAACAGAACGGACGGAGACGAAAGGGGCCAACGGAGATATTCCGTTATCTGCTGCATGTTTAAAAAAAAATTTTTTAAACTGACATGTTGCTGCACAGAAAAACTAAAAATTCAATAAATTAAAATTTCGAGTTTATTTAAAACAACAAAATAGTGCTTTGGAATTTAAAAAAGTAACAATTTTCCCATTAAGATTGGGAAAATTATTACTTTTAAAATTATTTGCAATTTATTTTTTAAAGATATAAGAAAATATTTGCACTTAAAATAAATTCTAAACAAACAGATTAAAAAATATACATTAAGTTAAATATATAATAAGTTAAATTAAGTAAAAAAAAATCGATTTTAATAAAAAAAAATAATAATAATGCTTTCGAATAAAAAAAAAATAATAATAACAGTTTTCTCATTCATTTAAAATTATTCGAAATTTATTTTTTAAAGTAATAAAAAGCACTCGCACTGAAAATATATTCTAAGCGAACACATTTTAAAAATATATAATAGTTGAAAAAAAAATCGATTTTCTCAAAAAAGCAAACATTTTTTATCGAATTTATTTCAAAATACAACATTCATATTTTACATCTAACAATCAAATTAAGAATATATATAATTCATATTTTTATCCTCTATTAATATTACAATTTTAAAACATGAACATCATCTCATAACGAAATCTCCCCGCTATTAACTTCAAAATTACCAAGCTTCCAAGTTCTAAGCCGCCATTTTGAAAAACCCCATATCATCCTTTAAAACTGCTACTCTAACAAGCGCCCACTGGTCTAACGGGCAAGACACTTGACTCGAGACGTGGTCATCCCTGGTTCAAACCCGATGTCGGCCGGAAAATATTCTTCAAGTATATCAGATCGTAAATACTCCCGTCATAGTCGACAGATGGCAGCACATGTAGAGAGGTAATTTTTTAAAAGCCGAGTGTATTCTTTACGGATAATTTCCTTTCCTGCCAGTGCTGCCAGGTATATTTCCGTGATTTCTGAAATTTCCTTTCCTGCCAGTGCTGCCAGGTATATTTCCGTGATTTCTGAGATTGTTAACGGAAAGTTACCGCTTCTGCAAACGGAGTTTGTCCTTCTTTTATCTTTCAAAACGGAAAATCTACTAACGGAACGGAAAAAGTCCGGCTACTTTGCTGCCGGTAGTTTACCCTGAATTTGAGGATTTATTTTTAACAGTGTATTTGTGGAAAAAAATTACATTTACTGAACTTTTTATATTTTTGTGTAGCATATTTAATAAAGATTTATTTCCCACAATCAAACGATTGTTTGCATTTCATGGCTTGCCATCCGAAGCTCGTTCTCTTGGGGTAAAAATGGATCATACGTGTGATAAACACGGATACTGGAAAACTGCGCTTGAAGAAACGTTAAAAATGCTTAAAGAAAATACAGTCATAACAGCATGGGCGAGACTAATTATGGTTCTTAAAACGCTGATAAAAGAGTAAACTTCTTTTCTGCATTTTCTCAAATCGTAATGAAGATAATTATATATTTTTTGAACATTAGAGCATTATATTTATTAAAATAGTGTTAATTAAGGCCCTTAGTTAAAGTTTTTAAATAATATATTTTGTTCTTTAACAAAGAAAAGTGGAAACTCTTTCATTTCCTGCAACATTAACATAGTCATGTGGCCTTATCCCAATGACAACTAATAAAAATAGGCAAAGCCCAATGAAATGACACTTTTTTATAAAGGTATTTATTAATAAAAATGGGACAAGCAAATCACATATTTATAACAAAATTATTGTACAAGTATAAGCGCAGAATGTTTACACAAAGTTTATTTAATTTCTATTAGAAATTCTAACTTTAGCAAGCAAGACAAGTTGGAAATTGTACGTCAAACGTTACAAACGAGGTGCGTTCGTACGCACGTTTTAGAATTAAATTCATGATATCCCGTGCGTAGAACGGGTTAAACAGCTAGTTAAGTATATATTTTATGACACTGTTCATACAAATATCTTAACTAGTTATATAAATATTCAGATATATATGTATCAGCTAGTTATATAAATATTCAGATCTTGATGATTTTTAATTCTGTGAAATGAATTATATCGTCTGCAGATTAATTTCTGTCATAAAATAAGTATCTCGGTCGCTTGACGATTTAACATCCATCGGAAGCTCCTATAGAAAAAAGCACCGATTTAAAAAAAAAAATCAAATTTCATAATAAATATTTTTATTAATATCTCCTAAAGTTTTGATTCGATTTTAATAAAATTTGAAATGTCTCGACAAAATTCTGCAAAGATAATATATTTTAAATTGCAAACCATTTGGTTGGGTAGTTTTTGCGTTGTTATATGCGGACAGACAGACAGACGGACGGACAGACAGACGGACAGACGGACAGACAGACAGACAGACGGACGGACAGACGGACGGACCAAACGACGACTATAGGTGCTACGTATTTATATAATTACGAACGCACCTAAAAAGAGGACAAAAGCCTTTTAGTAACTCCAATTAAAAAAAAAAAAAAAAATCTTGAAAAAATATAGAATAAGCTGCTAAAAATTTCTCTCATGTCTTGTGTAAATTTACCGAGATTTCAAAGCAAGAAAATTTATTAAAATGCACAAAAAGTATAATGTAAATTTATATATTTTTAAATTGGGACTTAAAACGGCCTATAGAGGCACTGATTGCAGCCGTCGGTACAGGAAAATTGGCGCTTTAACTAATGCTAAAGTGCCATTGAAACCATTATTTATTGTAAACGTGTTTAAAAGCGTTAGATATTCATATTAAGATAATTTTTACTTTGACATATAAACACAGAACACAAATAGCACAAGAAATCTGAAATTGTGCATAAAAATAATCATTATGAACAAATTAAAAATGCATGTGACGCAATGGGATTGCAAGGGATTTTCCTGAAGGGAAGGGTTATATCTTTTTTCCACCAGATGGCGTATTCGAGCGCTTGAATTCCCAATATTGAATTACCTGTAATAAAATATGCATAAAAACGTTTAACACTCTTATTTTATAAGATTAAAAAAATACAACGGTCGTGATTTTTTGTTCATAATGTGAATAAATTATAGTATACAGTACGTATGGGGTAATGTCTCGGAATATATAGAAGAAGCAAACAATTTTTCGAAAATTGTGATACATGTACTGTTACAAATATTTGCAATAAATCGGAAATTTCTATAATACAGAGTTGTCAGGAAAGAATCATCCGATTCCAAAATTTACTATTTTCCATAATTACAAACAGAAAATTACAGTTAACATGTCATTGTAAAGAAAAAAATAATTTTTTTTTCACAAGCTTTCGATAAGACTTCGTTTAGCCACCCGTATAATATCATTGCGATATGCCAATTCCTGCCAAACACGTTTTAATGTTTCACTACTAACTGTTTATAAAGAATCACAAATGCGTTGTTAAGGTTCGGGCAAATTTGTAGGCAAAGGTGGTATGAACACAAGGTCTTTGACATATCCACAATGGAAGAAGTCGCAAGAGGTTAAGTCAGGTGACCTAGGAGGTTAGCTGTGTAGGACAAAACCATCGGTTGCAATGTCTGCTGGTACCACTCTGACATGACAGTACTTTATTTATATGGTACTTTCTCCTACATTCACGCTGAACAGTGATTACTGACTAACTTCTTGCAACGGAGAGCACACAAAAAGCCTTCTCCTGCTTAGGCGCCATTTCCACTTCTTTTCAAAATTTCAAAAACAGCTTAATAACAATAGGACTGCCACCTATTTTGAAAAGACAATGTTGCAAACTAAAGAATTAATATTTTTTCTTTACAATGACATATTAATTATCATTTTCTCTTTGTAATAATGGAAAATGTTAAATTTTGTAATGGGATGATCCTTTCCTAATAAGCCTGTATATTAAAATAATATATTATAATATGAATAATGTATTCTGTTTAACTTCTAAGTCAAAATGAATGAATGGATTTTGCTTCCTGACTTCCTCTAAATGAAATGTCCAGCCCAAGCACTAATTTCTTCCACAATCCCTTTCGTTTCTGTGAAATAATGATCGATAATCTTGACCGAATACTTTTAACCGAGAACCAGCATAAATTATCGATAATTTATAATTAGTTTCTGTGTTTTTACAGAATTGTTAAGTGCAGAGTATTACTTTTCCTTTCCTAAATTCGGACTGAACTGTAATATATTGTATTCCTTAAGCAAATATTTATTTATGTATATTAACTAAAAATACAGATTCTACATCATTTCTTCAAAAGTACAATTCTCTTATTAAGTTTTTCATTTATTTTTTATTCTTCAGCAAAAAGGAACTCTAAGTAAAATCCGTTATGCACTGTTAAAACTTTTTCTGTGTAATTTACGGAAAAAAGTTTGTGTAAATTTACAAAAAAAAAAAAAAAAAAAAAAAAAAAAAAAAAAAAAAAAAAATCCAAAACGAATTTCTGTTAAAAAAAAAAAAAAAAAATCCAAAACGAATTTCTGTTAAAAAAAAAAAAAAAAAAAAAAAAAAAAAAAAAAAAACTATTCTGTACATATTTACACATATAAAAACAGCCATATGTCTGTAAATTTATATGCATAACAATAGGAGATTAAGGTAATGGTGGTGTTCATAGCAAGAATGCATTATAACACATTATGTACGAGATTTGTTTTAATTTTTTACAGGCGTATTATAACATAAGCAAGAAACTTTTCAAAAACATGGGAAAAGCTACTGTTATAAAATTCCGCAGTGAAGTGAAAATTCTTATGCTAAAGCCCTAAATGAGTAAAAGTTGTATTACACCAGGAAAATTTACAAATCAATTTGTTATCCTTCATTTCCTGTACTTTAAAAAATGCATAAAGTTTTATGTTTGAGATATCTCGTAACTATTGAAATTTCTATTTATATTTCTTGTCGATTGATTAATTTTTACTGTAGCTATTCAAAAACTGTTAAAAGTATTATTGAAATCACTGCAATAATTCCCGTGAAAAAAGCAGTTTTAGAAGTATTGCTACCTTCTTAATATAACGACATTGCAAGCCATATTTACATCTTCACGCGGGTTAGAATTTCTTATATAATTTGACGTTACGCATTCTGATTTATAAAAAAAAAATAAATATTCTTCTACACTTAAATTGTTTGTTTCAAGTTGCAAAATGATTTTCTATCTTGTTAAATTTGTTTAAATAACCTTACATACACAAATTCCAAAAACTATTTGTTATGAGTAATTATGTATAATAAATGCATAGGAATTTGTCACAACAATTTATTTATAATGTACTAGCTAAAATGAAGCGAATATATTTGCATCAGAAACATTATATCTAGCTGACTATGTGCTACACGTATCATATTCGATAGTAAGCATCTGGTTGTGCACTTCAGTGATGTATATCAATTTCAATATATTTGAAATAGTGTAACAACATTAAATACACTGGAAAGGGTTTTTCCCCATAGAACATGTTTGATCCAGAAGTCCCAAAACTTTTGAAAACTTATGTATAGTATAAAGCTTAGGTACTATAGAAAACTTATGTTCAGTAGAAATATATGGTTTTAACAGAAGTGCTATGAAACTTGTGGAAAATTTGTTAATAATATATTTTTTAATTAATAATAATTACATTCTTGACCAACAGGCGGTGCTATGTTTGCAATGCCGAAAGTATGTATATCATGTGTTATATAAGCTGTTGAGTTCAATGCGCTAAATCCGGGGCAAGGATGTTGCTAAAATTTTACTGTAAAGAACATTAAAAAGTTTTTACGAAGATTTCATAAATTGCTGTTTAACAAAATTTCGATACAATTTGATCTGTAACTGCTATGTTTAGACACGTTATCTTTCCGTGATAATTTTTTATTAGTTAAACAGTTTTATAACAATGTCGACTTGGCAAGTTTATCTTTACGTTCCTACAGCACAATGTGGGTCGTTAAAAAGAAAACTGTGCTAACGACTCTTAAAAAACTGAAGGCTATGATAAAAAGTTTGCTGTGCATTGTCTCACGGCTGTACATTGATGGACATGATATTGAAAAGTTACACATTTAGACATGTTGCACCTTCAAGTAAACCCAGCCAAGCACAGTTGTGTATCTTCCCGATGTCCAACCATCTTAAGGGGGAGATCACGTTGAGCAGCCTGAAAATGACAATAATTAAACCAGTGCGAAAAACTCTGTAGTTTGAAAACGAATGAATGAAATACAACAATTTTTTTCCATAATTTCACATATTCTTGTAGTTAAACAAAAACAATCAAATTATATACATTTAGCAATATTATTTAATTAAATGATAACGACAAAAATGGCTTTTTAAAAATATAAATACTAAAATATGCATTTTGCGCGTAAGATTAAAAAAAATTCTACTGCAGACACATACTTAATATTTCATTTATTTTTACTTATACTACTATATTTTACACTGAACCTAAATTTAAAAGTAGATTGAAATTTATTAGCATAATTAATGTTTTTTATAATGATATTCACTAAATTTACCAAAAATTTTAAATTTAATTTTCTATGCCAAAAATCAGACTAAATTTAGGTTCAGCATAAAAGTATACTTGAAAATTAATTATAAGCAAAATTTCAAGGTTCTATGATAATTAGTTTTCTAATGCGAGTGCGCGCAATACCAAAAAACACTGTTTTGAGAAAAGGGCTTCAAAGATAAATTTATAGCATGACAGGAAATGGCTTTTTACAAGATATTTTTAGCTATAACTTCAGTTCTAATTAGCATTTTTGTAAAATTCTTTTTGCAGTGTATTTGTAACATTTCAAGGCACCCAAACTAATTTTATTCCAAAATCGATTATTTTAAATCATCAACATGATCTCCCCCCTTAATTGATGGATGGCGTACTGAGACTGGCGTAGCTGCAGCCTTTTGCACTATGGAAGGCGAAGACGTGACACATGAGAGGGCCTGCAGGATTGGAGACAACAACTCATTCTTTCAGTCAGAGTTGTTCGCAATCCTGCAGGCATTGGAATGGATATCACCCTCACCAAAACCCCAACAATATAAACTTTACTCAGATAATCTCTCTGGCCTCCAAGCAATATTTGCTCACAGGACTAAACACCCAATAGTGCTACAAATAAAATGAATTCTTCAACACCTCTTCCGACAGGTATCCCTGGGCCATGTGAAGGCACACATCGGAATCACAGGTAATAAACTGGAGGTTCGGCTAGCAAAGGAGGCTAAGGCTAGACACACAGTGGATTTCTCCCTCCCTGCCCTCCCCCCTCACACACACACATTCGCAGAGTGTTAAAGTCAAAAATCATACCCCAGTGGCAAAACCACTGGGATTATTCAGAAGAAGTACGAAACACTTAATAACTTGTCCGAAAAGTCTCAGGGAATCTGCTTAACCTCTCCCCACCCACCACAGCTTTCCTGACGGGACATGGTCCCATCAAGAGGCACCATAAATATTTCAAGCGCTTAGAAACCGATGTTTATCCATGTGGCATGGTTCCCCCATCCACTATTACTTCCATTGTTCACTAACTGCTGCTTGGCGAATCCGATTTCTGGCATCCCCTCCACCATCACGGCTCGCAAATTTTTTAAATCGTCCAAGGCTAATAAGGAATCTACGAAAGATTTATGAATTCTTAATGGTATTAACAACTAAATCTAATAATAACCAATTCTATTGCTTTTACTAATTATACCTTCATTTTTAACACTCTCCAACCTAGTTGAAAAGTGTTTATGACTTCGGTTTGTCTGCCGTATGCCCGTCTGCCGTCTGGCCGTCTGGCGTCTGGCCGTACTCTAACTCCCGTAAATACGCTCGGATTGCTCTGCAATTTTTATATGTTATATTCGTTATCTATAGCATGTTCCCTATTTCAACTGAAGTGTTTAGCACTTATAGTTTTTTTACGGGGACACTCAAAAGAATTCCGTTACATTGCGGTCTATGGGGAAAAATCATTTGCGGTTTATTTAAATAATGTTTCACTATTTTAAACGCATTGAAATTTATATAGATCACTAAGGTGCATTACAAGAAGCTTAATATGGAATATGCTGTGCGTAGCACTTATAGTTACTTTACAGGGACAGTAAAAAGAATTCCGTTACGTTACGTCTATGGAGAAAAATCGTCTGCGGTTTATTTAAATAATGTTTCCCTAATTTAAACGCATTGAAATTTATATATATCACTAAGGTGCATTACAAGAGGCTTACTACAGAATAGTGTGTGTATAGCTGTCATCGTTCATTTACAGGGACACACAAAAAATTCTCTACTGTCTGTTAACAATAATTCCTGGAAGTGCGTTTTAAGTTACTGAACGCGATTTTAATGTTAACTCGCTTTTTGTCTATTACGTGGTGTGTATAAATTCTGTAGATCCTATACAGGGAAGCACAAAAGTTCGCGAACACATTTCCGTATTATTTAACTCCAGACGGAGAATTTTAAACTGTGCTACGCGTTTCCTAACTGAACTAAAATTTAGCATCCTATGTAGTATATATACAAATCTATAGATCCTATACAGGGCTGAATAAAAGTATTCGGATTTCTCAGATGTTATCTTTTAGCTTATTTAACGGTATGATTTGTAAAATTATTTTGGAAGCGTTGGAAAGTGTTACATAATCTATGCTTGACGCAGGATTTTTCGTTCTTGTTATTTTTTGTATTCAGTCTTAATCTTAATTTCTAACTTATAAGCAAATGTAAATCATTGTTTTTTAAAACCCTAATTCTACCAGTCCTACCGTAATTTACTGTTACTTTAACTTTTGTATAGTTATCCATTTCTAATCATTATAAAGTACCTTCCAGTTGTCAAGTTTGTTATTTTTGGTTGTAGACCTTGCTGGTCAGTGTGGCTTAAATTACTAACATTTTTGTGGCGCCAACCGTCGCGCGGAAATCGCGAGCCACCCGGTATCGGAGCATTTTAATAAAAGGGCAGTCCTATTGTGAACTGTGCGTCATGGTGAAGGAGCGCCAGGAACTGTCCATCCAACATCTACGAACTGTGCAAAAGGCACAGTCGCACCGCGACCTGCGTTATACACGGCCTGTGCATGACGTTTAAAACGTCACATTTAGTGGATCATTTTTACACAGCGATTGGTGCAAAACGGGGGGCGCGTCGCTTTGCACCAATCACCGAGTAAAAATGATCCTCTCCATGTGACGTTTTAAACGTGATGCACCGGCCGTGTATAACGTAGGTTGCGGTCATACCTACTTTCCCTATGAAAGAACCACAGCTTACCGCTGCCTGTCGCGAGGGAGCGCCAGGTCCAGAGGCTCTGGCAATGCAGTGTAAAAACTTTTTTTCTTTTTTAGGGTTTCGTTCATCTCACGAAACCCTATTACCCCCGCTGCGTTGTCTGTCCTTCACAGAACCATTCTCAAAAAGTGCGTAACTTACAGAGTTGAAACTTAGTGTATAAATCTGAATAGCAGCTGTGAAGAGCTCAAAATATTAAAATTTGAAAAATTCGTATTATTTTAATAAATAGAGATAAAAAACCAAAATTCTAACAGCCTTTTTCTATTAAATTGAAACATTTTTTGTTATAGCAGATGCCAAAGATTTAAAATCCACAATGAAATTCTTTCTACAATAATTAATTTTCTATCAGACGATTTTCACGTGAAAAATAAAAATGAAATAAAAAGTTTCACCAATTGAAAAAAGATAAATATGAAATAAAATTGATTGAAGTCATAGTCGTAATAAAACGAAAATGTCTAAGATTTCTCAATAATACAAGGAGTATGAGTATGTGTAAGTGGACAAAGCAGATTAATATCACGTCATTAGAGAATTAAAAAGAAAATCTGACGTCATATAGAAAGTTTAACTAATTTTTCAAATGTTTGAGAATAATACAAAGCGAGTATCAATATAAATAATAGATAATAGTAAATATGTGAGTTTGAGAAACATATTGAATCGTGATAAAAATCCGATTATGGAAATATTCGCATATTTTAACATTTTGAAGGTGTACAATTTGTTTAATTTTGAAATTATTTTTTTAAATATTGCATTTAGTCCGTATGACGGATATTATTATGACAGAATATAATAGCGGGCTTGGACCGCTATCCGGCTGGTTTAGATATTCGAAAAAAGGAAAAAAATAGACCGGTAAATTTTTACTTTATAAAAAACATGACTTTTTTTTTGTTGTTGTTGTTGCTAAATGAAATTTGTTTGAATTTATTAAAGAAAGGATAAAGTGTTTTGAAAGGAATATTAAACGAAACCCTTTGAGCGATCTTCGATCACACTTACCCACTTGTTTCTCTTTTACTTTTAATCTAAAGTTTGACTTATATTTCTTATGTTTTTTCAGTCTCTGCCCCTTACTCGCATGGAAGACGTTGTCCTAGCAGGGCCACCCTTTTTTGGCCTAGTATGTGCCCAAACCATTGTTTTTTCTGGGCTCTATGATCGTTCTATCGAGCGTCTAGTTTGAATGTTTTTTTAAGGGACGGCTCTAACGATTTGGACTGAATTCTTCTTGGTGGGACCCGCGTGTTTGTTGGTGACCCCTGTGCTGTGCTTTCCCTAACTGTCGACGGCTGAAGTCACCTATCATGAATCCCCGCGTGCCGAGGCGTTTCCCGGTGGAATCTATATTCTCCACGTCTTGGCTTTGCCAGGACGAGTGACCTCCCTTGGGCATTCAATGTTTCCTTTGGCGCAAAAAACAAAGTTATTACGTACTGTGACACCGATTTCATTAGAGCTAAATTTGATATCTCCCGATATCCATAATTGTTATTTCAACAACATATTTTCTATTTGTCCTTGTGGTTGCAGAAAAAATTCACTGCCCTGTGCTATTTTGATCATCATTTGTGAAAGTAAAAAAAGAAAAGCTCCCGTCGATTGGAAATATGGTCTACTCGTGTGAAATATGTCAATTTGTTTTATTAAGGGCATATCTACATATTAAAATTAATACAGTTTATTTTCCATAATAACCCCCCAAATTTGGAAAAGAACCTCCATTCTTCAATTAGTCTGAATACAATTTATTACGCGTTTTCAAGATTAGTTACAGTGTCAGATTATTTTAATAGATTCAATTTCAGAAGATTTTTTTTTCAAAATTAATTACGATACTTATATTAAGAATATCCTATGCATTTTCCCTAAGCCCATATTATATAGATTTTTATGAATTACTAAAATCGGAAGGGGAAAAATGCTGAAAATTTGTACACGGATAAAATCGAATAAAATCTAGTTCTTTATAGGTTACTAGGGGGCTCTGCCCCCTGCTCGCTACGCTCACCATCCCTGATTTCACAGAGTCTTAAAACCTAGTAATGTATCCTATTTTAAAAACATGATGATGATGATATCATGAACGGCGACCATCTTCTGTAGTCAGGTTATAATGCTTTTTCATTTAACTGGTTATAATGCTTTTTCATTTAACTGGTTATAATGCTTTTTCATTTAACTGGTTATAATGCTTTTTCATTTAACTGGTTATAATGCTTTTTCATTTAATTCATCTTTTTTATTTTTAATATTCATGTGTAAACACAATTTTTATGACGTAATTTTCTTTATTTCCTGCTTTCAACACGTGATCATTTAATTATTATTTTAAATTTTCATTATTGTTTTTAATAGTCTCGCTCAAATACATTTCTTATTTGAGATAAAACATAATCTTTGCGCTTATTTAGAAATTGGCAACAATATAAAAAAATGACTTTATCAATTAAAGATTTTTTATTCGATTTTTAAGGATTTTTTGAGTTTTTATTGTCTGACCGTGATAATTTTTTGAATTTCTGAAAGCGTGTTATATTTCGCGTCTGGTGGTATGATTTTCGAATCCGTAGGATGGCTAGAAAAAAAGTAATCGCTCCTCAAAAAAGTCCCTAGCGAAAAAGCGATGAGAATAACCCGGAATATCTACGCAGATTTTCATTGGTCCATTTCGAAAGCATTACTTTTTTTATATATAGAAGGATAATCCATATGTTTCGATTATTAATTTAATAATTCAATTTTCATATCAAAAATACATTTTACCCCTTAACAGTTTTGCCAGTACATCGTACGTGGCAGAAAGTGATTGAATGTTCCATTAATCAAAGCTAGTTTTTAATTGTAATCCTCGCTTCATTTAATGACAAAATTATACTGATTAAATAAGTAGAATATTTTAGGTCGGAAAAAGTGAGGTTATGTCCTTTTTTTAGTTTATTGTGACATAAAGAGAAAGTAAATGTGAAGGGTTTCAACATTAAAAGATCATTTAAGGTTGTACAGTTTAAAATATTTGTTCTGAGAAAAATGCATTTGAGATACATTATGATGTGTTATTTTCATTGTTCATCTTTAAACGAGTATGGAAATGTACTTTTAACAAATATATGGCAAAATATTGATATTTTGAAAACTGTTACTGTAAATTTTAATGCAAAAACAAAAATGCGAATTTTAATCTTATCTATGCCTACCGTTTCCTCAAAGTTCTTAATGTTAAAAACCAGTTTAATTATAAAAGAAAAATATATATATATATTATATTTTCATTTTAATAATCATTACCTAATGCTTCTTCAGTAATGTCACGTTCAGAATTAATTGAAATCTCGTTGTTAAATGTCCTAATAAAGCTCTGACAGAAAATTGCGTTTCACCTCTCCTAAACGTCGAAATGTCTAAAATATTGGAATTCATAATTTAATGTCAATTGATGATCTCCCACAAGACTAGAAACATCAGACATGTCAAAACCTGTCACTTTTTAAAATGAAATAAAAGAAATTTAAATACTTTCAAATAAGAATTGTTATACTTTTGAAGTGTGACAGTTAAATTTCGTATCATAAACGTTTTCCAATTATAGGCAGCTGTATGTAAGTGAAATAATACAGTAAATATTTTAAATTAAATTTTTATAAAAATAACGAACTTTAAATCAAAGAAATGAATCGTAAACTAAGCTTAAATAGGTTTTATTTGTACTAATGCCATGGTATCAATATCTATTATTTTTCTTTATAAATTTGAATGCAAAAACTTTGATTTCTAGAAAAAATTTTTAAATATTAGAAGCATTTCAGCATTGTTACAAGTATAAAAGACATACCTGAATAATGAATATTTAGAAATGTTCAATAGAAATCTTCATATTATCTTTTGTTTCAACCCAGTAATATACATATACCAATTGTACTTAATTTGTAAATCTGCTTTTAAAAAATGATGCGGGAGAAAAATTTGGTTATTTAAAAGCAGAGATATTTTTAAATACTGATTAAATAAGAATATATTTTATTTGTGTGCAGCTTCATTATAAAAAAATCAAAATAGGAAGTATTATCTATTCTAAAAGCAAAATGGTAACATAGACTTTTCATAGAGTTGAATTCTTCCCTTTTTTTATTTTCCTTGCTTTACTTTACAGAAGTGTCAATGGAGATGCACATTGACTTTTATCCTCCCGTGTAGGAACAAAATTTCTTTTATTTATCCAAAAATGAAATTATTATTTTAATATTATTTAGGAAATTTAATTATGAAAATAAAGTACAATTTTGTAAAAGAAGCATATGATATATGAATAATACACTTTCAGTAATGTCATGTGCAGAATTAATGAGAATTTAGTCAAATGTTTTAACAAAACTCTGACTTATAATTGAATTTTACCTCTCCGAACCGTCGAAATGTCGAAAATATTGGAATTCAAACTATAATGTCAATTTACGATCTCCCAAAAGACTGGACACATCAGAAAAGTCAAAACCTGTCAAACTTTTTAAATGTAGTAAAAGAAGTTTAAAAAAGCTTCGAATGAAATTTTTGTACTTTTGAAATGTGACAGTTAAATTTCTTACTATAAAAGATTTCCATTAATGGTCTGCTGCAGATAAATGTAATAATACAGAAGGTATATAAAATGAAAAACAAACTTTAAAAAATCTTTAAATTAAAGAAATGAATAGTAATTGAACCAGGAATAGACTTTTCTATAGTCCTACGATTTCTATTAATTTTATTTTTAACATTTATAAGAAAACATTAATGCCTGAAAAATTTACCGAATATTCCGGCTTATACGGATTTTGAAACAAGAAAACTGATCAGATTCATCAGGTGCGCATTATATGCTGAAAATACAAATGAAAGCAAAAATTAAGAAAATATAAGCATAAGAATTGGGATTTTTAAATTAATTTACAAAAGTTAAAGACAATTATCTGAATGAATGAGAGTACAGTTTGAAACTCTTTCTGGGAATTCAATGAGATATGCTTGATAGTGGCGTGGTAGTTCGATAAGTTAACGGCCTGACACAGAAATGGCGCAAATATGACCAAACAACAATGAAGATTGGAAAGTATGATCCTGTATATGACATGCTGTCGAGACGCGTGAGTTTATTGGTTATTGCTTGGCGATAAAATAAAGTAAAGAAGTTTTGACGTTTCCAAAAAATAGATAAAATTAAAGCTGTCATAAAACACTTTGTTATAAAAGGTTTAACCCACATGGACTTACAAAAAGTGTTACATTCCACTTTAAAGGATTTTTCTCCTTCGTACTGGACGATAAAAAAGTGGGCTGCCGAATTTAAACATGGTCGGACATCCATTCAGTATGATAAACGCTCAGGACACCCAAAAACCGTTACGACCGACGAAATCGTCTCAAAAATTTACAATGCCATATTCATTTATCGCCGATTGAAGATACACGAACTTGATGACATTGCAAATATCTCGATAGACCACGTCCGCTAAATTTTTCTGGATGTTTTGGGTATGAAAAGTTTTCCACTTGATGGGTGCAGCTTCTTGAACGTCAACCAAAAACTTCGAAGAATGAACATTCCACACGAGTGTTCTCAAATGTTACAAGAGCCTACGTTGAAAAATAAAATAAAATTTTGTCCAAAAACTTGTGTTTTATTTGTCAGGACGAGAGGAGAACTTTTCAAACCGCCCTCGTACAGGGTTGCACTAAAGAATTTGCACACAAGAGTATATATGAAATGTATTGAATTTCAAGGTGATTGCTTTGAAAAATAAAACGAAATTTTTTCAACAATCTTGTGTTTTCTTTGACTGGCTGGGAACTTTTCAAACTTTCCTTACTTCTGATTTGTTGATTGTCCTTTATGTTTTGTGTACTACTTATTGTACATTTAATATCATTTATTGTATTGTCATACTACACATCTCATGAAACTCGATTTACATATAAGGGTATGCGTGCAATTCAGAGAAAATACCTCAAACTAGAAAACGCAGTTTAAGGTGCGCGCTATGTGCTGGAATATACAGTAGTATACATTTTCACCAATAGCAGCATTTGAGAATTTTTAAACTTTTAACAAATAAGCCTTATTTATGAACGATTGTAATACAAAAGATAAATCATACAGTTTTCTTTTGCAACAGAAACTTTTGTATTTACTATGAAGTTTGTCAAAAAATTGCAAAAATGCATTTAAACACGTAACTATAAAGTAAAATATAAAAGTGATTTCAAGTAATTGTTTCTTAAATAATTATGCTTATACATATACTTATTACATGCCAGATGGAGTGGTTTTCTACAACAGAGTTATTTTTGTGGTAACCTTTTATTGTTAATCCATATTCATTTATAATTCTATTGACTGCAGTAGCACTGTTTTTGATATCGATGGTCCTAAATTATAGTTTTTGATGTTAATCTGCAAAAAGAATTGTACACGGTACGACGGCTATTTCACAAACGTACTATATACCTTAATATCTTATTCAAATTTCCTAGTGATTAGCCCTTTTTACGAATATTAGAGCTTAGAAAGTCGAAAAGTTATAAAAAAAATCAGGAAGACTAACATACCAATTTTTGATCATGGTAAAATCAATGGGTACCATCATTACCAAAAACAAAATAAAAGGAAAATCAGAACATTCGTTCTAATATTTATGAGTGCACATACATTAAAAAAATACATACAAATATACATTCTTTAATCCATTTGTTGGAAGTCGATTTTAAGAGACTGAGAGATAACTGGAAATGCTAGTGAAAATCCATGTAATTTTCAAATTTTCTTAAAATTCAATATAAAATCATATTTTGCTTTGTGTACCTGCAGTATAAATAATTTGAGTGTGGAAATAATTACCTGTTATAAAGTCAAACACTTATTTAGACATTTCATACTTTTGATTTTTTTTTACTTTCATTAGTTTCCATATTAAATTTCCACTATTTCTGACGATATATGTCTTGACAATTTTATTCAATAACTGAAACTTTGAATACCAGCCATCTCGTTCAGCCTGTCAATTTTCACAGAATAACTAATTTACTGAAAATATAAAAGTTTCACCACTTATCAAAACGCCGTCTCATAAGATATGAAGCGGGTCTTAGATCTTATTATTAAACTGAAATTTCATGATGTTATTTCATTTTCATCGAAAGTATTCGCTTGTCCAGAAAGTTCGTGCCGGTTGGGAAAATCAATTCGCACCGGACAATTCTATCATTTAATTATTTATTATACACGTGAACAGGTGAACAGGTGAAATGTTCAATGGGATACCTAGTTTGTAAAACTCAACTCCCAGAATATGAGTATATGTGTATGATATCTTGAGAGAGCCATTTAAATAAGTTTAAAATATATTAAGGTAACAAAAAAAAGTAAAAGAGAGCATAAAATGCGTTAAATTATAGTTTAATGCAATGAGAGAAAGTTTATAATAATAATAGGTAATTATCAGTGTTGGGCAGAATCTGATTACAAAGTAATCAAATTACAGATTAAATTATATTATAATCTCCTCACTATGCAATCGATTATCATGTAATCATTACAAAGTAATTTGAATATAATCTGATTATCGCATAATCTGATTACCGTGTAATCGATTACAAGACAATTCTAATTTTCTGTTTTAAAATATAATTAGATTAATCTGTAATTAGATTAATTTGTAATTAGATTACAAGACACTTCCGATTACGTTTTCAATTGTATAATCCAATTAACCTGTAATGGATTACAAGATGATTCCGATTACGTTTTTAGTTGTATAATCCAATTAACCTGTAATGGATTATAGGTGAATTTCGATTACGTTTTTAATTATATAATCTAATTAACCTGTAATGCATTATAGGAAAATTCCGATTACGTTTTTAATTGTATAATCCAATTAATCTGTAATGGATTATAGGTGTATTCTAATTACATTTTTAAGAATATAATTTAGATTAAATTGCAATCTGTTACAAGTTAATGTCAGTTATGCTTGTTCAGAATACAATTTGGTTAACGTGTAATGTAATGCAACTAAATCTTAATTAAATTCTATAAAATGTATTTAAATTAAACTGCAATCTATTACGAGCTAATTCTAATTGCATTTTTAACACTTTCCAACAAAGTTGAAAAGTGTTTATGAATTTAGTTTGTCTGTCTATCAGTACTCTAATGCGCGTAAATATACTCGGATTTCCATGCAATTGATATATGTTATTGAGGTTTACTGTGGTATGATTGGTATAGAAAATGAAGTATGTAGCATGTAATTTACAGAGACACTCAAAAGAATTCTTTTACATTACAGCATATTAGGAAAAATCGCTTGCGGTGTATTTTAATGATGTTACTGTATTTCAAACATATTGAATTTAATTTATATCGCTGAGGTGCATTACAAGATGTTTACTAAAAATTATGGAGTACATAATAGCATTCACCGTTCATCTACAGAGACACACAAAAATTTCGGTTACAGTACTGACTATGAACAATAATTGCTAAAAATACGTTTTTTTTTCAGTTGTTGCACGCGTTTTTGAATGTAACTATTTTTTTATATTGCTTGGTTTGTATAAATTCTATAAATCATATACAGAACTGCACAAAAGTTCTCTAGTACACTGACTTTTATAGACGGAAACTCCGAATGGGAATTTTCAACCGTGTTAATAACCGAATTAAATTTTAGCATACTGCTATGTAGTATATATACAAATCTATTAATATGCAGAGCTTCAGAAAAAAAATCTGATATTTTTTCGATTATTAATGGTATTTACTGCAATTGGGTTCTCAAATATGCTATGCATTTTCCAACTTCTGTACTGAGTCAGATATACCGATTTCAGCCTGTTCGTTATTATGAATACTCCATAATTTTACAAAGAGATAGGTTGTTTTTATAGGGATTTTACCCCCCAAAAAGTAAATACATGAGTTTTAAACTATTATGAAATGTTAAAAACTACTTACCGCTCTCAAAAGAACGATTTTACAGTATTCTTAAACTATAGATCTTAAATATCTGTGGTTTAATTAATTAATATAATGTATTTAATTTTTTATAGATAATCTAACGATTGGGAATGCAATGTTAAAAATGAAGGAATATTAAATTAATCCATCCCGTGGACATACAACATTTCGGTTCCGACACTTTGGTCTTGTGTTTAAGTCGCAGCACTTCGATCCTGACATCTGGGTCCCAGTGCCATTTCAGTCCCACAAAGTGACATAATTTTACAGAAGACATTGTCTTTTTTTTTTTTTTTTTTTTTTTTTTTTTTTTTTTTTTTTTTTAATCCAAAACCACGTGAATTTTACTACAGTGCGAATATAAGTACCCCATAATCACAAACACATATAACTCGAAACCTGTATCGACACCAACACAAATATCGTATGATAAACGTAACCGTTTTAGAAAAGGGGGGGGGGTGCTCTATAGATTTGTTTATAGAAGCCCTCGCATATTTTGGTGTACCAAAATATAAGGTGCTGGCAAATTAAAACAATTATAACTTAAGCTGTAATTATCGTAGAACACTGATATTTTGTATGGTAAACGTAATCTTTAAAACGGGGAGGGGGACGTTGTTGGTGTTTTTAACAGAAGCCCCTAACTATTAGTATAGCGTAAATATAAGGGCCCGATAACTATACACACTTACATCTAGGATCCAAATTGTCGCAGAACATACAAATTTCATATGATAAAAGGAATCGTTTAAAAGGAGGAGGAAGGGCTTTTTTTTGGTCCTGTTTGCAATTAGTAATATTTTCTTGAAATTAATCTAGTGTTTATAGTTTAAAAAAAGTTTTATATTTAATATCGAAATTCATGGAATTTCTGTTTACGTTTTCGTGCATTCTTTTGATGGAAAAATAATTTTTCACTTGTTTGGGTAATATTGGAATATATATGTTCATTTATTTATTATTCTCTAATTGATTAAAATAGTTTAAAGTCATCCATCGGGTTCGTTATCAGATTTCCACCCAGCCCACGAAGACATATTTTATCAGCGCATTTTTTATTTTAAACTTCTTGCAATTACGAATATATTCAAGGTGATTCAGCATTTATGGTTGAAAAAAATAAAGTTTTATATTTAAAATTCAAATTCTTCGAATTTCTGCATGTATTTTTATGCATTATTTTGACGAAAAATTAATTTTTGTATTTTTGAGTAATATTTTAATATTTTAGTTCTAATTAATCATTATTTTGTAATTACTTAAAAATACCGTAAAGCGTAGTTTTGCATTGGGTCGGGTAATCCGATTTCTACAGCGGAATTGAAGTGGGCTGGGGGAAAGCCACACATTCAAGGGATCGGCGAAACTGCAATTTTCCGTTTGTTGCTCACAGGCTATCAAAGCCTGAGAGTAAATGTGCCCGCAGGTTCTGTATGTACGTATGTATGTACGTATGTATGTACGCATGCATGTATGTATGTACCGTATGTACGTAAATGCAGGCAGGTAACGCAATAAATCTTGATAGAAATATCCGATTTGCTTCAGATTTTGTATATAATTGATAAGGCGCTGAAAGGCGATTTTGTATATAATTGATAAGATTCTGATAAGGCGCTTCCCTGATTAGTTTTGGGGGTTCATTGGTTAAGTATAAAGGGGGGAGACACGGGGGAGTAATCACCCCTTAATTTAGATAAATTGGTTTTTCATGCAGAATTATCGGATTTGTTTCAAATTTTGAAAGTAGGTTCATTCTGACAAGACACTTCCCTGATTAGTTTTGGGGGTTCATTGTTTAAGTATAAAGGGGGAAAACGGGGGGCTAACCCCCTTTTAATTTAGATAAATGGGATTTTTGTGCAGATTTATCCGATTTAACTTCAAATGTTGTACATACGTTCATTCTGATAAGACGCTTCATTAAATAGTTTTGGGGGTTCATTGTTTAAGTATAAAGAGGGGAACGGGAGGCTAAATCGCCCCCTTAATTTAGATAAATTGGTTTTTCATGCAGAATTATTCGATTTGCTTCAAATTTTGTATGTACGTTCATTGTGATAAGGCGCTTTCCTGATTAGTTTTGGGGATTCATTAGTTAAGTATAAAGGGGGGGGGACGGGGGCTAATCCTCCCTTAATTTAGATAAATGTGTTTTTCATGCAGAATTATCCAATTTGCTTCAAATTCTGTATATAGATTCATTGTTATAAGGCTCCTCTCTGTTTAGTTTTTGGGATTCATTGGTTAAGTATAAAGGGGGGGAGGGGAGATAATTCCCCCCTTAATTTAGATAAATGGGTTTTTCATGAAGTTTTATCCAACTTGCTTAAAATTTTTATATAGTTTCATTCTGAGAAGGCGCTTCCCTGATTAGTTTTGGTCGTTCATTGATTAAATATAAAAGGAGGAACCCCCCCTTAATTTAATAAATGGGTTTTTTCATGAAGAATTATCCAATTTGCTTCAAATTTTTATATAGTTTCATTGTGATAAGGCACTTCCCTGTTTAGTTTTGTGGGTTGATTTGTTAAGTATGAAGGGGGGAGGGGTGAACTGAGGCTAATCCTCCCCATAATTTATTGTCAATTTCTATATTTTTTGAGGGCATTATTCTTTGAAATAAGAGTGTAATATACATTTAATGTGAACAGCCTGTGAGATCAATGTCATTAACTGGGCACTTTTCCTTTTTTTAGCTAACATAGGCTATCAAAACCTGAGAGCTAATGTGCCCGCAGGTTCTGCATGTATGTGTGTACGTATGTATGTACTTAACGCGATAACTCTTGGTAGAAATATCCGATTTGCTTCAAATTTTGTATATAGGCTCATTGTGACAAGGCTCTTCCTAATTAATTTTGGGGGTTCAGTTATTAAGTATAAAGGGGGAATGGGGTTAATCCACCGTCTCTTAATTTAGATAAATGGGTTTTTCATGTAGAATTATCTGATTTGCTTCAAATTTTGCATATAGGTTCATTGTAAAAAGATGCTTCTTTAGTTAGTTTTGGGGTTCATTGGTTAAGTATAAAGAGCGGGGAACGGGGGCTAATCCCCCATTAATTTAGATAAATGTGTTTTTCATGCAGAATTATCCGTTTTGCTTCAAATTTTGTACATAGTAGTTTTATTGTGATAAGGCGCTTCCCTGCTTAGTTTTGGGGGTTCATTGGTTAAGTATAAAGGGGGTAACGGTGGCTAATCCCCCCCTTAATTTGATAAATGAGTTTTCCATGCAGAATTATCCAATTTATTTCAAATTTTGTATATAGTTCCATTGTGATAAGGCGCTTCCCTGATTAGTTTTGGGGGTTCATTGGTTAAGTATAAAGGGAGGAACGTAGGGGGGCTAATCCCCCTCAATTTATTCTCGATTTCTTTATTTTGCGAGAGGTATTATTCTTTGAAATAAGAATATAAAATACAATTAGTGTGAAGAGCTTGTGAGCTCAATGCCATGAGTTTAACTGCGCACTTTTCCTTTTATTTTGTCATTTTCCGATTATTTAAATTTTGCTATATTTTATTACTAATTCTACAGGGTGCCAACCAGAAGTGCAAAATGTAGGTTCCAATGGACCGATTGCCGTCACTAAATTTTTAGTATTATTCGCCTAATAAAAAGAGAAAATTTAGGCGAAGTATACTAATAAAATTTAGGCGAAGAATACTAAGAAATTTAGTGGTGGTAATTGGCCCATTGGCACCCAGTTTTTACACCCCTGGTGTCAACGGTCACAAAAAGTTTATGAATTTTAAAAATAGGTTGCTTCGAAGCTCATACATTTAACCCTTCTCCACTATATGAATGTCAGCATTTATGTTAAACAAGATTTATTCTAATCTAAAACCTGAAAAGAAAAAAAACTGTGCCATATAGTTCATCCATCTTTTTTAGGGTTTCGTTCATCTCACGAAACCCTATTACTCCCGCTCCGTTGTCTGTCCGTCACAGAGCCTTTCTCAGAAGCTATATAACTTACAGGCATGACAATTTGTGTACTTATAGCTAAATGTCTACTATGAAGCTCAAAATAATAAAATCTGAAAAAATCGTATTACTTTAACCCTTAACCGGAAACGTACCGTCTGTGAGACGGTTGCGTCTACATATCTACCCTTTATGCAAAAATGAACGTCTCCTCAACCTTATCACGCCATCTAATCGTTACACTATTGGTCCTCTCCACCCCGACCCATTTGCAACACCTGCGCTTTTTTAGTTGTTGAAAGAAAAAATATTTTCTTTTGAACGCAGTCTGTCAGACGGCATGTTTCCGTTTATGTAATTTTTTTCTTTGGGATATCAAGATGGCGGGGCCGTCAATGCTAGTACGCTATGGTGATAAAGACTTTGAAGAGACTATTTTGCGATGGTTTGATGAAGTAGGAATTGACATAAGCGATGTTGAAAGTATTTCAGATGATGAATATATAAATTCTGAACACCAAAGTGATTCAACATCGTCAGAAAATTCTAATGAAAGCAAAAATGAAGAAATAAGAAATGATGAAACAGTAGCAGATGCAGATACGAAATATATATATGAAAAAATTCGGTACTGATGGTCTGTTTAAAAAGTTCGCTCCGCGTCAAGAACAAGAAAACACAATATTATAAAAGTGCCAGTTTTAAGAGGGAAAGCTAGTGATCTCGGAGAAAAGGCAGATCTATTCTCTCTCTGGCAGTTGTTATTTACAAATGATATGTTACTGCATATAGTGAAATGGACAAACCATAAAATAATTCAAATTCGAATGAAATATAATATTCTGGACAGTAATATGAAAGAAAGTAATATGGAGAGACGACTAGAAAATCCCCAGCTACCCCGGGAATTGCGCCTTATAATAGCTCGCATTCTGCAAAAACCTGTTGAAAATGTGCCCCAGGTAGATGATGACTTAATATTTTTCAAACGCAAAACATGTTTTTTGTGTCATAGAACCAACCATAGAATGACAAAATATCTGTGTGTACAGTGCCGGAAGCTTGTATGCATGCAATGCTCCAAACCTAAATGCAATGATTGCATAAAAAACGCTGAGATTTAGAACATGCTTCAATATTTACTATTAAATGTTTTGTCAATTTTACTGCATAATATTTTTTTTAATTCATATTCTAGTAATATATATCAAAATATTTGCATTTATTTCATTATTTTGTCGCAAATGTAAATATTTGAATAATAGTGTGTAATTTTGAAATATTTCCTGTCTCCGAGATTCAAAACTTATTTCTATGCTGTTATATTAAAAATTTGTTCCTGTTATTTCATTACTACTAAAGAATAAACGTTTAAGTTCACTATTTGGTAAATTATTAAGAGTTGTTTCCTTTTTTTAAATTTTATAGCAATTTTTAAAATTTAGCTGTCTCACAGACGGTGCGTTTCTGTTTGTGTTCTGAATTTTCACGTTTCCGGTTAAGGGTTAATATAGAGAGATAAAAAAAAAATTAACAGCCTTTTTTTATTAAATTTAATCAGTTTTCGTTATAGCAGTTGTCAACAGTTAAAAATCCACACTAAAATTCTTTCTACTGTAATTAATTTTCTACTGAAAGATTTCCACGTGTAAATGAAAATGAAATAAAAAGTTTCACTAATTGTAAAAAATATCAATATGACGTCATATTGGTAATAAAATGGAAATTTTCAAAGATTTCTCAATAATACAAGGAGTATGAGTATGTGTATGTACAGAGAGCAGATTAATATCACGTCATTACAGAATTAAAAAGAAAATTAATCTGACGTCCTATTGGAAGTTTAACGGATTTTTCAAATGTTTGAGAATAATACAAAGCGAGTATCAATATGAGTAATATAAAATAGTAAATATATGAGTTTGACGAACGTATTGAATCATGATAAAAACCAGATTATGGAAATATTCGCATATTTTATCATTTTGAATGTGTACAACATGTTTAATTTTGAAATTATTATTATTTTTAAATGTCGCATTTAGTCCACAGGACAGATATTATTATGACAGAGTATAATAGCGGGCTTTGCCCGCTATCGGGCCTGTTCAGATATTTGAAAAAACGGAGTTTGTTATAAAGGGAGTTACATATGTTTTAATTATCGAGGGTGAAACATTTTTCTTAATTAATGCATTTATTTTTCTTTTAATGTTACGTGAACGACGTCACGGGTAACAGCTAGTAAAATATAAAATAACTAATCTTCCGTAATCTGTGGGCAAGGTTAGCTCCAAACATGGACGTTTGCTAGCAACAATATAATTTAAAATCAATGTAGATACTTTTAAAGAACTGTCATGAAAAGTCTCACTTTCTAAAATACGCAATTTGGCAGTAGGACCTGGATTACAGAGGATTACGCAATAGGTTTAAATATCTATTTTATATAATTGTTTTTATATATATATCACATTTAGTCCACATGACAGATATTATTATGACAGAGTGTAATAGCGGGCTTCGCCCGCTATCGGGCCGGTTTAGATATTCGAAAAAACGAGAAAAATAGACCAGTAAATTTTTACTTTATAAAAAACATGACTTTTTTTGTTGTTGTTGCTAAATAAAATTTATTTGCATTTATTAAAGAAAGGATAAAGTGTTTTGAAAGGAATATTAAACGAAACTCTTTGTGCGATCTTCGATCACACTTACCCACGTGTTTAGGGTTTCGTTCATCTCACGAAACCCTATTCTTCTCGGTTCTCTGTCTGTCCGTCAGAGTGTCCGTTATCAGAAACCGTATAAGTTAGAGACTTCAAATTGTCTGTACCTACAGCTGAATACTTACTGTCACACTGATAATCATAAAACTTTGAAAATATCTTCATTAACACAATATATTAATTAAAACCCTAAAAACCCCCTCATTAATGAAAAAAAATCAACTAAAGCGTTGAATTTAATCAAACCGCAATCTGAAACTCCAGAAGAGGGGAAAGGGTTGCCATGGTCATTGCACTTCAATGGCGATAACAGATTGAACGTTTTCAAAAACACCTCTATCTCACATAAACTATTCCACCTGGGAACGTGAAATTTCTGACACACACACACACAAAATTAGCTTTCAGAATTTCTAAAAATATTTTAATTACGCCCATTAGAAGTGTAAATAACAATTCAAAATCGATTTGAATAAATTCGCTTAATTTCCTTCCATTGGAAAACCACAGACGAACAATCCGACACCTGTTCACGCAGATCAAAGATGGCGGACTATGCATTTTTCAGGCTCTATAGATTTTTTTTTTATTATTGCATTTATCGAATTGAAATTAATACATCTATACATATTTTTTTTTTTACTGCGAAGACAGAAATCTATTATTTATAAAGTTGGCGTGATTAGAACGGAAATTACGAATTAATTTTTTGTTAATGAATTTAATTTTTATCAGAATCAAAAGAAAATTTGCAGCTGGTTGTGAAGTTGGAAGACTTATGCCATTTATGAGCGAGACATCCCGGCCCTTCACTTTTCGTCTCAACTGTTGAAGGGAGGGAAAAAAACGCTGATTTTTTTAATATTGCATTTACCAATTTGAAAATATTGTATATATATGCATATATTTTTTCGGTGAATCCCGAAATCTAATTTTTATAAAGATTACAGTATTAGAACCGAAATTATATTTTATCATAAAATGCTGATTTTTTTTTTTATAAAACAAAGAAATATAATGCTAATAGACAATGCTGTAAATAATAATGCGAAAATGTATTTTTATGTATACTTTTCAAAAAATATATCGCATTTAGTCCAAATGACAGATATCATTCGCCCGCTGTCGGACCTGTTCATATATTCAAAAAAACGAAAAAATAGACTGGTAAATTTTTACTTTATAATAAAAGATGACTTTTTTTGGAAAAAGAAATTTATTTGAATTTATTAATTAAATGATAAAGTATTTTGAAAGGAATATTAAGCGAAACACTTTGTGCGATCTTCGATCACATTTATCCACTTGTTTTTCCTATCTTTTTTTTTTTTTCGTTTGTTTCACACAACTTCTTTTTTCATCTTCGCAAATGACTGGTTAAATTCAACATTCAATTCATTGAATCTGCTTCTGTTTTACCTCAATAGCTTTTCATACTGTGTCAGTAAAAACAGTTTGTATGTTGTTAGCACTGGGGTGTAATTTAAGAGGGCTGGTGGAGAGCACCCCGTAATTAACTTAGATTGTAGCAGCCTTCAGAAATCAGACAACATGAGATAGTTTTCTTGTATATCATTTTTTAAAGAATGAATTTATGAAATTGATTAATTTCGTTCATTAAGTTTAAAATGCAAACAACGAAGTGTGTTTGGGCAATCCAATTTTTTTAATGCGCAAAATATATACGTTTTCAAAATTACTTGGAAAATTAAAAAAATAGTAAACTATATAAAGCAGGGAAAGGGTTGATTTAAGACCTAATTTCGTCACTATAAATTAAAAAATAGGTTCCATATCCATAAGGTAACATCAGTGTTAAATCGATTCATCACTAGATCGCGATGTTAGATTGATGATAAATTTTGACATCGTTCTATCCTAATTATAAATATAATATGCTGACAACTTAAAACACTTATAACTTGAATTGTAATTATAGTAGAACACAAATATTTTGCAGAGTAAACGTAATCTTTATAAAGAAGAACATTGTCGGTTCTTTTGACTAAAATCTGCTAAATTTTAGCATAGCACAAATATAAGGACTGCGTAACCTCAAGCACTGATAAACTGTCGTAGACAACACTAATTTTTTTAGGTAAACTCAATCGTTTACCTTATTAAAATCAGGCTTTGTGTGCCATAATTGTTTGGCCCTTTTTAGGTGCGTTCGTAATTATATAAATATGTAGTACCTATATAATCGTCGTCTGGTCGAGTGATGAGCGATTCTGAAATAATCGAGAATCGATAAACATCGATGTCGTATAAAGCAACATCGATAAAAAAATAATCTTTTCTCAAATTCTAGTATCGATGTTCTAGAATCGATTCTCATACAGATACTGCAAAAAGAGTAAAATTGATCAATCAATTGGCAGAAAATTTGATCGAGAATCTTTATAACTGGGGATTTGACAGTAGATCGATATTTCTGGCGCTCATTTCATTTTTCTAACAGTATCTAGTCTTATCTTAAAATGAGTCTATGAAATTTTAGGCTATTTAGAAAAGGACTAGCTGTTTGTCCAAATATAGTGTTGTACCCGACCAGAACCTGAAAAATCCAAATGGAATCAACCCGACAGAAAAATTCTATCAAACTATAATCCGATCCAAAAAGGAGAAAATAATTTTAGTCGACACGGCAGCCGTATCGGAGATCCGAACCTGAAAATTGAAGTTAACCCGAAACCCGAACCAAACCCAACAAAGAATTCCATTGAACCGTAATCCGATCTGAAGATGACAAAAAAATTTCCGTAGAAATGCAACCCGACACCAAACTTGAAATTTCAGTTAATCCGAAACCCAACCCGAATCAGACAAAATAAAATCTATCGGTCCGTAACACGATCCAAACCCGACAAAATAAATTCTGTCACCACGCAACCCGATCCGAACCTGAAAGCCAAAGAAAAAATTTCATCGAACCGTAAACTAAACCGCAACCGAATAAATAAATTCCTTCATCTCGCAACCCGAAGAATAAGTTATCTAAGTTATATACACTATATTCGCAATGATGACCGGTCACTTGCGATTTTAGACGTTTTGTTAAATATCTGGAAAGATACATGAGGAATTATCCTGAAACTTCAGGTGTGTAAACAACGTGATAGACGTCATATATTTCCGCGAAGATTTTTTCACGAAACCCCATAAAGGGGCATCAACAAATTGAAGAAAAACGAATATCTTTTGGCTAACCCTGTAAAAACTAATATTGCAAAAGCATTCAAACTTTAGATTATGATTAAGTGGCTTATTGTAATAATTTGGGTTCATTTTTATAAAGATAGCATGTATACTCGAAGAGAAATTAAGGTTTTTATAAAAACAGTCCCAAATTTTACCAAGTTTTTTGCTTATAATTTGCAGAGTTTTTAATATAAAAACAAGTTATTTTCAGAAAATATAGACAAACAAAATTGTACACAACACCCTGCAATCAGAATTAAAAAATAATAAAAATTATATGAAAAATGAGCAGGTTTACTAAATATTGTTTCACTGCGCATGCGCGAAATTCAATCAAAATATACTGTACATAATATATTAGCTAAATATATAGACTAACTTTTATGAAAGTCTCAAAAACATAGCTTGAAAATTCTGTTAGTAATCGTCGATAGAATAAGCTCGAAATTCGCTGTTCCCAAAAGGAAGCAAAAAGATGAGGGGTTGTATCAAATATAGAATGCGAGACACTTCATTCTTATTATGTCAACTTTTATAAGCTAGTATATTTGGATACAACCCCTCATCTTTTTGCTTCCTTTTGAGAACAGCGAAATTCGAGCTTATTCTATCGACGATTACTATGAGAATTTTCAAGCTATGTTTTTGAGACTTTCACAAAAGTTGGTCTATACATTTAGCTAATATATTATGCACAGTATATTTTGATTGAATTCGCGCATCCGCAGAGAAACAATATTTAGTAAACCTTCTCATTTTTCATATAATTTTTATTATTTTTTAATTCTGATTGCAGGGTATTGTGTACAATTTCTTTTGTCATATTTTCTGAAAATAACTTGTTTTTATATTAAAAACTCTGCAAATTATAGGCAAAAAACTTGGTAAAATTTGGGACTGTTTTTATAAAAACCTGAATTTCTCTTGGAGTATACATGCTATCTTCATAAAAGTGAACCCAAATTATTACAATAAGCCACTTAATCATAATCTACAGTTTGAATGCTTTTGCAATATTAGTTTTTACAGGGTTATCCAAAATATATTCGTTTTTCTTCAATTTGTTGACGACCCCTTATGGGGTTTCGGGAAAAAACATTCGCGGAAATATATGACGTTTATCATGTTGTTTACACTCCTGAAGTTAGAGGATAATTCCTCATGTATCTTTCCAGATATTTAACAAAACGTCTAAAATCGCAAGTGACCGGTCATCATTGCAAATATAGTGTATTATCTATATTTTATGTAAGTTACTTTGAAAATTAAAAACTACTTATACTATACAATACAAGTGGAGGGGGTGATTTAAGATGTATATATATATATAACAAAAAAAAAAAAAAAAAAAAAAAAAAAGGTTTTCATATTTTAAAGGTAACATCGGATTTCAATCACCTTATCTCTAAATCGCGATATTACATAAATAATAAACCGATTTAAGAAATTTCTATCGAGTGCAAACCTAAATAAAGTGCTGAAAACTTCAACCATTTATAATTCGAGCTGTGTTCGTCCTGGAACACTCATATTTTATATGGTAAACGTAATATTTATAAAAGGCGGGGCAATGTCCGTTTTTTAATAGGAACCCCTAAATTTTAATATAGCGCGAATATGATGCCATGATAACCACAATCACTTAGATCTTGCTACAAATTTCGTATGGTAAACGTAAACATTTTAAGGGAGTTGGTTCTGCGGATATTTTTATAGATAAAATACCGCTGCAACATATACAGCCCAAATTATAACTGATTAATGTTCATGGCACCTTGTACTTATGATATATTAAAATTTGAGGGGTTTGATAAGAAATCGATAAATCCTCTCTAAATGATTGCGTTTAACGTAAGAAATTTTTGTGGGCAGCTTTAATTTGTATCCGAGTTAAATGTGTTTGTGATTATCGGGCTCTTACATTCATGATATACTACAATTTAGGAGGCTCCGATTAAAAAAAAAGAGAATGTCTAATATAAAGTTATGTCACGTTGCTCAAACACACACATTTTTTGCGCGGTGTGACAATTTAATCATGAGTTATAATTTAATTTTTTCAGCCTCTTATATTCAGCTTTTTATAAAAATTGGGTGATGATAAAAAAAACGGTAATGGATCCTGATAATGTATACTCATGATATTGAACCGTACAACGTTTGGTGGGCGTATGGTGATTACAGTCTGAGTTACAGGGACAAACCGAAATGGCATGACCCCTCATGAGCAAGCCCTTTATAAATTTTACGTGCTACGGCAATTAAAACAAGAGTTATATGTATTTTAAGTTGTAAAGATTTTTTGGTATACACAAAAATATGGGAAGCTTAAAAAAAATCGACAGATCCCCCCTACCCCACCACCTGTAAAACAATTACTGTTACCATACGAAATTTGTGATTGAACCTTGCGACAATTTAGACTCCAGTTATAAGTTCTTTTTGTTATCGAGCCCTTATTTTTGTTAAACTATCTTTAGTATAGCACGAGTATAGTACAAAATAATTCAGGCATGTGTTCATCTATTGTTAGAAATTGCTGAATGTGAATTTTCAACCTATTATGCATTTTCTCACTAAACTAAATTTTAGCGTACAATGTAGGATACATGCAAATCTACATTATACATACCAAATACAGTGTTACACAACATAATTGGAGTATTTTTCCCGGGTATGGTTGGATAATTCCTGAAATCTGGTTTTACATGTGTAATTAGAGTTGCAAAATTTCGGTTTATTCACAGGTTTATTTCCAATAGACCCGGTTTATTCCCAGGTTTATTCCCAAAAGGCTTGGTTTATTCCCCAAAAAACAAGTTTATTCCTGAAAAAGTCGGTTTATTCCCCGGTTTAAACCGGGTTTTTTTCTAGCCTTTGCAACTCTATGTGTAATGCGTTTGCTAAGATGTTTACTTTGGTGTTTTATTTACCTTATTAAACAGCGAAGTTTTGTTAAAATATTCTAGTGCTGGAAAGTGTTTAGCAGCATGATTGACGCAAAGAAGAAAGTATTCGATTCGTAAAAAAACTCCAATTCCGTTTTTGAAGGATTTATGCGTTTTAGAATGTCACGATTTGACTGCTTTTACAAAATGTCTGTCTGTGTGTCTGTATTTGACAAAAATGCTCTGGGAATTCTATCTTAAGAACTAAAGCACGAAACTTACTAAAATTTGAGATTCTGTTAGACCTTGATATAAGTTAACGCTGATTAGTTGTTGGTGTAAATCGTCCAACAGGTGGCACTGTTATACCTTATTTTTTATGATTTCCGAGATAGCTATATATCTCAAGAACTATTGCACGGATTTTCATCATACTTCAGGTTCAGTTATACCTTGATATAAATTGGTGCTGATCAGTTTTAGCCTAAATTGCGTGACAGGTGGCACTGTTATGCTTAAATTTTCATGTTTTCCGCGACAGCTATATCTCAAGAACTAGTTCACGGATTTTCAACATACTCCAGATTCAGTTAGACCTCTATAAATTGGTGTTCATTAATTTTTGTATTAATCGCTCAACAGGTGGCGCTGTTATGCCCTATTTTGCATGATTTCCGCAATAGCTCTATCTCAAGAACTAATACACGGATTTTCATCAAACATCAGATTCAGTTATACGTAGACGTTGACATAAGTTGCTGCTGATTAAGGTTTGGTGTAAATCGCCCAACAGGTGGCGCTTCTATATAGCGCACTTTTCAAATTTTCTGCCATAGATATATCTTAAAGAATTAATTCACGGAATTTCGAAAATTTCATATTCTGTTACCCAGCTAGAAAATATTTGCACTTTTTATGCAAAAAAGTATCAATAGTACACAATTTGTGCAAAAAAAGTGAAAATTTTTGAATATTTCAAAAGTGTACACTTTGTGTGCAAATTATATGCACTTTTTATACATACAAAAAAATGCATCTTTTTTGTTTTCAGAAAGTGTGCACATTTTTTGCATAAAATAACTGCATACTCCGTGTTCGCAAAAAGTGTGCATTTTTTATGCACAAAAGTCTTTATTTTTTATGGATGTAAAACTTTGTATATTCCAAGTTTTGATTATTCTATGCATGTGTTACCAATTCAAAATCTGTAATTTTTTTCAAATGTGCACGTTTTTCCTATTACAACACAATATTCCCTAAAAAGTGCATTTCTACGTCACAGATTGTGACCTCTTCCACCAATATTTTCGCCTCACCCTTTGAGGGATGTGAAGGAGAGGGGGGAGAGTGTAAAAAATATTTCACACTTTCTGTTGCTCTATGACCTGAAATTTGACTGTAATAATATAAGATTACATTTTTTCTCAACATTTTTTAATAATAATTACTAACCAAATGTACAGGTTCTTAAAATTTGCAAATAAATGTTTAAAATGCAAAACAAAATGCAAGATAAATGTTTAATATTCATAGTTCACGTCAAACATCATCGGCGCAACCAGGGGGAGGGAGGTTGTAACCCTCCGCCCCCCGGGACGTATGTTGAGTTTGGAAGAATTGGACGTATATACATATGTTCATATTTTATAGATATTATGAAGAAAAATATAGCTTTAAGACACATATTTTACTGTAAATTATTTTTAAAAAAATTGATAAAATTATTTTTTTTTTTGAAAATTACAAACTTAACGGTGGAGTACCTCAAAATTTTCATCTCCGTAAATATTCAAAAATTAAAAAAAAAAAAAAAATATTTAATTTGAAATTTTACAATTTTACCCCTGTCGAATGAACAAGTAAGATATTCTATATCTCCCAGAGACAGTCAAAATGATCTAATTATAAAAAGCATATATATTTATTATAATTTTGAAATGCGATAATTAGTCGCCTTTGAAGACGATTAACCACTGCTAATTTTTTGAACGGTCGGTGACTGCCTTGATGACAGGCACGATGATAAATAGAGGTGCCGAGGATATATTTAGTCTGCGTCTGCGCGGTATGGCGCGATGCCTGTCCTTTCCCTCTGTTGTCGTTTGTATAATTAAGTTGATGGCCGCGTAAACAATTTTTTTTATAAATAAGAAGTTATGAAGACTTATCTTTTTCACCGACTGATGATTTTTGTTTAGCAGAAAATAGGCAAGTTATTCAATTTGATGTTGTAAGTTTCTATAATAAATATCGTACGTATTGTAAATGAATATTGATTTGTATAAAACCACCCTAATTGTAGTTATAACGATAGGCTTACTCGGCTATTGAGAAAAAAAAAACAAGTAGTTTGTTTCCTCTTGCCATTTCAATTCAGCTAATTTTTATGTATAAAAAATACTTTTATAAAAAAGATAATCGTTACTTTTAAATATTTTTAGCCGTCAGTTACATAAATATGTAGCGTACTAAAAAAATACTTAAATTTAACGTCCTTAGCTGCTTATATATAGCGGTCTCGCAGACCACTTCTTTTTTCAATTTTCACAGTAACTTTTTATTTTCAGTTTTAACTATAGCAGGGTTCATAAAGACTATTTAGACTACTTAGAAACTCCTTAGAAATTAAAAAGTTTGCAAGGAGTAGGGGAGACTGGTACACACTGGACCTATGGGCACAGTAGACCACCCCCTAATATTTTATTATTTTTATTTTTTTTCAGCTTCTCTTCTATCCTAATAGACAACAGCACTGCACTGATTATTTATAGCCTTTAGAAAATATGTTTAGCTCAGATGGAACTATTTTATCCTGATTGGTTGTTTTGAGCTTCTAAAAGTAAAATTTTTCATCATCATATTTTCATATTTTTAGCAATTAAAGGTTGTAGATAAATAAGATAAAACACATTTTTTGCTAAGCTTTTTAACTTTAAAGTTGATATGTTTAAAAGAAAGCTATAAACAATATTAATATGATTATTTATTGAACTTCAACATGGGGCACAGTGGACCACCCAATCCTGGGGCACAGTGGTCCACAATCCACTCTGCTCCAGTAATGCAGAATGTTCAAAATATTTAATAATTGCTTATTTTCTATAAAGAATTATTGTTTTAAAGTAGTTATTTAACTGTAAAATAAAGTAAACAAAGAAAAATAACAATTTATTTAACATAATAAGAAATATTTTGTTTTGTATTTACTGCCTTTGATAAATATATATAACTAAGTCTAATTGGTGATGATTCTGTTAAAGTAAGATTCATGAGACACAAATTGAATAGATATCAGTTTATTTTTCCCAAAACTGTAGATGAATCGTTGTTGATGTCAATGATTTCATAATGTTGCTCTCAGACCCAAAAGTATTTCAGGAAAATTCCTGGATCAATCTTACTCATAAGTATTTTGAAATTTCATTTGCAAATTTTAATATGCGCTGATTTTTTTGTACTTAAGTAATGCCTTCAACTAAATTGCAATTGTTCCTGTATTAATCTGTTATTATTTTCAAAATATAATTAATTTTTTGTTTCAAAATGTTACTTGTAAATTTATTTTACTATGTTATTTTGCGGGTAAAGGGGAAATAAAGAAGAATTAGATTAATGAAAAATAGATTTATATTGCATTTCAGATAATACCTAATAGCTGTCCACTGTGCCCCAGTGGGTGGACCAGTGTTCCCCATTTATGGGGCACACTGTCCACTTTTTGGATGCCCATAAATTTTATTTGTTTTTAAATGTATTGGAAACTATGTTCTGAGAAAATTATGATGAATGCATAAAGGTTTAAGGAATATTCAAAAATATTTTCATGCAGATCGGCTTGTCCGTTAAAGAGAAAAAAAAATTAACTGAAAAAGTGGTCCACTGTGTACCAGTCTCCCCTACTTAGAACTCCTTAAATAAACAAAACAAAATACTTCTTAAATTATAACAAAATATAATTTAGTGTTGAATAATGATTAAAGGAAGTAAAATAAAAGTCTTCTCATGTTTATAAAAGTAAAGTTCAAGTAATTACTGCCATTCTAAAAAATTAAATTGTATATTTTTTTTTTTTGGTTTGGTTTGGTTTGTACATACTGCATGTTTTTTCCATTCAAAATTTACTTTTAAAACCTAGGTGCATGTGATATATGATGAGAATTTGAGATTTACTGTCCTGTATATATATATATATGTATGGCCATTGGTCACTTCATAAAATAGTTCCCTGGCACTTTTGTATTCAAATTTACGAAACCAATAAGCAATGCATTATGAATACTTTGTAAAATTTTAGCACTAGTTATTAGATTTCCTTTGAATAAAATACATTTTCTCCCTAAATGAGATATTAAAAATTAGGGTGGGTGTGCAAGTTGTACGACGCATGGCATGCATGAAAAAATATGCTAAACTCTTTAAAATTCTTGTTCTCCTTAGAATTTTCCTTGACTTCTTCGATTCTTTTCTCCAGTCTGTATGAACCCTGCTATAGTTACTCGTAAAATTTTGTTTTGTTTGAAGCCTTAGTATTATTGCTAAAGACTTCTGAATAGGTAAATTTTAATTATAATAGTCATGTACATAAAGTTTGTAACAGATGCAGTATCCTATGCGTTAATCAAGCCTTTTATTCATCTTTCAATCAAGCGGTCTCTGAAACCACTCACAGTATAGTATGCGACTCTTTTTGTAACAGGAGTTAAGGGTTAAACTGCATAAAGTAATACATATATAATAACAAAAACAAGTTAAAACGAATATTTGTACGTATATCCTTTTATATCAAAATGCAATTTCCTTTCTTTAAAAGTAAAATTCAATAAATGTTCTTTTATTTTTAAAAGAATTGAATTTGAAAATTGAATTTTCTAGTTTGTAGCCAGAAATTGGTAGACTTTTTTTTAACTTAGTGGCCATTTTTCGCAATCGTAATTCTTGTTATGTTAAATTAAAATACATTATTTAGATTATAATTAACAGAGCATTCTCTGAACTATTTCAAAAGTGCAATCAATTTACAAAAACTCATTTTTTATTTCATTAACATACAAAAACAATTCAAAATAAATGAAAAAAATTATTTAAAAAATACAAAAATATGCTTTGGTTTTGTTTGTCAAAATTGGGGGGGGGGGGGAACTCTGCTGAATGAACGCTCGTTCGAGGCCAAAACTAACTTCACAGGAAGTAAACATGGTTTTTGATGCCCCTCCCCCTCCTTCTTCCCAAAATAAATTTAAGTTTCTAATAGCCACCTTATTTTAAAATTAAAAATACATAATCATAAAATACATAATATTGAACTATGTAATCAGCTTTGTCAAATATTTATTCGATGAAACCTCTGAAACTGGAATCTAAAGGAATAGGAAAAAATACCGCTCTATATGGATTTCCTTCGTAGGATGTATAATTGTTGAAACATATGTTGTAGGATATGTTTGTAATCTGTAATTCTTAAAATGTAATCTGGAAAATTTTAAAAGCTTATAAAATAAATTTATATTACTATTAACATGTTAAGTTAAAGCATTACACACAATGTAATCAAGTCAAGTTAGTTTAATTTTTTTTTAAATGTTAGCATCAGAAGCTTGAAATTTTAGCCCCCTCTGAAACAATTTTAAAGGCCCTAAGTGAAATCAATTATAAGCCAATTTTTACTGGATTGTTATTGATTTTTTTGAATTACATCTCTTCCAGAGTGTGAAAATTGCGGATTTATATCAAATAGCTGATAGATGAGAAAAAAGAAAGCCGAACTAAAAATGTGGTTGAATACAGTCAGTCCATCACATGTAAGTATGATTTTATAATTTAATAAAGCTTTACATTATAAATATTTTATTAAGGGTGCACATACCCTTTAAACAGATGAAAAATTTGATTTCGGAGACAAATATTTAAAGTGGCCCCATGAACTCATTTTTACACTAAATACCTCAGTTTTTTTAATACTGTAATACTTTCTCCATGCAATATAATATATAATTTGCATTAAACACTGTATAATTAATTAATAATAATTATTCCTTAATGTCTGTTTTTTTTAATTAATGAAAAAGTATATAGCTTGCGCGCATGATTTTAAAAGATCTATACACTCTAGAGCTTTGAAACTTTTAATATAAGTTTAGAAACATTACAAAAATAAAATGAACTAAAATCTAATGAATAAACAAAAAATTTCTATTTTTTTTTTTTTTTAATTTAAAAAAAAAAAAGAAATTTTTTATCATTTTTGTCACTCGAATGCCCATACATTCAATAATTTTTGTTAAATTTCTTAGATTTTAGTTCAATTTGAAGAAAATGATCTAGTAAAGATATATATAAAGTTTCGAATCATTACCTTTGATACATTTCGAGTTATCATGCGCGCAAGTAAAAAAATATCGATTTTGAGGAAAATCAATTTAAACATAAATGTTGCATTAAAAATTCTTAAATAACACGTACAATGCAGCTATTGTTATTTAAAATTTCTATATTGTTGTAGGATAAACATGTGCAGGAATTAAGATGATTACATATGCATAAAATTTATTATGAGCTCCAAAACGTGAAATTATTAGTCGGTATATAACATGAGAAAATTCAAATTAAATATTAATGTTACATTAAAAACATTTTTAAGGTATAAAAAACTGAAATATTGTTTTTTAAAGTTGATATATTTCTATAAAATACATATTTGTAAGAATTAGATTTATTACCTATGTTTAAAATTTAATATCACCTTCAAATGTTGAAAAATTTTCACGAAACTCGAGAACGGCACGACATTTGAGATTGCTACTTAAATTTTACTTTTGTATTTAAAAACATTTTCAAGGTATAAACAACTCAAATACTGTTATTTAATGTTGATATATTCCTATAAAATACATATTTGTAACAATTAGATTTATTACCAAGGTTTAAAATTTAATATCACGTTCAAATGTTAAAAACATTTCACAAAACTCGAGAACGGCACAACATTTGAGATTGCGATTTAAATCTTACTTTTGTACTTAAAGTACTGCAAGATATATATTATTTTAAAACAAATTATAATTTCTGTTCATATTAAAATTAATATAGCAAAATAATAAAGTACAACCTTTTACTTCAAAATTAACTGCTCCAAATATGAAGATATTTTTCAATTAATGCAAAAGTATACAACTTGCGCGCATGATTTAAAAATATCTATACACTCTAGAACTTTGAAACTGTTAATATAAGTTTAAAAACATTACAAAAATAAAATGAACTATAATCTAATAAATAAACAAAAAATTTCTAAAGTTTTTTGATTAAAAAAAAAATGAAAATTTTGATCATTTTTGTCACTTGAATGCCCATACATTCAATAATTTTTGTTAAATTTCTTAGATTTTAGTTCAATTTGAAGAAAATGATCTAGTAAAGATATATATAAAGTTTCGAATCATTACCTTTGATACATTTGGAGTTATGCGCGTAAGTAGAAAAATAACGATTTTGAGGAAAATTAATTTAAACATAAATGCTGTATTAAAATTTCTGTATATCACCACTGTGTATATACAGCTATTGCTATTTAAAATTTCTATATTGTTGTAGGATAAACATATGAAATAATTAAGATCATTACACATGTATAAAATTTATTATAAGCTCCAAAACGTGAAATTATTAGTCGGTATATAACATGAGAAAATTCAAATTAAATATTAATGTTATATTAAAAACTCATTTACAATTTAAATTAGTATAAATAATCTTGAAAAGTCTAATATTAGGGGAAAAAAAGGTGAAAATATTTTGGTACTTTTCGGTTAGCCAGGCGCCAGTGATATATGTACATATATAAATATGTATGTATGTACATACATATATGTGTATATACATAGATGTATGTATACATATCATATATGTGTATATATAAATGTGTGTGTATCATATATGTGTATATATATACATGTATATGTATCACTGGCGCCCGGCTAACTGAAAAGTGCCAATATTTTTAATGTAATCGTTAAAGTTATCGTTTTTCTTTTTTGTCGTTTTTTTTTTTTTTTTTTTTTTTCTTTTTGTAAATGAACTATTCATATTGGTAATATAATCTTATACAAGTATTAAAATTACTATAGGATATAAATGATCACTGGTAACTTATTTAAAATTTAAATTATCTTGGAAAGTTGAATATCTTACAATTTGTTGTTTACCTTACTTACTTAATTTTTAAAATCTACCTGCAGAATACATTTCACCTTCAATATTTTTTAGCGATTCGACTTTTGCTGTTTTAGAACGTTATCTCAATTTCCTTTGCTCTTTTGTTTGCATACTTGCTTTTCTCTCTGAAGAAGCTATACGTTTATTATCTATGCTTTCAAATCCATGAATCGAAAAATTGCTACGAAGTAATTGCAATGAATCCATTATGTCATGCCGTCCTTGAAAATCTTCATTAAACAATATTGTAGCTTCGTTTGTTGCAATATGTACAATTGTTTTCCCCGATCCTGTAGTTTTGGGGCAAAATTTCCAAATCATGGCATTCAAGCTTTCATTTGGGTTTTGTGTTCGCCCTCCCAAACAACGTTTTAAAAGTGACGGCTGTGACAGATCATTAAACACTGGTTTGGTTGCTTCCAATTACCACAGAAGGGATAGGTGATTTATGATTGTATGAAATGCCTTCTAAACGTGATTTATTGTACTTACACCAGGTGTAGACATTTTTTGGGAAAAAATAATGAATTAGATTATCATTTGATGATATTTTGTGATAAAATATCGCCCAAATTGCTTTACGCATTTCAATCAAAGAATCTTTATGTTCTCTGATGGCATTGCCATAGTAGCTTGTTATTTCATCAATAAGGTTATCAGTTAATCGCCCTTTACCACCCAGTGTTTTTCCATCACTCAATTTTTTTCTTTTCTTGCTTCAGCTTTCTTAGACGGGTCCCCATACGCTTCTGAACGTGTCCAACACATTCGACTTTTTTCGATAGTTCCATTCCCATAAGGTTTTGCATTACACACTGAAGGAAATGTTTTTGTGTCACCGTCCCCGATGTGTTTCAAATATTTTACACCACGTGTTTCTTCGGATCTTAAAAATATTCTGACCATACCGTCAACTTCCATCTTTCCTGCAGAACCAAAATGGTTTCGATTACATTCGTGTTCTTCAGAATATTCACACTCTTTACAATACGAGGACATCACCTCAGTGTCAAATACTTTCCCACTTTAGGCTCCAATTATCGTACACACACCTGTAAGTGATGTATGACCACGAGTCTTCCATGTACCATCACCACTTACAGTAACGGACAAAGAAGAATTTGACAATATAGCTTCAGTCTGGGCTGCTTTCTTCATCGACATTTCTGCAGTTTCTGATGTCACTTTCAATATTTTATTGACAATGACAAAGTATGATTTTTGAGCAATAGGTGGTAGGAGATCCATGTCACAGTAAAAAGTCTCCATTCCTGCTCTGCCTTGTCCAATCATTCTCATAGAATATGTAAACCTTCTATTGATTTCAGGAATATTTTTCTTACTGCCTAACATTGTGCAATTTCTGAAAGTTTTTACAGAACACTTACATGTCATTTCAAATTTAGATGACAGTCCAAACAGTGACGACTCACTTAGCATAATATTACCCTTACAGAATTTACAAGATAAGTTTTGTTGTATAAAATTAATCAATAAATTTATATCAAACAATCTGTATCCTTCAAAATTAGGTGTTCTAAAAACACTTTGTTGTGCAGGAGGTAAAACATCCAACTTTAATTTTTTGCTTGATGCACTAATGTGTTGATGAGTTTTCACATTAGTAAAATGATTGCCAGAAAACTTTCGTTTTTTAGGAAGAGTCCCAGACTCTCGCTTCACATTCTCGGACACAATAATGAACGAAAATAAACTAGTAAAATAAATTAATAATATAAAACTAGTAAAATACACTCTGAACAAAAAGCTTACTCTCAAATGAAACGGAATCGAATTATAACGCTGAAAAGCACATGTAAAAAAACTTTAAACTGCAGATATTACGAAAGCCGGGAGTAGAGATGTTTCCGTCCTTCTGTTTCTCCAAAAGAATTAATAATTCATGGAGTTTGCGATAAGAGGAGAAGCAAAATCTGCAGCTTTTAAAACGTAAACAAACACACCGCCATGATGACAGAATCAGCTGACTCAAGTGGATCTTTAATTCGCGTGAAACGGACCAAAGCTGATTTACATTTTTTACTATAACGAGAGTAATTTTACGAATATTTTAATGCGGTTTGTGGCAAATTGTTCAGAAGAAAATTAGCTATCAAATGAATTAAAAAACAAAAAATCGATTTTTTCAAAATTTTAAAGGATATGTGTCCCCTTAAAGCGTCCAATTTAATTATGCTGTTTAGAAATTTGGGTACTTTCTTGTTACATCGACCCTAACAATTACAATTATACCAAGGTTGCAGTTATGATTTTGCGAAGATCATCGCAAATCTTATGTATGTATCAGATACAGTATGCTCTCTTATATGCTCAGATACAGTATGCATTTTTAATAGTATAGATACTAAATTTCAAGTTTGAGATTTGGGAAATTGTTTATAAGAACAACATTTGCCAGTTTGGCCGTATATTACGCATGAAAATAAGTGAATCAATTTTAACTATTATTTTTTCCTGTAGAAAAACAAACTACTTAATAAAATCTAATATTGAATTTTTATATTTATGTAATGTCTGTAAAGTAGTTCAGTTTGCATATTTCTGCATGATTTAATTTTTTTTCCTTTTTTTTACACAGGAAACAAACGGGATACAGCTTGAAATTGATTTGGTAAAAGAAAATCATCCAAAGATACAGAAGCGCAATCTAAGTAAAATATCTATTTGAACATTGTAAAACTGACTGTAACTCAACAATGAAAATGCTGTATATTTATTACAGAAAATACAAGAAAATTTCAAGTATATTTATTTTATAACATATAACAAGTATCATTACAAGTCCCGAACATTTACTGGTGGATACATTACATTACCGGAACAAGTACCATTAGTTTATTATTTATGTTGTGATTTCAAATAAACGCAGCGGCTGTACCGCAATGGTCATTTTTTTTGTGTGTGTGCCGTGTTTTCTTTCGCTTTTTCCCAACAGCAGCTAGATTTCAGCGGTCGTCCATCAAAGCCCTCTGCGGTCAGAAGAATTATTGTATCCGGTTGCAACGGTTAAAATTTGCAATGACTGCATTGGAAGTGAAATGATGAGAAAAAGCTGATTGCACTTGTGTTGTAAATAAAAAAAAATAAGTAACGTTGATTTTTTAATACCTTTTTCTAAGTGCAAATAGGGCCTACCGTAGCTGAGTGGTCAAGGCATCGCACCACTAATCGCTTGCGAGTGTCGGTCTGAGCGGGTTCGAATCCGGGTTCGAATCCCGGGGGCTCCGTTGCACACTCTTTGTGGAGCTTCCGGGTGTATTTCTGTGTGTTGTAAATTTCCTTCTGTGTGCTATCTCGTCCCTGTATACATTGACCATGATTTATAAGCGGGCGCTTGATGCCAAGCACACAGGTCAGTTGTATGTTCATCAAATGTCAAATGTTTAGTACAGATACATTAGTTAAAACATTTTCAACCAACAACTAGAATTTAGTGCAGCTCTTTTCAAGTAAGTGTAATAATTTTCTCTTATTGGGTTTTAACAATATTGAACATTTTTTTTTTTTTTTACTGTATGCAATGTTATTTCTAATTATAAAATTTACATATTTAAATTTAAGCTTATTTTCTTTTTCCCCATGTTGGCGAACTTGTACCATGTCTGATAAAGTTATTATTTATAATCCTATTTATAATTATGCATCTTTCCAAAAGTGGGTTTATTACTATGGTGATAATAACTGTAAATTTCACAGTAAGCTGAATCTTGATATAAATATATGCTTAAAATGTTCGATATGCAAAAAGCTATTTTAAAAAATGCACAAAATCTGAGGTGCCAAATACGCTAAGATTTTGTGCACTTTTTATTTTACACATTTTTTTCATACCAAAAAATCCCTAAATTGTGCATTTTTATGCGTAATCAGAGGCTCTGATTATGCATAAAAAATGCACAATTTAGGGATTATTTGGTATGCAAAAAATGTGTAAAATAAAAAGTGCACAAAATCTGAGCGTATTTGGCACTTCACATTGTATATAAAAAGTGCACAATTTAGGGATTATTTGGTATGCAGAAAAAGTGCACAAAATCTAAGCGCATTTGGCACCTCTGATTGTGTATAAAAGTGCAACATTTAGGGATTATTTGGTATGCAGAAAAAGTGCACAAAATCTGAGCGTATTTGGCACCTCTGATTATATACATTTTGTGCACAATTCTGTTGGCACTTTATATGCACAATTAATTTTGCACTTTTTATACATACGCCGAGGTGCCAAATACGCTCGGATTTTGTGCACTTTTTTTGCAAACTTTTTCGAGCTGGGTAGACCTTGACATAAATAGATCCTTATTAGTTTGTTTATATACCGTGCAACAGGTGTCGCTGCTAGGTTCTGTTTTTCACGGTTTCCGTAGTAGCTATATCTTAAGAACGAACAGTTTGCATTTAACTTTGATTTCAGACGATTTGATTTATATAAAGAAAATGTAAGGCCACAGCATACTAGTTCTTTCTTGTTAAGTTATTAGTTTTAGTGAAGTCGTGAAAAATTAACTTTACGCAACCAAAAAGAAAAAAATAATCTTATTTTAGAGATGCAAAACAGTATCTACCACAGACGACTTTTAATTTGATGGAATATAAATATGGTCCATTACTAAAGTTTATTAAATAATAAAAAATTCAACATAAAATAAAGTAGAAAATATAAATTTCATTAAAATTGTTATATTATAGGGGAAATTATTTTTACACGGTAGATTAAATGAAAATCACAAAATTAACATTCGAAAAGTAAGTGTCTTTTCATGCAATTATAGAAAAAATGCTGAAGATTTTAGCCACTGAAAATGCATTATTTTAACGACGATATATTTCAAAAGTCATGCTATTTGTCAATTGTATTTTCCTGTTATAACTAACCTATAGATCGGTTCTGTTATTTTCTCGCAACATTAGAATCCCCGAGTTTCTACCATTACAGAAAATAAAGTAGAAATAAAAAAAGCAAGAGAAATCTTGCGTCAAGCATAGATTACGCAATACTTTCCAACACTTCCAGAATACTATAACGAAACTTTAGCATTTAATAAAGTGAGAGAAGATATTTAAGTAAGTAATTTAGTAAAAAGCATTTCATAAAAATAATTATTACATAGCAATTACCGTCCATAGCCCAAAAATAGACGAATGGATCTGTGAAGCTTTGTAAATGATCTATAGATTGGTATATGTAATCTAGATAGTATGCGAAAATTTAGTTTAGTTACAAAAAGCATAACACAGTTGGCACTGTCTACATTTAGCAATTTTTGACAATAAACGGAAGTGTACTAGAATTATTTTGTACAGCCCTGTATATTATTTACAGATTTTTATACATGTCACATAATATAGTAAAATTTAATTCAAGCAAAGAAACGCATTACACTATTAAAAACACACTTCTAGAAATTACTATCCATAGCCAGCAATGTATCCAATTCCTTGCGTAGCACTGTATATTATGAATTTATTTATACTCTACAAACATCTCTTAGAGTACTAAATATAATTCAACTCAAAATTACATAACTCAATTAAAAACTATCTTTAAACAATTCACGCCCTTTCAAAGTAATGCTTACGAATTCTTTTGTGTTGACTTTCTTTTGTGTTGAATTCTTTTGTGTACATGTCATGCACAGTGTAAGAGAATGGCACAGAATATGAAAAATGTATTTTTTCACATTCGATAGTGTGACATGTTAGCGATGAATAGTGTATTTTAATGACAGTTTGTTTGTTTGACCATTTGCTCTATATAACGACACACTTTGTCAGTCTAATAGGGAGACTGCAATCAACTGATGATCTTCTAATCCGCCAATCGCAACTGCGCGTCCGACCTCCAGTAACACCCATGATCGTCACGGCACCAATCGCAACTGCCCTCCAACATTGTACCTCCAATGGTTTATTTGTGACGTCATTTGCAACTATTTCTTATCTCCCTTTTCTTATATCATTCCTTTGAAATAATTAAAATAAATATTATCAACAAAAAATCATGTAATTGATTTAATTAATTCTATCAGCAAAAAATGTGTGAAATGGAACAAAATAAAAACACCAAATTTTATCTACCGAAATCAAGTAAAAAAGATGCATCAGATTTAGAAAAACACCGTTCAAATTGTCAACTTATGCAAATAAAGCGCTGTTTTCAAAATCACGTGACTCACATGCAATTTACTGCTGTCAAGTTATAAACATTATTTCTGTCGAGTGGTAGTTACGTGAACCTTTTCATGAGCCACATTATAATATAATGTCTTTATAATTTTGATCCATGTGAATGAACTTTATTAAATTATGTTATAAAATTTGTAAAAATCGAATGAGAGCTTAGTGCTTCGTAATAAATTATGGAAGAAATTAGTTCATTTCAATCAGACAGTAGTGATTTACAAACTGTTCACCATGCTGGTACTTCCGGCACTACATGTAAAAAGAAACCGACTATTTTAGATGGACGTTTTTTCGAGAAAATTGAAAATAAATCTTCGTGTGATAGAATTATAGCGAAATGCACTAAGTGTAATATTGAGGTAAAAGCCTCAAATAATTGCACTTCCAATTTTGTTACCCACCTTAAAAGGAAGCATGGAAACACTTATTTTGAAGAATATCGTGCTTATTTACAAGAAACAAAAAAACAACGAAAATCAAGTATTTCTGGACAATCAAGTCAAAACATAGTATATTTGCAACACAATTTTGACAAAGATATTGTAAACTATTTCATTGATTCTATGATTTCGCTAAGAAACATTGATAATATATATTTCCAAAATCTACTGAAAAACCTCAATTCTAGTTCAAAATCTTTGAACATAATGAGTCGGAGGGCACTTGGGAGAAAAATTGGAATATATTACAATGAACAAGTAGCAAATATTAAACGTGACTTGGAAGATATATATTTCGTTTGCATAACCACAGACATATGGTCAGGGCGACGAAGAAGTTTCCTAGGAGTGACAGCACATTGGATTCATCCAGTTACATTAAAAAGAATGTCTAGAGCCATGGCTTGTGAAAGATTCAAAGGCATTCATAGTTATGACAAAATTTTTGAAAATCTTATGAACATCCAAAAAAAAATTCGGATTGAATTCCAATAAAGTAATAGCTGCTATTACTGATAATGCAAGGAATTTTGTGAAAGCATTTAAAATATTTGGAATTGAAGAAAAATGTATTTTAGAAGTTGATGATGATTTAGATACAAAATATAATTCATCTAGTAGTGATTATGATTCTGACACTGCGTCTAGCATAAATGATGATGTAGAAGATGTAATTAATTCGAGTGATTGTTTACCATTACACTTTAGGTGTGCATCTCACACACTCAATTTGTGTGTAACTGCTGACTCTAGCAAAATTCTGGAAGGCCATGACACAGAAATTTCAAAAATACACGAACAAGTGATAAAAAAATGTAATAGTTTGTGGAAAGCAGCATGTCGGCCTAAATCTTCAGAAATTATCATTTCCATTTTGGGACATACTCTTAGTCGACCAAATGAAACACGATGGAATAGTTTATTTGATGCAATGAAACAGTTTCTCTCCATCAAAGAAAAATCGGCTATTTTGAGCAAGGAACTGAATTTGATAACTTCATTGAAAGACCAGGACTTTACATATATAGAAGAATATGTGAAATGTAGTAAAGACATTGCCGGGGCTTTAGATATTCTTCAAAGTGAAAAAGAAACTTATTTTGGTATTTTATTACCAACTTTGTTGTCATTACGACATAAATTACGAAAATCATTGAATGAAGACTTTATATATTGTCGACCTTTGGCCGAAGTTTATTTAGAAAGTATAGAAAATAGATTTAGTGAGTTCTTTAATATTTCATCACCTCAAGCAGAAAAAGCTGCAATAGCAGCTTTATGTCATCCGAGTTTTGTAAAATTTAAATGGCAGTCTTGCATTAGTGAACCAGCTTATACAAAAATTAAAACGCTATTTATTAGCAAATTGACAAAAGAAATCAGAACAAACGAAAATCTGGATGTGCTGAGTTCTGTTGATAGTGAAGAAAAAGATGACTTTTTTACCATTGATTCTGCTCATGAAGAAGCAAAACAAGACCCTAAAAGAAAAGCCACATTATTGTATGCGCATTTCTGTCTGGAGGAAAAGAAAAATCTAAGTATATTGAACTCTTATAAAGAGATTAAAAACATCTTCATAAAATAGAATACACCGCTGCCCTCGTCGGCATCTGTAGAAAGATTACTTTCTTATGCAACTATTACGAATTATTGTAAAGCTAATAGGCTTTCGGACGAAATGTTTGAAAAACGAGTAGTTTTAAAAGCCAATCTTAAATATTACGAAGAATGTCCATAAACACCTAGAAACTATTTTATATCTAAGAAGCAAAATGTTTGCTTCAACATTAAAACAAAGTATGTTACTGCTTCATTTTTTAAATTTTGTAAATTGGTTTAATTTTTTTTATGTGGTTTAATTAAGTCTATTTTCCAGAAAGAAATTTAGAAATGTTATTGATTAAATGTAACTGTAAATAAAATATCAATGTCTCTGAAATTTCAATTTGCATGGTTTTATTAAGGTAACTATAAGTTTAGCATAATCCTAAATGTGCTCCTAACCTGACTTGAAAAGAGGGAGGAGGAGGGCGAAAGTCTGATTGTACTAAATGTACTAGCTATATTTCTTTATATTTAATCTTTTCATAATAATAATTATTTCGATTAAATTTTAAAATTAAATTTTTTTCAGAATGGAAAAACTCCTTAATCATATATATTATTTCTCCTGTCAACATCCCTTTTTCTCAGAAAATACAAAACGCAGAACGACGAATGAGATAGCATATGAAAGGATTTTGAACAGGCTTCTGACATAGCACATAACATTTCGTTAAAACATGTTTTTGATTAAAATTTGCTGATAATTAAACATTAAATCGGCATTGTTTTCATAAAAGAAATGAAAGGTTTTCCTCAAAATATTGTTGCCAAAAAAAAATAAAATACCACATTATATGACGCTCAGCAATTATTATAAAAAACACCGCACGGGTTTATTCTATAATTATGATTAAAAAGCGAAATTGAAATTGAAATGTTTAGATTTATATTTCTATGTCCCATGTTTTTTTCCTGAAGCGGATGACGTCATCCTATAATGCAGTTAAAATACGATTGTTATTTTTTTTTTCTCGCGCGTGCATTTTGCAATCTTGGATCAGTTTTTACTATAACTTTGATGGAATAAATTAGATGATATTCTGGCTTGACTAAAAACTAAATGTTTGCAGATATTTTTATCCTTACTTTTTCTTTAGAAGTTTAAACTTGCATCTAAGAAAAATTACATCTTGATAAAAAATGGTTCTTCTCTATTATCCCGTCGACCACTTTTCATAACAAAAAACTATCGCCAAATAAACGGGAGAACGTTGCCATTGGAATATCAAAATGAATAAATAAATAAAATATAAGAATTTAAGGACACAATTGTTATTTTAATTAATGAAATAACTAATAAATCAGTGAAACATAATGAAAAATACACGCAAATGTCGAGTTAGAAACCACTTGATGACGTAACAAACACGTATAATGCTTCTGATATCAAGTAAATGGGACTGTATTTTTGGTGTTTAGTCTTACAGTTTGGTGATAGTTTTTTGTTATGAAAAGTGGTCGACGGGATAATAGAGCAGTACCTAAAAAATATTAGATTTCAGTGCGAAATCCTCGCACGGGCCCTCTGGTTTATTTTAATTGCATTTTAAAACGAAGAATGTTTACTTTGTTTAATTAACATGTGCGATTCCAGTGCTGCCTGAACGAGTCTGTTTTGTGGGTTATGGTTTTTAGTTATTCCTAAGTGAAGAAATTTCTATGCAAATAAGCTTCAATATAAAACTCTTACGAAACTTATTTATTTATTATAGAAAAAGAGAAAATATCACATTATCAAATTAGTAACTATAATAAATATTTTTATTATTATTATTTAATTGTTTGCTCAGGTTTAGTTAATGATAAATTCCTGGTGAAGTTAAAGTTAGAGTAAAGTGATTTAATTAAAAAAGGATCACACTTTACTTTATTTGATTTCATTGAAACTAACCTTATTTCTTGAAGATCCTTGATGGCTTGTTCATCCCTTTTCTCGATTTTTTGGCATGGTATATTTTTTTTATTGAATTATGAATATACAGACGTGAAAAGATGATTGTAGTCTGACATTTTACCCTTTAACTACTGTTAATGGTCTCAGAGACAGCTGCTTTTTAACACTTTCCAACATAGTTGAAAAGTGTTTATAAATTCGGTTGGTCTGCCGTCTGTCCATCGCGTAAATATGCTCGGATTGCCTTGTAATTGATATATGTATATATAAGTTCATTATTGGTGTTTACTATTTCATCTTTGGTATTGAAAATTAAGTATGTAGAATTTATGTTTTTTTTTTTTTTTTTTTTTTTTTTTTTACAGGGACACTTAAAAGAATTCCTTTACACTACGGTCTATGGGGAAAATCGTTTACGGCGTCGTATTTTAATTATGTTACACTATTTTAATCAGATTCAAATTGACACATATTACTGATGTGCACTACAAGGCGCTTACTGTAAAATATCGTGTGCATAGAATGTATCGTTCCTTTACAGGGACACTCAAGAAAATTCTGCTACATTAAGGTCTATGGGGACAAATCGTTTGCGGCGTATTTTAATGCTGTTACACTGTTTTAAACATTTTCAAATTGCTACCTATCAATGAAGTGTCCTATAAGGTTCTTACTGTTGAATATGGTGTCCATAGAATACATAGATCATATACAGGGCTGCAGAAAATAATTTGAATATTTTCTTTGACTATAGGTAGTAATTCCAGAAATTGGGTTTTTAAATGTGTTATGCATTTTATAAGTTTACTTAGTAAACTCTGAAGTTTTGTTGTGTTGGAACGTGTTGGAAAGTGTTTTATAATATATACTTGATGACACATGATTATTCGTACTTGTTTAGATTTTCATAGAGACTATCACTTTAACTAGATACTAGGGATATTTCTGTTTGCATTGGATTGATAGTACTATATGCAATGACTTCGGAAAAGGTGAATTTTGATTAGAATAGTCCTTTACAGATGGTGCAGAAAAAGTATGCTATCCATTTAAAGGTTTAAAGATTCTTTTATTCATATTTAGATCAATCAGTCACAGAGATTGCTCACATTAGGAATGCTACAGTTTTTTTTATAGTTAGTTAATTGTTAATCTGTGTTAAACATAATATTGATTACACTCTAAAAAATATATATGTAAATTTACACATAAAAACAGGTGTATAGATAATACAAAAACGATTTGTCTATGAGTGTAAAATGTTGTGTAAATTGCCAAAATACACGCCTAATGTGTAAAAAAACACATTTTAGTATGTAATTTGATGATAACACTAAGCGAATAAAAGTGATCTGATAACTCTTGAAATATACACTTTAATGTGTAAATTGCACAAAAATACACATATTTCTGTGTAATATTCTTACACATGCAAATGTGTAATATTCAGTGATTACACATATTTTTGTGTATTATGCAAATTGCACATATTTTGTGTAACTTGTAAAATACACAGTTTCTTGTGTAACATGCAAATACACAGATTTCTGTGTAATAATCTGTTCTTACACACATTTCTGCGTAATATACAAAACACAGATTTTTGTGTAATATTCAAAATTGACAGATTTTTGAGTACATAGCTTTACCTTTAAAATTTGTATGTATAAATTCTCAACTAAATGTTTTTATGATTGCAAAACAAAATTTCATGGAGAAAAAAAGAATTCATGGGCATGGTGTGTTTATTCTTTCTATCAGGTTACACATATAGAAAAATCGTTTTTGTATCATCGATATACCTGTTTTTACTTAAAAAAGGATCAAAAGCATGGCCTTCCGGCCTGTACCTGGAGGAAAAAGTATCTTTCCTATATCTTCGTTTTAAAATTTTAGCTAATGTTACACGAAAACAGCAAGTTAAAATGCAAATAAAACGTTTACAAAAGATTCGTTAATACTGAATTTGAATAAGAAATTCACCAAATTATTGAGCAATAGCCAAATTGGCTTCATTTATCAAGACTTATTTTGGTCGCCAAATTTGGCGATATTTTGCCAAATGTCGCCAAGTTTGGCGAGAATATGGCGCTAACGGATATGAATATATAGTTTTATGCGTATGATTGGGAAAATTATTACAACAATGAAAGAAAATAATTTGCGAGTAATCGCGTTTATGTGCTGTTTTGTTTCAAAATGTCAGCCACCTTAGAATTTCAAACTGCTCTATCTCAGCCATTTTTTAAGATAGAGGTAAACCAAAAAATGCTCTGGAATCCTTGTATGAATACCTAACACTTAATTAAAAAATAAATTTGAATTTTTAACTTTTGAGTATATTTATTTTAGTTTTAAATTTTTAAGTGGCCGCCATCTTGAAATAAAATGGCGGACCAAGCTGGCCAACGAACTCGGTTGAGACATTGGTGAGCTTAATACACACAATTAGTTTCATCAAAATAGATTTATAAATACGAGAGTTATCGTTTGACATAGGTCAGATATATATATATATAATATAAATCAACATTTGAACGGAGGGTGGTTTTGGGGTCTGGGGGTCATGATCGGTGAAAATATACCGAAATTTTCTGGAACTGCTTTCCTCCGAACGGCTGCAATAGCTTTATACATTTTTGTATTGAAAGCTACCTAATAAGAATAGCCAGCTTTATCTAAAATTCTCAAAATATTAAATAACAGCATTATCACCACTCAGTGGGGATTATTAACATTCAGTGTTTCAAGTTAAAAAATGAAAGTATTGCATTATTTTCAATCCCCAACTATTTTTTTTTATTTGGTGTACATGAGTTTAACAGTAAAAATGAAATTAAAAAAAAAGTCCTTCCGGCCTGTACCGGGAGGAAAAGGTAGCTTTCCTATGTCTTCGTTTTAAAATTTTAGCTAATGTTACACGAAAACAGCAAGCTAAAATGCAAAGAACCCAATTACAGAACATTCGTTAATACTGCATTTGAATAAGAAATTTGCCAAATTAGTCAACTATAGCCAAGTTGGCTTCATTTATAAAGACTAATTTCGGTCGCCAAATTTGGAGGTATTTCGTCAAATGTCGCCAAGTTTGGCGAGAATTTGGCGCTAACGGATATGAACATATAGTTTTATGCGTATGATTGGGAAAATAATTACAACAATGAAAGATAATAATTTGCGAGAAGTCGCGTTCACTAAAACTCATAAATTAATCGTTGGATTTTTGTAATGTGCTATCTTGTCTCAAAATGTCTGCCACCCTAGAATTTCAAACAGCTGTATCTCAGCCGTTTTTTAAGATAGAGGTAAAACACTCCGGAATCCTTGTATCAAGGCCTAACACTCAAGGAAAAATTTTGATTTTTTAACTTTTTTGTATATTTATTTTAGTTTTAAATCATTAAATGGGCGCCATCTTAAAACAAAATGGCGGACAAAGGTGGCCAACGAACTCGGTCGAGACATTGGTGAGCTTAATACACACAATTAGTTTCATCCAAATTGATTTATAAATACGAGTGTTATCGTATGACATAGGTCAGATATATATATATATACATATATATATAAATCAACATTTGAACGGCGGGTGGTTTTAGGGTCTGGGGGTCATGATCGGTGAAAATTCATCGATATTTTCCGGAATTGCTTTCTTCCGAACGGCTGCAATAGGTAGCTTTATACTTTTTTGTATTGAAAGCTACCTAAAAGTATAAAGCTACCTATTGCAGCCGTTCGGAGGAAAGCAGTTCCGGAAAATTTCGATATATTTTCACCGATCATGACCCCCAGACCCCAAAACCACCCTCCGTTCAAATGTTGATTTATATATATAGATATATCCATATATATATATATATATATATATATATATATATATATCTGACCTATGTCATACGATAACTCTCGTATTTATAAATCAATTTTGATGAAACTAATTGTGTGTTAAAAATTCAAATTTATTTTTTAATTAAGTGTTGGGCCTTGATACGAGGATTCCAGAGCATTTTTTGGTTTACCTCTATCTTAAAAAATGGCTGAGATAGAGTAGTTTGAAATTCTAGGGTGGCTGACATTTTGAAACAAAACAGCACATTAATGCGATTACTCGCAAATTATTTTCTTTCATTGTTGTAATAATTTCCCCAATCATACGCATAAAACTATATATTCATATCCGTTAGCGCCATATTCTCGCCTAACTTGGCGACATTTGGCGAAATATCGCCAAATTTGGCGACCAAAATAAGTTTTCATAAATGAAGCCAATTTGGCTATAGCTCAATAATTTGGCGAATTTCTTATTCAAATTCAGTATTAACGAATCTTTTGTGAACGGTTTCTTTGCATTTTAGCTTGCTTTTTTCGAGTAACATTAGCTAAAATTTTAAAACGAAGATTTGGAAAGCTACCTTTTCCTCCCGGTATAGACTGGAAGGACTTTTTAATTTTTTACAAGCCTAAGGAATTAAGATTAGAAACAATTATATAATGCTTTTTTTGTTTATTTATAAAGGTAAAATACCCACAGAAATTTTCCAAATTATGTCCAACTTAGATTTTATTACTTTTTATGCAATTTTAAACATGTACAAAATTTAGGATTTTAATCAATGATTTTTATTAAAAAAAAAGTCAATTGATTTAAGTCATGATTTAATCACTGATTTCAATCGTCTGATTAAAATCGTTGACACCCTACTCGCTACATAATTTTTTTCAAAATATAGCATGCTACACTACAAATTTTGAGGTGGAAATTTGCAACCAGTGTGGTTTTGCCACTTGTAGCACACTACTTTTGACCACTGGACAAGACATATCATTTAAAAATAACACAAAATCAAGCGTAATGCAGATTCATCGAATACTGAAAAACATTCTGAGAAGTGTGTTTTGGTAGTCGACATTCTCATATACGTTACATATTACACATATTCAGGCTTAAAAAGCGATATCCGAAGAACTAAATGTCCCCTATGGCAACCTCTAAATGTTTATGTTATTACTATTTTTTACGACTGACAAAAAACAAATTTTAACTAAACTTGCTTAACTTTAACGCCTTGTAGAGGACGTTTTCAATTGACTGACAAGGATTGCTTGAATATTTCTCTCATACCGCATAATTTTTACCAAACAAATATACTGAACTATTAATTGTTATGCATAATGTATAAGCATGGTCGTCAAAACATGAAAACGTTCTAGAATATTATTATTTGCTTCGAATTCTTGAACTGCCATCACTGATACTTAATGAGAAACAATTTCCAAGACATTCAGAATACTGTAACAAAACTTCACTTTATAAAACTAAGGTAAAGAAAAATGTTTAAGTAAACAATGTGGAAAACGCATATCGCATTTGAAAACCCATTTTCAGCAAGTCGGAAAAATATGCGAACCCTTTTACGCAGCCTTGCATATACAGTTGACCTAGCTATGCTCGGTCAAAATTAGCTTTGAGGCTCCAAGCATGTGTTTTGGCATTGAAAAACTTAAAAGTCAATTTCCCCTATCATATGTAAATTGATTGGTTGAATTCTGTTTTCGAGAACGTCCTGTGGACTCTGATTGGTTCGATCATGTATCTCGGCTACTATTGGGAATTTCTAGAAAACTCGTTCAGATTCTGAAAGCCAGCTTTTTCGCCTAATATCGCCAAAATATCGCCAAGTTTGGCGACATTCTTTCATTTAGTGCCAAGCATGTGTTTAGAAAGTTCTATGTACACTGATTGGTTTAATTCTGTTTTCGAGAACGTTCTATGGACTCTGATTGGTTGAATCATGAATCTCGTCTCCTATTGGGAATTTCTAGAAAATTCCTTCAAATTCTGAAAGTTATTTTTTTTTGCCAAATGTCGCCAAAATTGCCAAATTTGGCGATTTTTTTCCATTTGGCGCCAAGCAAGTGTTTTGGCATTGGTAATCTTAAAAGTAAATTTTCCCGCCAAATCTCGCCAATGTCGCCAACACTTTTTAAGATAAAAATATCTTGACCCATAATGATCAATCACCAATATGATCAACAACATGATCAACCAACATGACCAACAATCGAAATTTCTCGAACATGTGACCTAGCCCAATAGTCTTCTCGTTCTCGAAACCCGTAGGATATAAAATTTAGTCAAAATAGTCTGAGACGCTTTTTAGATAAAAATAGCTTGAACCATAGTGACACAAAAATGACCCACTAATCGGATTTTCTCGAGCATGTGACTTAGTCCAATGATTTTCTCGTGCCCAAAATCTGTAGGATACAAAATTTAGTTCAAATCGTCTGAACCGCTCTTAAGCGAAAAATAGCATTCTGAAATAATATTCTGTTCATGTTGGAAAGTGTTTCATAGTCTATGCCAGATGCATGATTTTTCATTATTTCTGTATCAAATTAATACTGTGTGTGATAGAAACTGTCTTTTATGGTACATATAGAGGGTTGCAGTTATTAATAAAAAATACAAAATTCTTAATAATACTAGAGGGGCCCGGCCCCCCTGCTCGCTACGCTCACCAACCCCCCGCGTAATCGTGCCCTAGCCAAACCCAGACGTAATCGTTTCGCGTTTCCATTCTTCCATTCTGGATCGCTTCACGATCCTGTATTTTCTATGCATTCAATTTTTAGATTCCACTACGTAATTGTTGTTGTAATTTAAATGAAACCTAAATTTATTATAAGAAGAACGAAAAATCATGCGTCAATCATAGATTATGAACACTTTTCAACGATTCCAAAATAATTTTACAAATCATTACCGTTTAATAAGCTGAAAGATAACATCTAAGTAAACAATTTGGAAAACGCATAACATATTTCAAAACGTAATTTTAGGAATTTCCAGCATATACAATATTCGGAAAAATATCCGAATACTTTTATTCAGCCCTGTATATGATCCATAGATTTGTATATATACTGCATAGGATGCTAAATTTTAGTTTAGTTAGGAAACGCGTAGCACAGTTTAAAATTCTCCTTCTGGAGTTTCTGTCAATAAACGGAAATGTGTTCGCGAACTTTTGTGCTGCCCTGTATATGATCTACAGAATTTATAAACACCAAATAATAGACAAAAAGTGAGTTAAATTCAAAATCGCGTTCAGCAACTTAAAACGCACTTCCAGGAATTATTGTTAACAGACAGTAGAGAATTCTTTTGTGTGTCCCTGTAAATGAACGATGACTGCTATACACACACTATTCTGTAGTAAGCCTCTTGTAATGCACCTTAGTGATAGATATAAATTTTAATGCGTTTAAAATAGTGAAACATTATTTAATTAAACCGCAGACGATTTTTCTCCATAGACGTAATGTAACGGATTTTTTTGACTGTTCCTGTATTGTAACTATAAGTGTTATGCACACCATATTCCATATTAAGCTTCTTGTAATGCACCTTAGTGATATATATCAATTACACTGTGTTTGGAATTGTGGAACATCATTAAAATAAACCGCAAATGATTTTTCCCCATAGACCGTAATGTAGCCGAATTCTTTTGAGTGTCCCTGTAAAAAAACTATAAGTGCTACACACTTCAGATGAAATACGGAACATGCTGTATATAACGACAATAACATATAAAAATTGCAGGTCAATCCGAGCATATTTACGGGAGTTAGAGCACGGACAGACGGCAGACGTGTAGACGGCCAGACACACCGAAGTCATAAACACTTTTCAACTAGGTTGGAAAGTGTTAAAAATCAGCTTCATCCTTCACCAAACAAATCCAGCCTATCACCTCAATTATTTATGAAAGAAAAAGATAAAAAAATTGAAATAAAACAAATTTATTTACAAAATAAGTTTCAAATACTTTTCTTTATGATTAGATTTCAATATCTTGAATAGTCCTATATTTGTACAATACTTACAATACAAGTGCTGAGTTTGTTTTAATAGATCAAAATGACCTTTCCCGAATTCGAAACCTAGCTAGATGGATTTCTCGTGCTCGAATTAGTATATGCAACACGTTTCGTGTAAATCGTTTGAGTATTTTTCCATTTATAACAAAAAACATTTTCAGCGCTGAGTTTGTTTTACCCTGTAAAAACGAATTTTCTTGTATTCGGAACCTAGCTAGATCTTTTTCTCGTGCTCGATTTAGTATAGGGGACAAGTCTCGTGAAAATCTTCCCAGTTGATTACGATATCATTCATATTCGGGAAAATCCCTTGCTCGTTTAATATATATGAATAATCGGGAAAGTCCATTGCTCGTTTAATATATATGAATTTGGCGACAGTAATTTGGTCGACAGGATAACTAACAAGTACCAATTGTATATATAGTGTTACAAATATTGTAAATAGTTAGTGTTTGTGCTTAAAAATAATATAAATAGTTCAATTAAGCTCTATTCATAAGCTAATATTAATTTTTGTTGCATTGCAGTATCTCAATTTGTTGATTTTTTGCAAGCAAGTAAAAGCTATTGGATTTCAATGGGAGTCTATGAAAATTTGGCAAAATACTGAAAATAGCGCCAAGTTGGCAGCTAATTTTGGCCGACAAATTTGGCGTTATATCGCCAAGTTGGCGCCAAACTTGGCGACAGACCCGGGTCCCTATCCCTTGGTAAACCCCACCCCCTCAATCGTGCCCATCCTATCTAAATTCTCTACTTTCATGTTAATTCCCCCTAAGAAAAGTCATAAAGCGCTGACCAATCAGATACGTTTTGCGGTATCTACGCAGATTTTCATTGTTCCATTTCAAAAACATTACTTTTTTTTATATATAGAAGGATACTGTTCTTGGTAGAAAATGTTTCATAATATATGTCGGATGCATGATTTTTCGATCTTGTTGTATCATATTTCTACTGTGTGTGATAAAAATTGTCTTCTGTGGTACATATTTAGTGTTGCGGGTATTAATAACAATTTAAAATTTCTGATTTATATTCTGTTTATGTGGGAAAGTGTTTCATAATCTATGCCAGCTGCGTAATTTTTCGTTCTTATTGTGTGATAAAAACTGTCTTTCATCGTACATATTTAGGGTTGCGGGTATTAATTAATAAAATTTAAAATTTCTGAATAATATTCTGTTCATGCTAGAAAGTGTTTTATAATCGATGTCGGATGCATGATTTTTCGTTCTTGTTGTATCAAATTTCTACTGTGTCTGATAAAAATTGTCTTTTATGGTACATATTGTAAATGTGCCATTGAAATTACATGTAATTGTAACTATAAGTTCTCAATTATAATTATAATTACACCATAATCATAATCATAGCATTATAGTTATGATTACAATCCTAATTAAATTTCAAATCCAGATTATGATTACATGTAATTGAAATTATAATCTGTTACATGCAATTATATTGTAATCAGATTACAGATTAATCAGATTTTTCTCAACTCTGTGTAATCATAATCATAGCATTATAATTACAATTACAATCCTAATTGAATTTCAAATTCAGATTATGATTACATGTAATTGAAAGTATAATCTGTTACATGCAATTATATTGTAATCAGATTACAGATTAATCAGATTTTTCTCAACTCTGTGTAATCATAATCATAGCATTATAATTACAATTACAATCCTAATTGAATTTCAAATTCAGATTATGATTACATGTAATTGAAATTATAATCTGTTACATGCAATTATATTGTAATCAGATTACAGATTAATCAGATTGCAAATTTGCCCAACTCTGGTAATTATATGTTACTTATTATGCATTGATTCCGATATCTAATAATTAACGGGTAGAATTTTCCGGTACGAATTGATTTTCCCAACCGTCACAAACTTTCCTGACAACCCAATAAAATGTAAACTATAGTCGTATTTCAAAGCTTTAATCCCTGTTCCTTTGAAAAAGAAGGGACCACAATGATATTAGGTGGGAATGTTACGTATATATAATATCTGGCTTTATGAAACTCCGATAACACGTTCTTCTTTGTTTCTAAAGGCAAATATTAAAATCCCTCCCTGAAAACTTTTATTAATAAATCAATTATGAATGAAAAGAATTTTTCAAAGATATTCACCATAAAACTTTCATTTTTATCGTGGAAACATTAATTTTCACTATATATCCTATAATAAAGTTGCAAATACGCATTAAAAGAAAGTTGTGAAATAATTAGAAACATGAGTGAAATTCCTTGTAAATTTAGAAATTTCTGACAAATTATTTTATTGATTAAATTGATATTTTTTGTTTCTGTGTAGCTTAAACAGAAACGAAAAAAAAGCAAGAATTATCTATTCTAAAACTTAAATACTTAATTAAACTTTTCAACTCTTCAATTTTTCCCCTTAATTACTTTCTTTAGAAAATTTTGCTTTCCTGGACCATATCCTGTTGTGTTAATTTTATTCAATAAGAGATAAGACGATTATTTAAAGAATGTATAAGAGTACTGTATACCTTAACATCATATTCAACTTTCTTAGTGATTAGCTATTTTTACTTACCCATCATATGTAGTATAAGGTAAGTCTTGTAATCGTTTTGAAAATCGAAAAAAAAATTTTGAAGGATTTACACGTTTCAGACACTGGAGATTCCAAAAAACATATTTTAACAAAAAAAAAATGCCGTCCGTCTGTTTGTGTGTCTGTGTGTGTGTCTGTAAACGCTCTATCTCCCGAACAAATTGAGATAGACATTTAAAATTTGGTATGTATTTAGTATGTAATAATGGAAAGAAGTTTATTGAATATCAGTCACCTCGATTATCCGGAAGTATTTTTTTCGGACTCTAGAAATATTCGTTCTGATAAAAGGCACTTAATTTTTTCCGAAATTGTATATTTAAGGATTGAATATAAAAGACAATAAAAGAACATAAATTTTGCATAAAGAATAAAGTCAATCGGATAATTAGATGCCGAGATATTTGTAATTATATTTTCCACATTCTTCGATTTTTCATGACCCTGCATTTCATTCAAATTTTCATTCAAAGATATATTTTATTTGGAAATGAGACGCTTAATCCGACGCTGTAAACCGTTAGTTAATATGATTATCAATTTGGAGTTATAAGAATGTTTATTTTACGCAATTCAGTAATAGAGTATTTAAAGTTTATGACGTCATCCAGCCACGATTTTATTGGAATTGCAATGCATTTTAGAAATAGTTTACACCTGTATTATTTTCACATTTTATATTATGCATATCCATGATGGGTAAGTATTACGGTGGCCCCAACGACTAGTTTAAAAAAAAATAGACCTAGAAAGCCGAAGAGTGACACAAAAAATTGCAATTAGGAAGACTAATATACCAATTTTTAATCTTGGTGAAATCAATGGGTACCATCACCCCACACCCAGAAAAGGGAATTGATTAAAACTACAAAATATGTTTTGTTGAGTACATTTTGGTTGTTTTAGCAAAATTCAAGTAAAATTGAACCATTTTACTTGAATTAACAAAACAATTTTTGCTGACGATACATTTTTTTTTTTTTTTGGAATGGCAATTTTTTTTTTTTTTTTTTTTTTTTTTTTTGATTCAAACTAAATTTCCATTGACCTATATTTAAACAAAAAGTTTTGTTGGGTCAACCAAATTTTTGTTGATTCAACAAAACTTTTTTCTGGGTGCAAAAGAAAAAAAATTAAAGTCAGAGCATTTGTTTTAATGTTTATGGGTACACATACATTGAAAAAGATGAATTGTTTAACCCATTTGTTGGAAGTCTATTTTAAAAAAGACGGTTGAAAGATAAATGAAAATATCAATGAAGATCCACGTAATTTTAATTTTTCTTAATTTTGAATATAAAATCATATTTTGCTTTGTGTAGTTGCAATATAAATAAAATGAACAAGAAAGAATTATCTATTCTAAAGTGAAATGCTTATTTAGAGTTTTCACAATCTTGAGTTTCTTTTCCTTTGATTAATTTTCATAATAAATTTCCCTTATCTTTTATAATATCTGTTTTGACAATTTTATTCGATAACTGAAACTTTGAATATCAAATATCTCGTCCAGTCGTAATTTTTCACAGAATAATTCATTTGCAGAAAATATAACAGCCTCGTCATTTATCAAAAAGCTATGAAACACATGAAATGGGCCTTACATCTTATTTTTAAACTCCAATTTCATAATGATATTTAATTCTCGTCAAAAGTAAAATGTAAACATTAGACATATTTCACATTTTTAATCAATATTACTTCGAAAAAGAAGGGAGCATTCATGGATTAGATGGGAATTTTATGCACATATAATATCTGGTTTTGTCAAATTCCGATAACACTTCATTATTTCTCAAGATAAATATTGAAATCCCACCATGAAACCTCTCATTAATAAATCAATTATGAATGAAAAGTATTTTTCATAGCGATTCACCATAAAACTTTCTTTTTTTTTTTATCCTACTAACAGTATGTTTCACTATACATCCCATAATAAACTTGCAAATACGCATTCAGAAAAAAAGTTGTGAAAAAATTAGAAATATGTGTGAATTTTTTTGTAATTTTAAGAATTTTGTGAAAATTATTCTATTGATTAAAATGATTTTTTTTGTTTCTGTGTAGCTTAAACAGAAACAAAAAATAGCAAGGAGAATTATCTATTCTAAAATTTAAATCTTAATTATACTTTTCATCCTCTTCAATTCTTCCCTTTAATTACTTTCCTCAAAAAATTTTTGAAGAATTTTTTTCCAGGAACATATCCGGTTTTGACAATTTTATTCTATAAGATATACGACAATTATTTTTAAAATGTATAATAATACTGTACAACGTAACTTCATATTCAACTTTCTTAGTGATTAGCTACTTTAAAAAAAAAAGTATACCTAGAAAGTCGAAGAATGACACTAAAAAAAAAAAAAAAGAATCGGGAAAACTAACATACCCATTTTTGATCCTGGTGAAATCAATAGATACCATCAACAACAACAAGAAAAAAAATGAAAGTCAGAGCGTTTGTTCTAATGTTTATGGGTGCACATAAATTGAAAAAAAAATAATAGTTTAACTCATTTGTTGGAAGTCTATTTTAAAAAAGACGGTTGAAAGATAAATGAAAATGCCAATCAAGTTCCACGTAATTTTAAATTTTCTTAATTGTCAATATAAAATCATATTTTGCTTTCTGTAGCTGCAATATAAATAAAATGAGTGTAGGAAGAATTATCTATTATAAAGTCAAATGCTTATTTAGACTTTTCACACTCTTGATTTTTTATTCCGTTGATTAATTTCCATATTAAATTTCCTTTATCTCTTATGATATCTCTTTTGACAATTTTATTCAATAACTGAAACTTTGAATACCAAATATCTCGTCCAGTCTGTCGTTTTTCACAGAATAATTCATTTGCCGAAAATATAGCAGTTTCGTCATTTATCAAAAAGCTATGAAACATATGAAATGGATCTTGGATCTTATTATTAAACTCAAATTTCCTGATGATATTTCATTCTCGTCGAAAGTAAAATGCAAACTTTAGACGTATTTCACAGATTTAATCAATAATTTTTTGGAAAAGAAGGGACCATTCATGGATTAGATGGGAATTATATGCACATAAAATATCTGGTTTTATCAAACTCCGATAACACTTCTTCGTTATTTCTAAAGGTAAATGTTTAAATCCCTTCGTGAAAACTTTTCTTAAAAAATCAATTATGAATGAAAAGAATTTTTCAAAGATATTCACCATAAAACTTTCATTTTTATCGTAGTAATTTTTTTTTCACCATACATTCCACAATAAACTTGCAACTACGTATCAAGAAAAAAGGTTGAGAAAAATTAGAAATATGAGTGAAAATCTATGTAATTTTTAGAATTTTGAGAAAATTGTTTTATTGATTAAATTGATTTTTGTTTTATTTCTGTGTAGCTTAAACATAAATGGAAAAAAAGCAAAGACAATTACCTATTCTAAAACTCAAATGTTTAATTAACTTTTCATACTGTTAAATTCTTCCCTTTAATTGCTTTCCTTAGAAAAGTTTGCTTTCCTGGACCATACCCGGTTGTGACAACTTTCTTCTATAAGATATACGACGATTATTTTAAAATGTATCATAGTACTGTATAACTTAACATCAAATTCAACTTTCTTAGTGATTAGATACTCAAGTAAAAAAATTAGACCTAGAAAGTCTTAGAGTGACACAAAGAAAAGCATTCAGGAAGACTAACATACCCATTTTGGATCTTGAGGAAATCAATAGATACCACCACCAACAACAAGAAATAAATTGAAAATCAGAGGATTAGAGGATTCGTTCTAATGTTTATGCATGCACATATATTTAAAAAGATATGAATTGTTTAACTCAATTGTTGGAAATCTATATTTAAAAAGACTGCTGAAAGATAACTGGAAATTCCAATGAAGATCAGCGTAATTTTTAAATTTTCTTAATTATCAACATAAAATCATATTTTTCTTTGTGTAGCTGCAATATAAATAAAATGAGTGTAGGAAGAATTATCTATTTTAAAGTCAAATGCTTATTTAGACTTTTCATATTCTTGATTTTTTCTTCCTCTTATTAATTACCATATTAAATTTCCCTTATCATTGATGATATCTGTTTTAACAATTTTATTCAATAACTGAAACTTTGAATACCAAATATCTTGTCCAGTCTGTCATTTTTCACAGAATAATTCATTTGCCGAAAATATAACTGTTTCGCCATTTATCCAAAAGCTATGAAACATGTGAAATGGGTCTTAGATATTATTAGACTGAAATTTCATGATGTTATTTCATTCTCATAGAAAGTAAAATGCAAGCTTTAGACGAATTTCACAGCTTTAATCCATATTACTTTGAAAAATAAGGGAACATTCATGGATTAGATGGGAATTTTATGCACATATAATATCTGGCTTTGTCAAACTCCGATAAAACTTCTTCTTTATTTCTGAAGGTAAATATTTAAATCCCTTCGTGAAAACTTTTCTTAAAAAATCAATTATGAATGAAAAGAATTTTTCAAGTAGATTCACCATAAAATTTTCATTTTTATCCTAGTAACATTACTTTTCCTTTTACATCCTATAATAAACTTGCAACTACGCATTAAAAGAAAGATGTTGGGAAAAAATTAGAAATATGAGTAAAAATCTATGTAATTCTTGGAACACTGTGAAATTTTTTTTTATTGATTACATAGAATTTGTTTTTGTTTCTCTGTAGCTTAAATAGAAATGAAAAAATATCAAGGAAAATTATCTATTCTAAAAGAAAAATGCTTAATTAAACTTTCTACGAGCAGGGAAGACAGAGCTATGCTCGGTCAAAATTAGCTTTGAGTTCAAATATCATGACCCAAATATCATGACTCAAGACCAAAAGGACCCACTAATCAAATTTTCTCGAACATGTGACCAAGCCGAATTGTCTTCTTGTGCCCGAAACCTGTAGGATATAAAGTTTAATCAAAATAGTCGGAGCTGTTTTTTAAATAAAATTAGCTTGACCCATAGTGAAAAAAATGATCTACTAATCGGATTTTCTCGAGCATGTGACCTAGCCCAATGGTTTTCTCGTGCCTAAAAACCGGAGGATAAAAAATTTAGTTCAAATCGTCTCAGAAGTTTTTAAGATAAAAATAGCTTGACCCATAATCAACTATGACCAAAATGAACCACTAATCGAAATTTCTCGAACATGTGTCCTAGCCCAACAGACTTCTCGTGCCCGAAAACCATAGGATGCAAAATTGTTTAAATAGTCTTAGCCGTTTTTTAGATAAAATTAGCTTGATCCACAGTGACCGAAAAATGACACACAAATCGAAAATAGACATGTGACCTAGCCCAGTGATTTTCTCGTGCCCGAAACTAGTAGGATACAAGATTTAATCAAAATCGTTAGAGCTGTTTTTTAGGTAAAATTAACTTGACCCACGTTGACCCAAAAGTGACCCACTAATCGAAAATTCTCGAACATGTTACCCAGTCCAATAGTCTTCTCGTTACCGAAAATGGTAAAATACAAAATTTAGTCAAAATCGTATGAACCATTTTTATATACAATTAGCGTGACCCTGACACATGATGACCCAAAATGACCCATTAATAGAATTTTCTCGAACATGTGACCTAGCCCAATGGTTTTCTGGTGCCCCAAAACGGTAGAATACAAAATTTCGTCAAAATCGTTAGAGCCGTTTTTAGGATAAAATTTGCATATATATATAAATATATATATATATATATATATATATATATATATATATATATATATATATATATATATATATATATATATAACCACACACAAGATTTCCTCGTATTAGAATATATGATACTCCTTATTAAATGGTGCTTTGCAGAAACATATCCGGTTGAGTCAATTTTATTCAATAACAGATACTCTGACTATCATAACTTTGTCGTCCAAACTGTATTCATCACAGGATAATTTGTTTGCCATTCATGTAAAAAATCGGACGTTCGATTAAAATACATTACATAAAATGTGATATTTCCTTTAGTCTTATTATTACACTGAACACTAATGATGATATTTCTTTCCCGCAGAAATTAAAATTCACCTTTTAGTAGGATTTCTTAGCTGTAATCATTTGGCTAAGTGGCTTTCAAAAAGATGAAGTTGCTCGGTTAGATAGGGCTTTCGGTTGTGTTAACCAAATTTCAAAAATCTTTTCCTTTATTTGTAAAGGTAAATTTTTAATTAAAATTCAATTATGAATGATTTGAAAGTTTCAAAGAGATTTATCATACAGCATTTTTTCGACACAGTGGTATTACACTTCATTATACAGCCTGTGATAAACTTTCAACTACGCATTAAAATAATTGTTGTACAAATAAAAATGTAGAGATGGCAGCTAAAGTCTATGTAATTATTTTTCATTTTCTCATAATTAATTTATTGAATAAATTGACATTTTTTTTGTTTCTGTGTATTTGAAACAAACAAGAAATTCAGAGCAAAGATAATTAAATATTTTATAAATCAAATGCTTAGTTAGACCGTCCTGATTGCCGAAAAGTCACGTGAAGCATCAGTTTCAATCTTAAAATTAATAAAAGGCTCCTTTAATTTTTATTTCTAATTTTTATATTGCATTTTTAAAGTTATTTGAGAAAGTTTCCTTAATGCTTAATGCACAAAACAAAAAAATCCACACTACTTCAAAAAGTTTCTGTTATCTAACCGAGAAAACGTGACCAACAGGCTGTTAACCAATCGTATGACATTTTAATGTTCTGATTAGAAAACGCCCAAGTACCTAAACAAACTGTTATACTTTACTACAAATATGCTCTGTAGTATATAGTATTTTCATACAGGGAAAATTCAAAAAAGCTATTTGATGAAATATGGATAAAGTACAATTTTTATATGCTACAAATATATTATAGTATTTTAATACAAAGAAAATAAAAAAATAGTTTTATGAAATGTGAATTCTGCTAAGTCGTTTATTATCAACAAAGAGTTTCAGTGTATTTAAAATTTAGAAAATTTCCTGGGATGGAAGGTGGAACTAAATATGATAGTATATTTCCCCTAACTTCAAAAGTTAATCAGACCCTGGTTTGACTTTTCATCCTTTCGCATTCTTTCCTTTGATTACTTTTCTTATTAAATTACTCTTTTCGGAAGATATCTATATTCGAAAATATAGATATCTTCCGGGATAAATACAATCTAAACTACAAATATGCTTTATAGTATACAGTATTTTCATACAGGAAAAATAAAAAAAGCTGTTTAATGAAATATGGATAAATTACAATTTTTATATGCTACACATATATACTCTACATTATTTTCATCAAAGAAAATAAAAAAATAGTTTTATGAAATGGGAATTCTGATAAGTCGTTTGTACCAACAAAGAGTTTCCGTGTATTTAAAATTTAGAAAATTTTCTTTCAATGGAAGGTGGTACTAATATGATAGTTTATTTTCCCTAACTTCAGAAGTTAATAAGACCCTGGTTAGACTTTTAACCCTTTCATATTCTTTCCTTTGATTACTTTTCTTATTAAATTATTCTTTCCCGAAAGATATACTTTCCAATTTACCCAATAACAAATCAATACTCCAAATATCCACTGTCTGGTCTAATTTGTCATTTTTCAAAGGATAATTCACCTGTCGTAAATTTAAAGATTTAGCTGTTCGATTCAAAGCCGTCACGTGAAATATGGTATGTGTCCTAAATCTTCATGATTCAGCTTCATTCTCATCGAAATTAAAATAAAAAAGGCTTTAATCTAAGTGACTTTGAAAGCGAGGAGAATGTTCGGATAGACAGAAATATAATTCGTGGATATCTTCTGTTATGTGAAACAAATTTGATGGATTTTTTTTTGTTTATTATTTGTAAAGGTAAATAGTTAAGGGACCAGTGACTTTTTTCTAAAAAAATCGAAGAGATGTGTTTGTGTGTTTGCATTATTTTCTGATCATATACCCTTTAACTTTCCAACACTATGTGGCCCCTGTAGGTAAAAATGGCTATATTTTATATGAAAAATATCCATTAATTCTGTTTTTAAAAATTTTTAATTTCGAAATTCATTAATAGGTACATGTTTAAATAAAATTTTTAAAAAGCCTATTGTTACGGAATCGGCAGTATTTATTTATTTTGTTCAAAATCACGCGATCAGCGATGACCAAAGATGTAAAAAGAAAAATTATTTGAAGTGACATTTTAATATTTTGTTTTATTGCGCGTTCACATATGATTGTCTCGTGTTAAAAGAAATTCAGAAAAACCAAGTTTTAATGTATTTTGTGGCAACTTCCACTCTTTTTTTGTGGATTCCAGAATGAAAATGTATAAATGCTGGTAGCTTGTTTTTTCTTGAGTTATTATTTGCTAAGTTTTTGTAATTATCTCACTGTAAGAGTTGTGAAATAGATTTTAAAACTATGGGAGCAAAAAGGGGCTAAAGTGAATATTATTTACATTTAAGATTTGAAGTTAATAAAAGACAATTATTCATAGAATTAAATTGACATAAATCTGCTTTCGTGGTACGTTTAGTAGATTGTTACACCAATTTTCTGTTTACGTTTAGAATATTATTTTATACAAAGTTTAAAAAAAAATGACATTTACTATTTTGATGCCACATTCCCCCCCCCCCTCATCCCCAAACCTTAAGTAAACTAACTACTTCTATTATTTCTTTTGATATTCTTACATTACATTTCACATGCAGAATGTTCAGCCTGTTTCAATTTTTATTAACATATCTTCATTATTGTTAAATTTATATATTTAAAAAAACTGTATTCAGATTTGAATGACACTCCCGGTAGTTCTTACTAAATAAATGGATTGTGATCATATTTTCTTACACAAAAAAATGTTTGTTTTGCCCAACATTTTTTAGCTCACAGGCTATCGAAGCCTAAGAGCTTATGTGCCCACCGGTTCTGTATGTATGTATGTATGTACGTACGTATGTATGTACGTAACGCGATAACTCTTGATAGAACTAACCGTTTTACTTTAAATTTTGTTTATAGGTTCCTTGTGATAACGCGCTTCCCTGATTAGTTTTGGAGGTTCATTGGTTAAGCATAATGAAGGGAAACGGGGGGCTAATCCCCCCCCCCCCGTAATTTAGATAAATGGGTTTTTCATGCAGAATTATCCCATTTTCTTCAAATTTTGTATATAGGTTCATTTTGATAATGCGCTTCTGTCAAGAGTTTTGGGGGTTCATTGGTTAAGTATAAAGGGGGAAAGGGGGGCTAATCCCCCTTAATTTAGATAAATGGGTTTTTCATGCAGAATTATCCGATTTTCTTCAAATTTTGTATATATATATTCATTGTAATTAGAGACTTCCCCGATTAGTTTAAGGGGTTCATTAGTTAACTATGAGGGGGGTAACGGGTGATGACCCCCCCCGTAGATATATTGTCGATTTCTTTATTTTTCGAGGGGCTTATTTCACATTCTTTGAAATAAGAGTATAATATACAATTAGTGTGAATAGCCTGTGAGCTCAATGCCCTCAGTTTAACTGGGCAGTTTTCTTTTTATTAAATAACTCTGCTATACAGTTTCAAATAAGGATTTAATTGAGCCATTTTGACGACATTGTTTCGCAAACATAACGAAAAAAAGCTAATAGTATAATTTCACATTTACAATATTACTAGGATTAATTTCACGAAAAATTTCTAGCTATTTTTCCTATTTTTAATGGAATTCAAAAATTCTCTCGTAAAAAAAAAAGAAGAAAGAAAAAAGAAAAGCTTAAAAGTAAAAACACGAAGGAATTTTAATTGTAATTGCAAAATGTTACTTCACATTCCCGAAAGTTCTTGAATTTTTTCAAGTAATTTAATAAAAATTCCTTTTATCCTTTCAAGAATGCACTAAAGCTTTGGATCGCTACTAATTTTCTCATTATAAGTACTTTACAGCGCGTTGCTTTTAATTTAAAATTTAATACATTTTTAATTACGGTTATCTTTTGTACAGAAACAAATACTTCCAGTTTAAAAAAAAAAAAAAAAAAAAAGTCATTTTTAAGAGCGCAATATAAATTCTTTTTTCCTTTCTGTCTCAATAAAATATTTTTTCCTAAACTTTGTTTTTACACTTTTAAATCACTTAAGAAGTGTTGATATTCACGTCTTATTATACGTTTGTAAAACAAATTCCGACAACAGCATAGCTTATTGAGATATATTTACGAATTATTTATAATGAAAAAAGACTCATTTCCAGAATATTCTTTTTTTTAAGGCGACAGTGGACCTTCAAACTCATTTTTTTATTTTTTTTTATTTCACTTTAAATACTATTCAAGGACACACTATATGCATTATGGCATGTATTTATCACACCAGAATTTAAAAAAAAAATTTTTTGGAGAAAAATAAGAAATTTTTCTGAATTTTTTAACCGTTACGCAGAATTTTTCAAAATGTCCCATGCGCATTCCATATCAATTAAAATCATCAATATTTTTTATGCAGGTTTGGTTTATATATACAAATAAAACTTGGTATCAAATTTTATATATTTGAATATAAAGGTAAAAAAAAAAAAAAAATCAAAATTTTTTGAAAATTTCCGCATCATATTTTTTCAATTAACTACCTTTAAATTTTTTAAATTATACCTCATTTCAAAAAACCATACCAAGTTTTATGACAAATATAATGATATATAGCTACAAAAAATTTCAAACTATTCAGATGAAATAGTATGCGCATAGAGCATTTTGAAAAAATGGAAACCGACAAAATTTTCGAAATGAGAAAAACAATTTTAAAGTGTTAGTATTGGTAAACATAAGAAAATATACCCTGAAAGGGACTAAAATCATATATATGCAAAACCTTTACATGTTTAATGAATGATTCCACCAAAATAATTATTTATAACCTCCCCCCCTACCCCTACCCTCCTGTTGAGTGTCTGAAAAAAATCATTTTTTCTGCGATTGACTAATAAAGTTTGAGATTTTTCTTCGCAACCAATTATAGAATTTCTCAGTTTCATCTTTTTACAGATTACTAAAATTCTGTATTCTTGCCCCCCCTGGCCCCTGCTCCCCCTTGAAAAAATTAATTTTTTCTGCGATTGACTAATAAAGTTTGAGATTTTTCTTCACAACCAATTGATGAATTTATCGGTTTCATCTTGAGACAGATTACCAAAATTCTCGATTCTCCCCCCCCCCCCGCCCCCCTGTTGAGTGACAGAAAAAATTCATTTTTTACTGCGTTTGACTAATAAATTTTGAGATTTTTCTTCGTAACCAATTATTGAATTTCCCACTTTCATCTTTTTACAGATTACTAAAATTCTGTATTCTCGCCCCCCCCCCCCCTGCCCTCTTGCCCCCCCCCCCCTTGAAAAAAATCATTTTTTCTGCAATTGACTAATAAAGTTTGAGATTTTTCTTCGCAACCAATTATAGAATTTCTCAGTTTCATCTATTTACAGATTACTAAAATTCTGTATTCTCGCCCCCCCTCCTGCCCCCCTTCCCCCCCTTGAAAAAAATATTTTTTTCTGCGATTGACTAATAAAGTTTGAGATTTTTCTTCGCAACCAATTGATGAATTTTTCGGTTTAATCTTGATACAGATTACCAAAACTCTCGATTCTCCCCCAGCGTCCCCCCTCCCCTGTTGAGCGACTGAAAAAATTAATTTTTTAGTATGATTGACTAATAAATTTTTAGATTTTTTTTCGCAACCAATTATTGAATTTCTCAGTTTCATCTTTTTACAGATTACTAAAATTCTGTATTCTCGCCACCCCTGCTCCCCCCCTTGAAAAAATTAATTTTTTCTGCGATTGACTAATAATGTTTGAGATTTTCTTCACAACCAATTGATGAATTTTTCGGTTTCATCTTGAGACAGATTACCAAAATTCTCGATTCTCCCCCCCCCCCCGCCCCCGCCTCTGTTGAGCGACTAAAAAATTCATTTTTTACTGCGATTGACTAATAAATTTTGAGATTTTTCTTCGCAACCAATTATTGAATTTCCCACTTTCATCTTTTTACAGATTACTAAAATTCTGTATTCTCGCCCCCCCCCCCCTGCCCCCTTGAAAAAAATCATTTTTTCTGCGATTGACTAATAAAGTTTGAGATTTTTCTTCGCAACCATCTGATGAATTTCTTGGTTTTATGTAGCGGCATATTAGCAAAACTTTGGAATTCTTAATTTTTTCAGTCGTTCAACAGGGGGGGGGGGAGATTTAAGAATTTTCGTTATCTGTCGCAAGATGAAACCGACAAATTTATCAGGTCGTTGCGAAGAAAAAAATTTAATTTTTTCAGTTACTCGCAGTAAAAAATGACTTTTTTTTTGTCACTCAACAAGGGGGGGGGCGGGGGGGGAATCAAGAATTTTGGTAATCTGTCGCAAGATGAAACCGAGAAATTGATCAATTGGTTGCAATTGAATGAAAATTAAAAATAAACAGTTAATTAGAAGAAAAAATGCATTTGCAAATATTTGTAAACAAACATCAGCTGACCACGACGGCCGTTTAATTAATTATAAAAATGTAAATAAAATCCGAAAAAATCATCCGATTGTAATTATTTAAGTTGGAGATGAAAGCTTACATGGAGCTTTATTTTTTGGGGACAAGACATTTTTTTTCGAAAATTTGAGCGATTTTGCTGATTTTGAAGGTCCACTGTCGCCTTAAATAAGTATTTTCAAAAGTTTAATTATGTTTTTCCCTGTTTTTTAAACAATTTCTCTTAACCAGTTATAATATCTGTATACTAATTATTTGTTCAGAAGAGCTGAAATTACGCGGGAAATTTATGAATGCAAAGGATGTGAATTATCACATTACTACACAAGGTACAACCAACAGAGTGAAAAAATGTCCAGACCGGGGATCGCACCCGGACACCTTGTTATAGCACACCAAGTGATTTACCATTTAAGCCACCAGGACGACATCCAGTCTAGCCGTCTGTCACTCTTATATGGCAAGGCTACAACTTCGTAGTACAAGACGGAACGTCAATCATGAGCACAACTTGAGCGGCTTTCAGCTCTGCTGAAAAACTAATTAGTAATATATATATTCGCCGAAACTGGGTTTATTTGCCTCATGCATGCCACTGTAGTTGTGCGTATGATTGACGTTCCATCTTGTGCTACGAAGTTGTAGCCTTGCCATATAAGAGTGACAGAAGGCTAGACTGGATGTCGTCCTGATGGCTTAAATGGTAACGCACTTGATGCGCTATACCAAGGTATCCGGGTTCGATCCCCGGTCTGGACATATTTTCACTCTGTTGGTTGTACGCTGTGCAGTAAAGTGATAATTCACATCCTTTGTATTGAGTTTTAATATCTGTTTTTAAGAATATTTAGTAGAAACAAATAATGCATTTACAATGTTTTTGTTTTCATATAAAATACAAGAATTAAGAATGTAACAGCTTAATTGATATTTTTCAAAAGTCAGTAAAACAAAAAGATAAGCAAAATTGAATAAACTGTTCAAAACATGCACGGACATACCTCTTCCAAGTTACTCGTGATTCCGTAAACTGCTCCTACTTCTTCAGAAGACTGAAAAGGCGATAGAGTTTTTTAAGCTTTAAATAACCATTTATGAAACAAAAACCTATTTTCCTACCCGTAATTTTCGGAAACGTTTCAGAGTAGTTTTTACTGTGTATTAATCCCTTTTTTGAATCCGGTTTCAACACATAAAATCGCTTTTACTGATATATCTTTATCAATTCTCAAGTAAATATTTTTAGCTTTGCAACATATTTTATATGTATAGTAATAAAACGATAAAAAAACATTGTTTCTTTTATGTTGTTTGTTTGTATTCTTGTTGAACATTTTTGTTGAATGTGATCATGTTTACTTGAGAAGCAATAACATAAAAATCCTAAAATTCGTGTTGATACAGGATTGAGAAAATTGGTTAATACAGTGGAAAAACTACTTCGTAGTGTTTCTGAACCTTATGTGCTGCAATAAACACATTTGTTTCAGAAATGCCTCTTTGAATCTCTGAAATCTATTTATTTCTCAAATTCTTAAAAATTAAATGAACTCTCTTCGAAATCTAGGTAAATCAGAAGAGGATATATTAAATTTTCTTAAACATTCTTGTTAGATCAATTAATATTTACACTTTTTCATAACTGTCTGTGAAGTTACTCTAATTTTTCACTATATTATTCGCTGCATAAGGGAAAAATGTCTGAATATTTTATAGTTTAAATTTATTGATTATTTTTTGCACTTTTCCTCATTTTCCAGCGTTATAGACTCATAAAATGTCATACTGGCATATCTACGGCTGCATCTTATACAACCTGAACTAAAAAAAATTATACAAAAATTTATACGTGATAATTCATTATTCTTCTTATTATAAATTCCGTTTGTACTGAAAGTGAAGTTCATTAAATTCAATGCGACATGTTCCTTTTTTTAGCCACACACAGGGTGGCTTATTCTTTCAATCTCTATCATTTTTCATGTTTATGAAAAGTCACAGCAATCCATCGTTGCCACAGATTAATCTCGGAAAATGAAACATTTGAAGTTACTTAAAAAATTAATAACTCGAAAAGTATTTGTCACAAAATTGTTTTACAAACTGCGTTAGAATGGTAAAAAATTGTATTTTTCTTGATATAAATTTCAAATCTAATGATTATGTCGTTTTTCAAATATTAGATTTCAAAAATTACAAAACTTCACAATGGAGTACCGTAGCGAAATTTTACGCGTAAAAAGATAATGATAAAGACATTGTGGCTCGACGTGTATCGTGTATACTGGCCATAGCATGAGTAACGAATTATAGTAAACTTATTATTCTGTTAAAATATAAAAGTGAATTATGTATATACATTTTTAAAAAATAAAGAAAAACATTTTATCACAAACATCAACAAAATTTTTTCTTCTATTTATTCCCTTATTCCAAAGATATCGTTTTATCGTCTGCTGCCATAGCAACATGAATTAAATTTCATTAAAAAAATTGCTCAGTGGTAGAAAAATATTTTTCTAAATCGAATGGTTATTGAACAACTCAACACTTTAACAGGGGAATTTTTATTTGTTATTTAGATATTTTAAAATTGTTTGTTGTCATTGCGTTTTTATTCTGAGTTACAGCTAGTTTATTTATTTTTTAAATAAAAGCCGTGTGTGGCAATCTATATTCGGCCTTATAGCAGAATTTTCCCCTCTTGTTTCTTATATTCTTTCAATTTATCATATTAATGCATCTCGTAAATTATAAGTAATTATGCACTTTTCATTATCATCCAAGTAAGTAAATACTAGGGCGAAATCCTTCCATTCAAACTGTGTATGTTATTTCCCACCACTTATTTCAAAGAGTATTTTTATTGTATTTTCTAGTATTTTTTAATCTTAAATAAGACGAAGATTTTTTTCACAAAAATTGGTGGGAAAGAGCATAACCAGTTGAAAAGCAGAATTCACTACTCATAAACACACTTTATGCACATTTTGTTATGTTACGTAGAAATTAAATTGATAACTTTTAAAATATTATCCTAATTAATAATATCTTCATAAATACAAAATTTTAAATGTTTCTTTACCACAATAAATGTTTCTTTGATACCACAAAAATTAATATATGTTAATAGCCTACAAAGATCTCAATATGGGTAAAATCATGAAATAACTTTATATTTTTGAAAAAAATTGTCATTTATGTACTACTTGCATTGGAATTATATTTTTAATAATTCAGTTCTGATATTTATTTGGTTTAGAAAGCCCATGACAATTCATGAGACACTAGGACGTCATCCTGTTATTTAAACTGTGTATGCTCTTAACCACCACTTATTTCATAAAGTTGTATAAAAGTATATACAAATTTTTAATCAAAGAAATTGTTGTATTAAATAGGGCAAATATTTTTGTCCACAAAAAATGGTGGGAAAGAGCATTACCGGTTGAGTTGCAAGATTTTCCATAGATAAACCCACTTTATGTTCCTTTTATTATCTTACATAAAATTCGAATTGATAATTTTACGAGTATCATTCCGATTAATAATATCTTCATACATATAAAATTCAAAAATATTTATTTTGTGTTACTTCAAATATCAATACATGCTAATTGTCTTCGGTGATCTTGCTAATGGTAAATCCATGAAACAACTTTATATTTTTGACAACACTATTATTTATGTACCACTTGCAAAGGAATTCTATCGTTAATTATTTAGTTCCAATATATATTTATTTTAGAAAGCCCATGATAATTCATTTGGTTTTCGAATTATGTGCGCATAACACATTGAAAGAAACTTATACTGCCTTCATCTGGAACGAATAAGTAGCCATTTTCTAATTCCTTAGACTAGAAATATAGATTTCCGAGTTATGCTAATAAGGTAAACAAAAAAACTGAATAGACGAAATGATTGAGTTAGGTGATGAAACTTTTGAATTGCGTAGAATTATCACTTATTTTCAAGAATAAATTCATAAACTAGAATTATAGTTGCTAAAACTAACCTCTTGTGTTCACATTTATTTACAAAGATTTTTAAATAAGTTTGACCACGATAATATAGGAAAACGCTCTTGAATTTTAATAGGGGGGTCTAGAACTATCCAGCAAAGGGAAATAGAATTTATAAGGATGGCATGGAACCACTTTTTCTAGAGCCACAATTTAGTTTCCAGATGCCGGTGGCAGAATTTTTTTCAGGCACATGCGTCCATAACGGATGATCGCATCTTGCGCGGACATTAAAACACGTATAATTGTTTTAAAATGAATTTTAACTTTTATGTTCCTGAAATTATACTATACCGTGTGATTCCTTAATTTCGTTTCGCTTCAAAAAACTATTGAAATGATTTATCTAATTACATGAACGTAGTATCTAGATATTGTAAAATGGGTATGCGCTACTTGATGAGGGCCACAGGGTTGCCAGTTTGGCCTTTTTTTTTAATTCAGCAATTTCGAATTCATACCGGAAACTTCGAAAAAAGAAAAATTTACTTTAAATAATTAAAAAATGTATGTCATTAAATAAACTTGAAACTACATTTATAATTTCTGGTAGGGATTCGGAAATTTTAATTAAAAGTACCAAACTGGCAACCCTGTAGGTCCATTGTAGAGATCCTACGTTGGAGAGAGATTGGACATTTCCGCACCGGCAGATTTGATAAATCCGACTTATAAGTTCTACCCTCAGCATACGTCACTATTTACCCTCTGAAATATTTAGATTTCTAATGATACAACGTTTTAAATATTACACCAAAACATGCTAAACTGTTAATATGTAAGTTAGTTTGGTTTGTATATACTTTTTAATATTTAGGAATGTTTAATTATTTTGTAACAATCTTTAAATTGGTTGAGTTCAACTGTAGTGTATGCAGTAAACTTTATACAGTTTCATTATATTTAACAACGATCAAAATGAGTAACAGAAACAAAGCAATTTCATTTCTGTTGCTAGAATTTTACATTTAAAAACGGATTTTTATTTAAATTTGTGTGTAGTAAATGAGCAAAACGTGTAAGTAATTTCGGGTTTTGAATTTTGACAGTTAGCGGTAATTGGCATCCGTTGTTGCCGATGAATTTTTGTTTACATTTTCAGAAGATTCGTTTAAAGAAAGTAATACAAATTAAATTTGTCTATAGTGCACAATATAAAATAGTAAAATGTTGATAAATTATAAATTCTATTCCTTTTTTAACATTATTTTCTTTTTTAAAAACTGCTGAATTTAAGGGCACGGAAGACATAAACAGTTTGAATAGTCAATTTTCCGTATAAAAAATAACGCATATTCTCACAATTACAAAAATATATAATTTATACAGTTTCACAATATAGAAACCTCTAAAGCAGAAAGCCTTTAAATTCATAAATAAACATTACTAATCACATGTGTGTAATATATTTTTTTCAGCTTTTCTTACAATTTTTTTAAACATATTTAGATACATTTAGTGTTATAAAATGCAATTAAGCAACATAATTATTTTTTTGTACAACAATTAGTTTCTTCAAAGTATCTAAAATTATGAATCCAATTATAATAATACAGAAGGTATACCGGAATTCATTTTAAAAATCTATACTTTTCGTAATATTTCAATAATTGTTTTTTTTAATTTATTTTTATTAAACGTTCTTCTACCAAATTCGAAATGATAACCTTGCAATTCATCCGAATAAAAGAATGTCCAAGAATTCTTCGATAAAACGGAATTCATTTATATTTCTGTTCTGAATGACTCTCTGAAGGGATATGGAACGAATTTCCCATGATTTTAACCCCTTGGGGACGTGCGACCCGTATACGTGACGCATAAGATGCTCAGAATCCTCGATTATTCCCACCAGTTAATTTTTATTGTAAGCTTTGCCTTATTTAATGACAGCATTTCTGCGATTCAATTTGGTAAAAATTTCAGATTTGAAAAACCGGTGGTAAAAGATTAAACATTCTGTAAAGAACGCTCATCGCGAAGGGGTTAATAGAATAAACACTGTAGACGCTGATGGAAATACATTGCGTTCTATGGTATTCTATCTACTTTGGAACTTACTTGGAGGACATTTCGTCACTGTCCAATCTCTCTATAAAGGTGGATCTCTAATCCATGGCGCCCCTAGTGGCAAACTGAAGAGTTAACGTTCCTATCATTTACATGGTTCAAGTTATGAGGAAAAAGTCAATTACAAAGTTGTAGAGCGTCCTAAATTTTTATGAAATGATGTTATTCTTGTAAAAATAACTTTATTAGTAGCGCAGAAATGTATTTTTTATATAAAACCACCATTTTAAATACTCCACTAACTGCATGCGGATGTGACTCAGATACACATTAATCAGATACACTTATAAAAGTAACACACACAAGCAAGATAAAGTTTAAAGTTTACATTAATAAGAAAACCAATACATGTATGTTAATACGTATGATATGATGAACAATTAAAACAAGGAATACATTCTAGATTAATGACATATTCAGTTTCCGCAGCATTTTTGACATTGCTAAATTGTAGATAGACAGACAAATAGACAACCCATGCAAAAGTTATAATGTTAATTATAACATATCATCCATAACACGTATGTTTTAAACAAAGCATAATTTTTTAATGTTATACACTCTGACAAAATTACGTGAACATATATTGAAAAATATAAACATATGAGTAGAAATCGGCGATTTCTTTTCTTTAAATCCATTTAATTTAACAAAAAATTTAAACACCAATCTTTTATATTTTTAAACTATGTAGAGAATTTAAATGAACTTCACAATTAAAAATAACATTTAGAAGCATAATTCTTTCTTAGAGAAAATACAAATTTCATTATTTTCGTAATATAATTTTTGTTACACTAAGACATTAAGATAATAAAAGTATTTTGTACCAATTATAAATTCAGAGCAACATACAAATATAAAATTAGTGCACTTTAAATTATTATTGTATTTCTTTCTCTTAACACTCCAAAGTGTTTTTGTTTTTGCCCAGGCTAATTAAGGTTTCTCTTTCACGATGGAGACAAAAACACTCGTTAATTAATACGAAATATCCGCAATAAAGTTGCATTTTTAAAAACTCAGTAAAATAATTGCATACTGTTATTTTCAACTTGCAAATTAGCTTCTGGAATGTTATATTTAAATCTGTAAAGATCTTTTTTATTCGTGGCATTTGTATTTATTTAAGTGATTAAAATCTTATAAAAGAGAAATTTACATCGAAGAATATATGTATTATGTTTCGTTTCCATTAATTGCTGTAAAGCATTGTACAGTCCTGAAAAAAAGGTAATCACTCTCTACTAAGTCTATGAAAAATCATCGTATAAAAAATGTCAATGGTAACAATCGATTATTAATAACGCCTAAAATTTAATGATGTGCTTGCTTTTTCAAAACACTTAAATATGACATAATATGTGAATTTGTTGATGAATTTTACACACGGCTACCAAACGGGAAGTGCTTCGGATAAGTAGTTTAGGATTAATAAAGGATTAAAGTTTGGAATTCCTAATGTTTAATTCATTATTAATCTTTGATTACGAGCCAGAACAGGCGATTATTTATTAAATTCAAATCATTTGTTGTTGTTGTTGCCGTGTCAGAGAAACTGCCATGGCACTTCTCTGAAAGAAGGGGTGCCAGATCCTCATGAGAATTTTGACTTCTAGAATAGTCTCCTAATTTTAAACCAATTCCAGATGAGAGACCAGCACCTAGATTGGCACCCCCAGAGGTATTGTTTACAAACTTGGGGGACATTGGAGCCGGGAACAGATTTTATGTGCACCAGCAACCCATTAACATACACGCTGCCACAGCAGTCAAAGTAGAGGGAGGTTGTCACTGGTCAATGCTGCTTCATTTTCGGTGACATTGAGGGGAACCGCGCTTAATCGTCTGCACCGCTGGGGAACTATTCAAATCTTTTTCTGTGATAGAATGCTCTTGAAAATATCCTAATATAATTGTATTGCAGAGTTTATTTTTCAAAGATTGGTACGAATAGAATTAAAAAATAGTCTTCTGGGTTGTATATGAACCCGTTGTAATAACCCCAAATAAACACTAGAATCCAAACCATCTCGCAAGGTGCGAGCATTCCCCAGATTTGGATTTGTTTCTTCCTTTCGATTCGACAGGCAGCGCTTTGGTCTTTAAGAGCGTCGTATCGATACGCGGCGAAAGACAGAGAGAGATAATGTTTCGATGGATGTTTTATGAGCTGAAATGTGACGGTTTGATTTTATTACATGCTTTCTTTTAACTTACATTTATACATGTATGCGGAAGTCAGATCTTGTTACTCACTTTTCTCCGATTTCCTGTTGACATAATTATTGAAATTTGGAATATATACGTATTCCTAAGGGCAATACATGAATTGGAGATAGATTTTTTTTAAATTAGATCGTTAAGGGGGGTGCAACGTCGATCCAAAACTTGCATTTTCCCCATAGAAATAACGTTACGATAAGTTTAATATTAATTGAAAAAAATAGCTCAATTTTTTTCAACATATATCCAATTTTACAACATTGTTACCTGCATCATTATGACGTCAGCATTGAGCGACGCACACATTTGTGTTTTATAATATATGTTGACGCTTTTGTGAATTTTAATGAAAGCATGTATGTTTTACAAAATTAGTGTTATTTGTAAAAGTGTCATTTTAGATGTGTGTTGTTTTGTATTAAATGTTGTGCCGTGAGGAAATAAATGCGTGATGTGAATACGTCAAGCATTATGCTTTTTTTTTTTGTTACTTACACATTTTTTCAATTAGTGAAAGGTCAAGTCGGTATGCAGTAGTCCAAATTTTAATCATTACAAACATATTGCATTACGAGTAGTTTTTAATGCATAATAAAAATATTTATCTGCGTAATCAATTGTAATTTCCGACTCTCATATTTGTTTCTGGAAATATATCTAGGTTTAAAAACTTCATGGGTTGAAATTAATTTTAACTCCGAAAATTATTTTAGAAAATATGTATATTTTGAAATTATATAAAACAACTGAATTGTAACATATAAAGTATTTAACAGACATCGATTTCTAGAAGATTCAAATTAGATAATCTGAAATTACTGTTAATTCCGCAAAAAAAAAAAAAAAAAAAAAAAAAAAAGAAATTCAATTATGTTTAAAAAGCTACACGCATTGCAATATGTTTTGAGGCGATTAATAATGAATTTAACATCAAGAGTTTATAATTTTAAAAGCATGTAATTGGTAACCTTTATGAACGAATGATTTCGTGTTTGTTAACCGAGAGTAAAGTGTACAAAAAAATTCATATGTTATGTCAAAGTTAAGTATTTGTATTGAACATTTTCAAACGTGGTACAATTTCTATAAGTAGACAACTCCTAAAATTTAAGTATATCATTAATTGTATTACATTATTACTAATACGTTGTTAGCAGTTACAAATTTATATGATGATATGATGCAGATTTAGTAGGGAGTGATTACTTTTTTAACAAGAATATACATAAAAATGGGACGTCTCCTATCTTAAGTTCGAACTCGACACATGACTATTTTTAGGTGCGTTCGTAATTATATAAACAGGAAGCACTTATATTCGTCGTCTGGTCCGTCCGTCTGTACGTCTGTTCGCATATAACAGCGCAAAAACTACCCAAACGAATGGTTTGCAATTTAATATATATAATCGTTGCAGAATTTTGTCGAGCCGTTTAAAATTATATTAAAATCGAATCAAAACTTAAAAAGATACTAATACAAATTTTCTTCATTCTATTAAATCCTATCATGCATAATTAATTCAATGATATCCCATGATAGGTAATGACTTTAGATTGACATGCCGATTACGTACTATTTAAAATGGATTCATATTATTTCCGTATAATTGAATTTAAAAACCGAATCTGTATACTAAAATTGTTTAATTATAGCAATCCTATAATCTGCTGACAGTTTTTTGAATAGATTTTTCTGGAGAAATAGATATTAAATGGAAAAATAGTCTAAATATGGATTTCAAGTTATTGGAATTTTCAGTAAATGCCAACAAAAATAAAGTGTTGCCAACTTAAAATGTACTTATCTTATTACGAAAATTAATCACATCATAATAACAGACGATATAATTCATTTCACTGAAATAATAACGATGATTTTTTTTTTTTTTTACTTTGTCTTGTTTTGGATATTTGCGCATAATATAATTTTAATAAAACAGAACTGTAATTAATTGTTTGTAAAAGGGTATCGAAACTTTATTTCATAAAATACAATTAATATCTGTAATATGAAAATCTACGCACAAAATAAATTTCGTATCCATGCATTTTTGCATAAGAGTGCAACAGCTATTGCCCCAAGATGTAAATATTTAAAAAATTGTTTTAGTAAGAACCCACCGCATTTGTAACGTTTGATCAACAATTTCCAACTTGTTTTAACATAATACTGAAGACTATTTTTATCTGGTGCCATCTCTCACTGGGTTCAGTTCGCCCTTATAACCCTAAAATATGCTTTAGTATGCAAGCTGACAGATAATAAATTTAAACGTGCATAATTAAATTACTGTTTCGCTAACTTTGTATCTCTCGAGTTCGCCCTCGATTCCTTCAACGCCTCAATTAGGCAGATTTCGTAATAAATACTACCACCTATTACATTTTCCCCTAAGTTGGAATTTTTGAAAAAATGTTGCAGATCTACGCCGATCATGACTCCCAGAACCCAAAACCACCCTCAGTTCAAAACTTTATCTATCTATCTATCTATCTATGTCACTTTTTTATGGACACGATAACTTCCATATTTCTGCACAAATCTCTTCCAAATTTATACATAAAATCAAGGGGCATAAAATCTCGGTCAAGTTCGTTAATGGGCAAAATCGAACCAAGGGGGCGAAATAGGGGGGGGCTTTTTGTGAAAACAGAAAAAAAATCATACCGACTTAAATATAATACGTATCGAATCCGTTTAAAGTTATTATTACTTCTAGGAAAAGGGCCGAAAATTTATGTAGAACATATTTTTGATATCATTAAAAATGGCCCAGGGGGGAAAGGGGGTTTTAGAAGAAAAAAAACATAACTTCGTCAATTCACAAGATATCAAATACGCTTAAATTTATTATAAATCCCCTTACTATTATCTAAAACTTTTACATTGACAAGTTTTTTATAGGGCCAATCCTTATAGCAAAAAAAAAATAACAACAAAAAAATCCCTGCTGGCTCCGCCTTCGAACAAGTTAGATTTCAAAGTGGGCGGTCCCTTATGGAATCCAACTGCGGCATCATGGCAAAAAGGTCATTTCTTCCGCAATTCCCAACAAACAGGCGCCCCACGGTCTGCGTCTTCGAAATATACCTGTGCCTGTCGGCCAAGCTCTCAGAGATTTTTTTTTTATCATTAAATATTACTTTTAAAATATTGCTATCTAACATGTTTTTCTTTACTTTTTGGTCATTCCAACGGAACTTCATATGTAAAATTTTGTCAGTTCATCCTACGTGTTGTTTTGTTTTACAGCATAACGATCAAGTCTCGGGAAATTGAAAACATCATAATAATTGTATAACAAAATATTTCCCTATACAATTATTGTTGATAAAATAAATCACTAGTATGGAACTATTCGTCGGTTTCCCAGGTTACTACATTTTAGTGCCATATTTTCCCAAAAAAAAAAATCTGAATCTTATTCAAATCCGGCAGTTCTGTCATTAAATAAGCCAAAAAAATTTACAGTGAAACTTCCATTTAACGAAGTCTCTTCGTTACACTTAAATATTTCGTTATGAAGAAAATTCGTTAAATAGAAATCAACTTAAATTTATGAAACTTGTATACATATAACGCATATAAAATGGAAATATTTGAAAAATATTTTTTAATTCGGGCAGTCCTTTTTTTATGCAATATACATATGAGAATTTAATAAGAATATTATTTAAAAACCTATAACAAAGAGAATTAAACAAAAACCGAAGCGTACCTTTTCATTTTATGTGCGTTCGTAATTATATAAATGCGTAGAACCTATTGTCGTCGTCTGGTCCGTCCGTCTGTCTGTCTATCCGTCTGTCCGTCCGTCCGCATATAACAACGCAAAAACTACCCAACCGATTTTTTTGAAATTTCAGATATATTATCTTTGCAGAATTTCGTGGAGATATTTCAAATTTTATCAAAATCGAATCAAAACTTTAGAAAATATTAATAAAAATATTTATCAAGAAATTTAAAAAAAAAAAAAAAAATCGATGCTTTCTTGTTATAGGACCTTTCAAGGTTTAATCGTCAAGCGACCGAGATACTTATTTTATGACAGAAATGAATCTGCATACGATATAATTCATTTCACAGAATTAAAAATCATCAAGATCTGAATATTTATAGAACTAGCTATAGTACGAACGCACCTCGTTTGTTACGTTTGACGTACAATTTCCAACTTGTTTCATTAAAATGTGATTAAATGAGTGTGTTTTGATTAAATGATTCAAATGTGTTGATTTTCGAACTGTCCGCTGACATAAATTCATACACACATCGCAACAGCTACCTCTTCGCTTGAATGCTGTACACACTGTAAAAATTTTTCGTAAAATTTCAGTAGATGTACCGTAAATTAACGGTACTTGCACCGTTTTCACTCTTTGCGGTATCAGTACCGTACTTCTAAGGTATATTAAGTGTAAAAAACCATATGTGTGCCATTTCGATTATAAACGGTATTTATACCGTAAAATGATTGTTTTTCAGTGAAAAATCGGTATTTATACCGTAAAATAAATTATTTTTCCGTAAGGAAAAAGCTGGTAGTCCCGCCTCGGTGCACGGCAACCCTTGAAGTGATGCTCTTGCTCTTGTTACGTAATACGTGCAGGCCTGAGGAGAAGGGGTAGTGCAGCCAGTACATACACTTTAAATATTTTACAGTACATATACCGTCCAGTTAAATTACGGTATATATATACTGGTCACAAAGTTGCCTGTATATGTACCGTAATTTTTGACCAACATTTTTTACAGTGCACGCACGAAAGTGGAATAAACGTTGTTATATAGTATAAGTTTTTCTTAATATGGAGATTAATTTACATGTTAATGATGTTCAAAGTCAAGGTTTTGCAGAAAATTTCGTTAAGTAAAAACATTCGTTAAATAGGGATTTCGTTAAAGGGAAGTTCCACTGTATTTTCAAATAGTGGTACAAAAATTTAGTAATCGTGCGAGACCGGGATGTAATTCCTATCCTTTAAATCAGAGTAATACTCAAAAAATGTGGTGGAAATATTCACAAATTTTAAACAATGACACATAGAATTAAAGTGTAATTATTCTTAAAGAGATAATAATAATAATACAAAAGGTATAAAAATACCTTTTATTATAGATTACATATGTTTCATTCGCTCAAACGACGACATTTTCAGACCAAAAAGATAAATAAAATATTCTCGCAAAGTTTTTGAAAAGGATAAACATAAATCATGAGATCACATGTCCAATGTAAGCAGGTGCTTAAATTGGTCAAACTGGAAAACGTGAAAAATATTATTTCATTTTTATTACTTTTTCAATCTGTAAAGCATCGCGTGCCAAATTTTAGGTAACTCAAAAGAAGCCGATTCATTGCAAATTTTATCGTTTCGCAAATATATTTGTATCGATGCACAGATAATGGATGGGAAATAAACTCTTGATAGAAAAATTATTTTACTATTCTTGAAATCTGCAGAAAAGAAGAAAAATTTTAATGAATAAAACTCAAAATCAACTTTACAATATTTTGCTGGATTCTTTGAAAGATTAAAATATAAACTTAGAAAATTTAATATCTACCTTATCGTAAAACCTTCCACAAAATTAAAAAACATAGTATGTAGAAAAACACATCCAATAGAACCTGATCAACTTTCCGGTGTTTATGAAATCCCATTCACCAAAGCAGCTGGAGCAGTACAATACTATATAGGGATGACAAACAGAAAATTTAGAACGAGAATAGAAGAACATATGGCAGATATTAAATATCACATAATAAATAGTGACTTAGCTAGACTACATAGAATAGAGCCGTTGCAGATTGATTTCAAGAATAGTAAAATAATTTTTCATCAAGAGTTTGTTACCCATCCATTATCCGTGAATCAATAGAAATATATTTGCGAAACGATAACACGTTAACTGTTTTTAAATTACAAAAATTTAAAAACTCAAAAATTTCACCTTTTTGAAATAAATACACAAATTAAAACTTCTTTTACTTAAGTAAGGTGTCATACATATAAAAACACAAATATCAAAACTTGACATGTTTCGGTTTATATTCTAAAACCATACTCATAAGTAGATACCTCGTCAACAAAAAATCAAACCCGAATGACACTGGATACCATCATATATACAAGATACAGTATAACAAAACAACGCCATCTATAATACAAAACACAAATTAAAAACACATAAAAACATTAACCCTCAAATCAAGCTTGTATACATAATTGTTTCCCTCTATTCAAATTCGCCCCACAATATTTACTCAAAAGCTCTAACCACAAAGGTGGAATAATAAAAGAGAAAGTATCATTACAGACTAAACCCCTTCGTAAATAAATTTCAATGGATTCTCTTATAAGGGACTTGCGGTAAAAACTCGAAATAAAAATTAATTTAATATCATTAAATAAAATTTTAATCCCCCCCCTCCAAATAAAATCTAGATAAAGCTGTTTTCATGCGGCCAAATTTAATGTCCGATTCATGTTCTTTCTTTCTTATACTTAACTTTCTCCCGATAACTTTTAGCGATAACATTTGCAACGAATCGACTTCTTTTGAATTACCTAAAATTTGGCACGAGATGCTTTACAAATTAAAAAAGCAATACAAATAAAAATAAAATAATAATTTTCACATTTTCAGTTTAACCAATTTAAGCACCTGCTTACACTGGACATGTGATCTCGTGATTTATGTTTATCCTTTTCAGAAATTTTGCGAGAATATTTTATTTATCATTTTGATCTGAAGATGTCGCCGTTTCAGCGTAGGAAACATATGTAATTTATGTTAAAAGGTATTTTTAAACCTTTTGTATTATTTTTTATCACTTTCAGCAATATGTGCACTTTATTTAAAGTTAACAAGGAATTTTATTATATTATTAGTAATGTTATATAGTTCAAAATTTTCAAAATTTCAATTGAAGAACTATTATTGTACTTCTACTTCATTCTTCGTTTGATTATAAAATCTTTTATTTTAGTAAAAAATATCATACAGAAAGACGGGAATGCCTCTAAGAAAAATAATATATACCATTCTGACTTGCATGTCAGGTATCTGTATTTTAATATTAAAAGTTACTATTGATAAATTGCATTCATATGGTTCATATTAAATCATGTTTCTATAAATTAATTTCTACAGGGTGCATAAGTCCAAAAGGAAATAAAAGTTCAAAAATTCGAAAAATACAGACTGTAACATGATATTATTTGTATTTAAATACCAAAGTACATGGGATTTTTTTACAACAAAAAGATTACTGCCTGAATGCTTACATTTGTCTCTGGCAGAAAAGAATGTAGTGCTCCTAAAGTTGTTGTCTGTCCCTTTTTCAGCCATCACTTGACAGGAATTACTGGACAAATATTTTACAAAGCACTGAAAAGTATCTAGCATGTCTGACAGCAAATCCCACCAATAGAGTGCGTAAAATGGAAAAGTTCTAATCCTGGTTGCATTGTAAATTGTGCAATGTCGCTGTAGCAGCAGATAACACAACTGAAACGTTACTAATTAGTAGCAAATGTGATTCTTCTGTCAATTAAATTTTATTTATTAAGGGATCTTGTACCTCTTAAGTGCGATTAAAATCGAGAAAAACAATCAAAGTTTGAATTAGTGTATTTTCAAAACCTTTATATGTATAAACATAAAGTTTTGATTATTAATTAAATAGATTGTGCTTTTTAATATAATACTATTAGAAATTGACTAATATTTCACTGAATTTGTGCATAGTAGAAATTAAAATAGCTCTTTTTTTTATTGCGTAAGTCATTGCGCGCATGATATCTTGAGAACGTATGACTGGATTGTTATAAAATCTTATGTAGACAATAAGCGCATATGTGTGTTTAAAATGATCTACTTTTAAATATTTACAATGATAAGATTTTTAATTATGATTATGTTTATTCATAGAAAATGTAAAATTTTGTAATTTTTTACAAAAATATTTTGTTTACACGGTTAATGAAATAATTTTGACCTAAAAGTAGATCATTTTAAACACATATATGCGATTATTGTCTACATAAAATTTCATAACAATCCAGTCATACGTTCTCAAGATATCATGCGCGCAATGACTTACGCAATAAAAAAAAGAGCTATTTTAATTTCAACAATGCACAAAATGAGTAAAATATTAGTCAGTTTCTAATAGTATTATATTAAAAAGCACAATCTGCTTAATCAATAATCAAAATTTCATACTTATACACAAAAAAATGTTGAAGCTGCACTAATTCAAAGTTTGAAAGTTTTTGTTGATTTTCGGCGAGTTTAAAAGGTACAAGACCCCTTAAGCAAATTCGATGCATTTCTATACATTTCTGTGCCAACCTCTTTGTGCTAAAAATTGCTGCAGTAAAATTACTACAGCTGGCTTTGACTGAAATAAATGCATTTTGCGGATTTTTGCCGTTTAGCTTCAAAAGGAAGCATTTTCTGTAAAATTATTTCGGCAGTTCGTGGTAAAATAAGTTTAAGTTACAATTTTACGTCAGTGTATTTTTCAAATTATGGAATTTTTGTGACTTATGGAATTTTATAACTACATTCATTTAACAGCTTTAAAAACTATAAAAATACATATATAATAAGATTTTTATACGACTTTAAGAATATTAAGAAAACAATAATCATTTTATGAAGTATTTATTTGAGAAAAAATTATTTTTTGAGATGCATTTAAATTTTTACAGGCGTAGATTGATAAATTTTCAAACACAAAATATTGCTGATATTAAAGATTGAAATAAACTATTATATTATGTTTTAAAAAAGCAACGAAAAATCGTTTTCAGTTATTTATCATAAACTAGTGACATTTTTTAAAAAGACATTTTCATTAAATTTTTCATTTCTTTATTTCAAAATTTCCATTTCATTAATAAGTTTATTTATTAATCAGTTTAGATATTAATGAGATAAACAAGATTCTTTTATTTGAAAGTTTACTTTAAAAATAAGAGTTATTCCATTTTCTGATAACACATCTAATCAACTGATCTGATATTTACATTTTATTGTTTAGAAGTGTATGGTAAAAGTTATTGAACATAATATAATCATCAGTATTTAAAAAAAGTGATAATAATCAGTTAAGGTAAATTTATTTAATTAGAAGAAATCTAATACGTATTCTTCATCATTTCTTTTAAGTAAAAATATAATAAAATTTGCATAGAATTTTTCTTAATAAGTGCTTCTTTATTATGGTATACAAATATTCGTTTATAAAGTTGTTATTTGGATAATAATTAAGAAAATTATTATTTCATATGCAGAAGAGATTATATAATCTAATAATAAACACAAATTGAAAAGAATTAATCTTTGAATGTTGCCTTCTGATTGAAATATCTTATATAGATATATTTGATATAGATTTCTGTTAAGAAGAGGGATACAAATCTGCCTAATATTGCATTCATAACAACAGAAAGGTTTTTAAAAAAATGAAAAAGCAATAATGAGAAAGGTGCTTTATTGACAATTTTTTTTCATGGTAAAGTGGCTAAGGGGGCCTCTGTGCCCGAGTGGTTAAGACACCATTCCGCTTGAGAACGTAGGAGTCAGGTCGGCAGATACGACTCCCGCCAGCTCCATTGCACACATTTTGTTCAGCTCTTGGTTGTAATTATCTGGTGTTGTAAATTTCCTTGTGGCTATCTCGTCTTTGTATATTTACGATGACTTATAAGCGGGCACTTGATGTCAAGCACACAAGTCAGATGTATGTTCTCAATAAACAAACAAACAAGTGGATAAGATTAATAAATAAATTTTTGTTTCATTTTCCAGAAAGACGTATTTCTACCTGTTTTCCATACAAAATCGTATAAATATTACGTAAATACAATCCATTAAACTTTCCTAAATTAAAAAAATATAATTCATAATTAAGTTAATCTTGTTCAGAAGCTGTCGTCATATATTAATACACACGAATTATTTAATGAGATTTTTTTCAAAAAATCTCTTAGTTTATCAACATTTTTAGTCGCATATTTTACAGACTTTGCTCAGAAATGCACTATAAAATCAATAAATTTAATGAAGTGGCGACTTCAGTTAAAGAACAAACATCACTGTAGAAAAATATTTTGACGTTTAAATCCATTTCCAATCAGTTATACTTATACATTTTAATAATCAAGAAGACAAAGCAACTGTCTCCCTCATTAACATATTAATCACAATGAATTTTTATGAAAATTAAATGGAGGCAATCATACGAAGTGATGCTTACATCCATATAAATATACTTAAATATTTTCTTTGGGAGATTTTTTAAACATTGCAATATACTGTTTCATTAAATTAAATTTCAAATAATATCTTATTTAAAAAAAAAAAAAAAAAAAAAAAAAAAAAGCTTCGTAATCAGAAGAATTTTTCATTATTCACTAGCAAGACAAAGCACGATGATAAAAAGAAGAAACATATTCTATATCAACATTTTGTTATTAACTTATGAATTTAAGTTATATTATATATTTATAAAAGAAACAAAAACCTTTTGTTAAATGGATATTGCACACTTTATAAAATTTGAATAATAACAGAAGATTTATGTGGTTTACACTTTATGGTTTTAACAGAAAATTACTTCATTTAAAGTTCTCCTTTCATGCACATACTAACTAACTTTTCACGCATGTAATTTTATTAAATTGTTGTCACATTGTAAATCATTGTAAACATATGAACGAAAATAACTTTACGCTTTATGAACTTATTCTAGAAGACTTCAAAACCTCTCTTTCCTCAAATAATTAAGTAAATAAATAACGTAAAATAGATTTGTGGTATTTAATTACCGGTTTTCGAATTGAAGAATTTACTATTTTTCTTTTCTTTGTTATTTAAAGTCTATTATCTGTAACATTATTTCAGTAAAATTCAATTTATTCAAAATACCCGCAGTCCAGATTGCAGAAATACAGACATATGGTTTAATCATCAAAAATAATCTTTTTGTGAAATGAAAAATTCTCGAAAATCGTCTTGTTTCATAAGCATATGTATGTTAAAAATAAAATTATATTTAATATAATTATTTTTTTAGCACAGTACAACTCTAACATATATTAGAGGTATTTCTTGGACATATTAAATATACTGTTGTAAAACCTTGACGTTGTTTACCAGCATGGAAGAGGCCAGCAGCGAGAATTTAAAAGCTGTGAGAAATCACATATCTTTTTATTTTTACTCAGTCCTAACACATATTTTAACAATATTTCACTCTTCCTTCTTTTCATTTAAAACGTCCATTTACAAAATCATATAGACAGACGCTTAAATCCATGTCCACGAATGCTTAGAAATTAATTTGGAAAATTTTAATACCTTACTTAATTCGGACTAAAATACGAACACACTCACATTACAGTTTCTTTAAAACGGAATAAATAATTAATTTGTAAGTAGCAAAATGAAGCATGATAATAAAATAACCATAAATTACTTCAATTTTACAGTATTAATTTACGGATTAATTTTGTGTTTTATATTTAATGAAAAAAAAAGAAATATTTTTGTTAAAATAATAATGATTATGTACGCTTAATGAGAAAAAATTAAAATAATAGCACGAGATCTGTATGCGATTTACACTTTGAGGTTTTTCATAAAGATTTATTACAATTAAAATTCGCTTTTCATGCATGAACTAACTAGCTTTTCGCGCATGGAATTCTATTATATGGTTTGTTAGTTGCGTCAAAATAAGTTTATGCTTTATGAATTTATTCCATAAAACTTTTTAACAACGTTTTTCGCTACAATAAATAAGTTAATAAACAAAGTACAAAAATTATTTCATAATTTAATTATTGCTTTTTTAATTCAAAACTATTTTCCATTTATTTGTTATTTAATTTCGATTCTAAGTAACATTAATGATTCATAAACATTCCTTTATTTTACGCATTAGCTGCCAGAACTAAAGGTACGGGTATTATTACTAACTTGTATGCCGAAAGACGTCTGCGACCACAAAACCCGAAATGTAATTTTCTCTTTATTTCATTTAGTCTTAAATTTTCTGTCATTAAATAAAGCATTTTTTTTAATAGTGATATATTGTTAGTCAATTTCTGACAGGAAACCATTAAAATTATACGTGTATTAGGATTGAAGCTAGTGGTATATACAGGGGATAAATAAGCGTTATTCTTCTAGAAAACTATTATCGTAAAAAAAAAAAAAAAAAAAAAAAAAAAAGACAGAGCCAGACAGAGAGATATACAGAGCATCTACACTAACTCTTTCGCAAATCTATACATATAAAAGCCGTTCTTGGTATGTATGTATGTCCCTTATAAAAATCTGCAGTTTTTGTCCGATTGGAACGAAATTTTATGTACATACGTTTTAGAACATGAGTAAAATCACTGTCAACTTTAAAAAATTCTCAGACCATTCTTTATCATTTTTTTAAAACACCTCCCATAGTTTATCAATACAGAAATCCTTTTTTCTCAATTTATCATGCAATTTATTTCCCGTTCCCATTCAAAGAAACTGCGTATGGACAATATTTTTATAAAACAATTTCAGATTAACTCAATATAACTTGAAATCCGAAACTGACGTAAATTTTTGCAGGTGTGATTTTTTTCGCATATTACAAAGATTACTATAAGTGCTTTAAACGACATAGTACATATGGTGTTTGGAGAAAAATAAATAAGGTAAAGCTAGGAGAGTCTGCGCACATTTCAAAAGAATAGCAATAAAAAATTTAAATATTAATTTTTTGCTAAACTATCCATGAATAATTTTTACTTCATTTGTTTTTTATGCATTTCCATTGCTATTTTGTTGTTATGTTGTAATTTAATAGAACAGTTGTAATAAAACCAAGAAAGTTATTTTGCGCAATCTGTCCTTACGGGGTTGGTGTGATTGCGCACATGGGTAGGAGACATTGTTACTAATAATAACTACAGTTAAATTGTTAACAATAATAATTACACTTAAATGACATTGTTCTAAGGTTTTTTGTGAGCAAATAGTATTGTATTAGGAGTGAATATTTCAACCAAATGATTAAAGAAACAGAAAAAGGAAATAATTTTAAAAACGATTAAAAAATTTTAATTAAAGGAAAAAAATATAAAGAATCAGAGAAAGCAATTCCAGATAAGTTTACAAAAAAACATTAAGTTACTTGATAACACGTTTAACTTAAAATTAGTCCATTTTAATTTTTAATTTTTTTATGCAAATTTTCCAATAAGCTGCGTAATCTCTCCTAGCATGGAAACTAATAGGAACAATGCGCCATCTCTCCTAAGTAGCAGATTTGTAAACTCTCCAATTTCGGTAGATGAGATTGCGCGGCCTTTTATATAAACATGGCCACTACTAAAACGAACCGTTCAAGTGCACATTGTTAGTCTAGATTAGTAGCTAATGAGAAATCGTTTAAGTTTAAAATATTTTGTACTACTGAGATTGTATAGAAATTCTGATGAATAGCTATGAAAATTCAAGCACTTACTTTGGGAAAACAAAACAAAATAGCAATGCTTTATCTTAGCCGCTCAAAAGTGCACATTCAAGTAGACACTCCAATACTGCTGTTGTACAACTACCTGGAATCGCTGCGAGCTCACTCAAATCCTTCCCTCCGAACTTCTATGTGCACAATTTCTCCGACCGCGCCATCTCTCCTGGTTTAACTTAACTTAGCTCCTAATTTTACAAAGGCAAATTGTTTTCACTGGTTTGTTAATATTAAAGGAAATTTTCTACGAAATAAAAACATATTTTTGCGCATTCAAACTTCATGATTCAATTTAGTCTACATAATCAAAAATCGTCTGCCAAATATTGATATTTAGTAATCATTACATCGTAACTTTTTCAGCTTGAGCCTCAACCAAGGAGGCATATTTAAATTCATTGGATGCAGGTGGACAGTAGATGCCCTATTAATAAAAATTGGATTTAAAGAAAACAATACAGAGTTTTCCATTATTTTTTTCTTCAAAAATGAGTGTTAAAACGTAAAATGGTTCATCGGGAAAAAAATTTTAAATGCATTTTTTTAAATATAAAACATTTATTTTAATTTTAAAAATTAAAATATTTTTTATAAGTTTGACAACGCGGGGACATTTTCATTTCACCAGCTTCCAAATTATTATCCAATTCTTAAAAGAACACCATATTTTTGAAAAATAATGTTTTGCATCAAAAATCACATAATTTCAAAACGCAATTTCAGCAAATTCTGTTTAAATTACATTGTAAATATAATTTCGGAGTTAAATTTAGTATTTAATAATGATGTTTAAAATTTTTCTATGACTACTGTAGTATTGGATTTCTTTAATCGCTTTCATGTTTTAAATACAAATGTGCATGTGACGTCACGCACTCAAGTAAAGTTGTTTTTCTCAATTAACTGTAGGCGAAAAGTAACAAGACTTGTGGAGTTAGTAATTCATAATGTATTATTTCCTACACATAATATAATGTATTTTAACTATTTGAAAATTACGAGAAACTTCAAGTAATTTAGCTCAACGTGTTCCCTACGTTAAGTTGACAAACATGCACATTATCCATAAATATAAATGCATATTTGTACACGATTCATGAAGTGAAAGAATTTATTTTAACTAGACACATATCGGTTCAAAGGAAAATCTACCCCGGTGAAAGTGTCGTCATATTTTAAATCATGTGCCGGTTTTCATTCACAAAATAATAGTATTTTATAGCAATTACACAAAGTAGCGCAGTTTCCACAGAATGTATCTGTCGCCAAAGTTTAAGTTTAACATCCTTTTACCGTACAATTTTCCAAAATATTAAATTACTTTAAAATTAGTATAAAATTCATAAAACATCAGTAAATTGAGATACGCTTTACAAATGAATAACCTTGAGAGTATATTTATTTTATTCGACCGCATAAAAATTGAATGTACTATATTTAGAAATAAATGTCTTTACTTTGTAAAGATCAAATAAATTAATCTTTCGTAATTGGATTGGACACAGATTTAAAAATAAGGTAAAGCTAGGAGAGCCTGCGCACAATTCAAAAGAATAACAATAAAAAATCTAAATATAAATTTTTTGCTAAACTATCCATGAATAATTTTTACTTCATTTGTTTTTTATGCATTTCCATCGCTATTTTGTTGTTATGTTGTAAGTTAATAGAACAGTTGTAATAAAACCAAGAAAGTTATTTTGCGCAATCTGTCCTTACAGTGTTGGTGTGATTGCGCATATGGATAGGAGAGATTGTTACTAATATTAACTACAATTAAATTATTAACAATAATTATTACACTTAAATGACATTGTTGTAAGGTTTTTGTGAACAAATATTATTGTATTAAGAGTGAATATTTGAACCTAATAATTAACCCCTTCGGAACCGACGGCTTTTACACAAATTTTATTCGGTTGGCACCACTTTTTAAAAAAAAAGCTACCTTTACATAAACTATCACAAAAATGCTCTAATTAGAGAAAGCAAATATTACTTTTATTTTTTTCTGGTGCCTAAAACAAATTCTGTATGCTCTTTTTAAGGGTGCATATATGCACCCGTGGTCCCGAATGGGTTAAAGAATCAGAAAAAGGAAATAATTTTAAAAACGATTAAAAAATTTTAATTAAAGGGGAAAAAATAAAGAATCATAAAAATCAAGTTCAGATAAGATTACAACATAACATTAAGTTACTTGATAACACGTTTAACTTAAAATTAGTCCATTTTCATTTTTACTTTCTTTTTATGCAAATTTACAAAAAAGATGCGTAATCTCTCCTAGCATGGAAACTGATGGGAACAATGCGCCATCTCTCCTAAGTAGCAGATGCACAAACTCTCCAATTTCGGTAGGAGAGATTGTGCGGCCTTTTATTTAAACATGACCGCTACTGAAACGAACCGTTGATGTTCACACTATTAGCCTACATTAGTAGCTTATGATAAAGCGTTTAAGTTTAAAATATTTTGTACTTCTGACGTTGTACAGAAATTCTTTCGAATAGGTATGAAAATTCAAGCACGTACTTTGGGAAAACAAAACAAAATAACAATGCTTTATCTTAGACGCTCAAAACAATCAACGTGCACTTTCAAGAAGACACTCCACTATTGCTGTTGTACAACTACCAGGAGTCGCTGCGCACTCACTCTACTCCTTCCCCTCGAACCTCTATGTGCGCAATCTCTCCGACCGCGCCATCTCTCCTGGTTTTACCTTATACATGCTTTAAAATTACTTTAAAATCCATAAAAAATCAGTAAATTGAGATAAACTTTTCAAACTACATTTGAAAATGCATTTTTTCGAATTGATAGTTTAAAAAATGAAATTATACGGTATTTAGTATTTACAAATATGCAGTACAAGCAAAATTTAATGGTTAGGTCGTTTCTACCGTCCATACGATGTCGACATTACTCACGGATATGTTTTTGTTTTATAATAATAGATAGATGCCTAAAGCAAATTTCGCAAAATGTTACATTTGGTATTTTTTTTTTCTTTGTCAGCAAAATCTTATATTTTTATATTGTATGCGCAAAGAAAACGCGCATTCTCATTTATAAAGCTGAGAAATTTTTCTATGGTTGAGTTAAAGTAACGCTTTTTTCTAATTGTCTTTTTTATCGATTTATGGTTGAGTATGCACAAATCATATTGTCGTCATTGTTATTGCCGTATTATTGTATTTTAATTTATGTTAACCCGGGCCAAGCCGGGTGGTTCTGCAAGTATCATATACAAATGTGATTAATACAAATCGATTAGAAATAAATCTACTGATTTATACTATACTAAAATTTTGCTTAGGAAGACATTCAGAAATAAGCCAGACCATTTATGTTAGCCGGGCGCCAGTGATATTATATAATAGTATACATGTATATATATAAGGTAAAGCCAGGATAGATGGCGCGGTCGGAGATATTGCGCACATAGATGTTCGAGGGGAAGGAGTAGAGTGAGCGCGCAGTGAGTTCAAGTAGTTGTACAACAGCAGTAGTGGAGTGTCTACTTGAAAGTGCACGTTGATTGTTTTGAGTGTTTAAGATAAAGCATTGCTATTTTGTTTTGTTTTCCCAAAGTAAGTGCTTGAATTTTCATAGCTATTCATCAGAATTTCTATACAATTTCAGTAGTACAAAATATTTTTAACTTAAACGATTTCTCATAAGCTACTAATCTAGACTAACAATGTGAACATCAATGGTTCGTTTTAGTAGCGGCCACGTTTAAATGAAAGGCCGCGCAATCTCTCCTACCGAAATTGGAGAGTTTTCGCATTTGCTACTTATGAGAGATGGCGCATTGTTCCCATTAGTTTCTATGCCAGGAGAGATTGCGAAGTTTATTGGTAAATTTGCATAAAAAAATGAAAAATGAAAATGGACAAATTTTAAGTTAAACGTGTTTTAAATAACTTAATGTTATTTTGTAATCTTATCTGGACTTGCTTTCTCTGATGCTTTGCATTTTTTTCCTTTAATTAAAATTTTTTAATCGTTTTTAAAATTATTTCCTTTTTCTGTTTCTTTAATCATTCGGTTGAAATATTCACTTCTAATACAATAATATTTGCTCACAAAAACCTTAGAACGATGTCATTTAAGTGTAATTATTATTGTTAACAATTTAATTGTAGTTATTATTAGTAACAATCTCTCCTACCCATGTGCGCAATCACACCAATAACGTAAGGGCAAATTGCGCAAAATAATTTTCTTAGTTTTATTACAACTATTCTATTAAATTACAATATAACAACAAAATAGCGATGGAAATGCATAAAAAACAAATGAAGTAAAAATTATTCATGGATAGTTTAGCAAAAAAATAATATTTAGATTTTTTATTGTTATTCTTTTGAATTGTGCGCAGGCTCTCCTAGCTTTACCTTATTTTTAAATCTGTGTCCAATCCAATTACGAAAGATTAATTTATTTGATCTGTACAAAATAAAGACATTTATTTCTAAATATAGCACATTCAATTTTTATGCGGTCGAATAAAATAAATGTACTCTCAAGGTTATTCATTTGTAAAGCGAATCTCAATTTACTGATGTTTTATGGATTTTAAAGTAATTTTAAAGTAATTTAATATTTTGGAAAATTGTACCGTAAAAGGTTGTTAAACTTATACTTTGGCGACCGGTACATTCTGTGGAAACTACGCAACTTTGTGTAATTGCTATAAAATACTAATATTTTGTGAATGAAAATCGGCACATGATTTAAAATATGTCGACACTTTCACCGGGGTAGATTTTCCTTTGAACCGAAGCTTGTAAAGCTAGGAAACTTTACCTTAGTATATGCAGGGTGGTTCAACAGGTCGTATCCAAACGGCACGTGTGGGTGTGTCAGGTCTTGAAGAGCAAGAATTACATAGGAACTGGGGGTCGGAAACGCGAACGTGACGGTGCAATTGCACCATGACCGTAACGCAAAGAAAAGTTTATAAACGGTATAAAGAGACCTTTCTTTTACAAAAAACTTCGATTAAGTTTTTTTGTAAAATAAAGGTCTTTTTACTCCGTTTGTTAACTTGTCTTTGCGTCACGGTAACGATGCAATTGCACCGTCACGATCGCGTTTCGACCCTCAGTCCATATGTAATTCTTGCTCTTCATGACCTGACACACGCACACGTGCCGTTTGAATATGACCTTTTGAACAATCCTGTATATATACTATAGTATATTATAGAATATAGCTGCCGCCCGGCTAATATAAAAGTACCCAGAAATGGTATCAAACTTTAAAAATTTAAACCCTAACACCTAATTTTGGTATTATATTTGTATTCTTCGGTAAGTATTACCTTCGTAAGGAAAACGGTAAGTCATTCAGTCAAGTAGTTTGAAAATTATGAAAGTTTAAATTTTGGTACCCCTAATGCTAAATTCATTCAATTGTTACAAATCAGCTTTCAATGTGGATTATTTTAAATAATGTATCTTTTTTCAAATATATGTATCTTTTTTTAAATATGTGTTAATACCTGTGACTTTTTTGGCAGACGTCGACTTCTAAGAGCTTCAAATATGTGAATACAAAATTATATCTCAATCCGCCAAGTAGTTCTAGATTTTAATTATAGAATGGTTAATTCTAAAATAAATATCCCATAGTACGAGCATTGAAATATGAAAACAAATTAGTGAATTTACTGGTTCCTCATAAGTTTGTTAACAATTTTAAAATGCATAAAAACGGAAGGGATAGTTATAGTTAAAAACAGTTTGCGCGGGGAACTTATACTATATAAGCAATTCAATGTTTACCTTAAAAAGCACGCCTCATTTAATGACTGCAATTCATGTTGTACCAACATATTTTTGTTACAGTAAGTGAATTGAGCGAGGTCCTGATTTTGGAAAAATCCTCGATTTTGTTTATCTTTAGTAGAAAAACAAACTAGTAAATTAACTACAAAACTTAAATTTTTGTTTTATTTCTTTTTAAGATATGGCAACAGGAAAATATATAAGCATTGTTTAAACTATCTGCTCAGCATTTCTAGAATGTTTTCTCTATGTATAGTCATAATTTAATCAATAAGTATGTATTAATTGATAATTAATTTCTAAAAATATGAAACTATTGTAATGTAGCATAATTTTTAGAAGTCTAGCACTTCAAGAGTGAAAACATAATTACAAAATTGCATCTTTACGTATCAGAACCAAATTAATTTAAATAAAAGAGCGCAATAAAGGGGATTCTTTTAGAAAGATAAATAACTCCATTACAAGTATTTACCAATAGTGGGAACTACATTATTTGAATTCAAATAATGTGGTTGTAAAAGTTTAAATTGAATATGCGAATTTCATTTGCATTCAGGTAAATTTGTACAACCATTTTCTGACACCAAATGCGAAGTATGTTGCCACAATAAATTTTACTAAAGCATGCAACTTATCTGTATTGATGCAGGAGTCTTGAATAATGGCGAAATTCCTTGTGAAGATGGACATATTCAGCATTTAGTATTGTAAAATGTATGAAAATAATATAAAATAATATAAAAATAAAGGGGATTATTTTAGAACGATAAATAACTCCATTACAAGTATTTACCAATAGTGGAAACTGCACGATTTGAATTTAAATAATGCGGTTGTAAATGTTTAAATTTAATATGCAAATTTCATTTACATTCAGGTAAAATTTTACAACCATTTTCTGACACCAAATGCGAAGTATGTTCCCACAATAAATTTAACTAAAGCATGCAACTTATCTGTATTGATGCAGGAGTCTTGAATAATGGCGAAATTCCTTGTGATGATGGACATATTCAGCATTTAGTATTTTAAAATGTATGAAAATAATATAAAATAATATAAAAATAAAGGGGATTTTTTAGAACGATAAATAACTCCATTACAAGTATTTACCAATAGTGTAAACTGCACGATTTGAATTTAAATAATGCGGTTGTAAATGTTTAAATTCAATATGCAAATTTCATTTACATTCAGGTAAAATTTTACAACCATTTTCTGACACCAAATGCGAAGTATGTTCCCACAATAAATTTAACTAAAGCATGCAACATATCTGTATTGATGCAGGAGTCTTGAATAATGGCGAAATTCCTTGTGATGATGGACATATTCAGCATTTAGTATTTTAAAATGTATGAAAATAATATAAAATAATATAAAAATAAAGGGGATTTTTTAGAACGATAAATAACTCCATTACAAGTATTTACCAATAGTGGAAACTGCACGATTTGAATTTAAATAATGCGGTTGTAAATGTTTACATTCAATATGCAAATTTCATTTACATTCAGGTAAAATTTTACAACCATTTTCTGACACCAAATGCGAAGTATGTTCCCACAATAAATTTAACTAAAGCATGGAACTTATCTGTATTGATGCAGGAGTCTTGAATAATGGCGAAATTCCTTGTGATGATGGACATATTCAGCATTTAGTATTTTAAAATGTATGAAAATAATATAAAATAATATAAAAATAAAGGGGATTTTTTAGAACGATAAATAACTCCATTACAAGTATTTACCAATAGTGGAAACTGCACGATTTGAATTTAAATAATGCGGTTGTAAATGTTTAAATTCAATATGCAAATTTCATTTACATTCAGGTAAAATTTTACAACCATTTTCTGACACCAAATGGTATGTATGGTTCCACAATAAATTTAACTAAAGCATGCAACATATCTGTATTGATGCAGGAGTCTTGAATAATGGCGAAATTCCTTGTGATGATGGACATATTCAGCATTTAGTATTTTAAAATGTATGAAAATAATATAAAATAATATAAAAATAAAGGGGATTTTTTAGAACGATAAATAACTCCATTACAAGTATCTACCAATAGTGGAAACTGCACGATTTGAATTTAAATAATGCGGTTGTAAATGTTTAAATTCAATATGCAAATTTCATTTACATTCAGGTAAAATTTTACAACCATTTTCTGACACCAAATGGTATGTATGGTTCCACAATAAATTTAACTAAAGCATGCAACATATCTGTATTGATGCAGGAGTCTTGAATAATGGCGAAATTCCTTGTGATGATGGACATATTCAGCATTTAGTATTTTAAAATGTATGAAAATAATATAAAATAATATAAAAATAAAGGGGATTTTTTAGAACGATAAATAACTCCATTACAAGTATTTACCAATAGTGGAAACTGCACGATTTGAATTTAAATAATGCGGTTGTAAATGTTTACATTCAATATGCAAATTTCATTTACATTCAGGTAAAATTTTACAACCATTTTCTGACACCAAATGGTATGTATGGTTCCACAATAAATTTAACTAAAGCATGCAACATATCTGTATTGATGCAGGAGTCTTGAATAATGGCGAAATTCCTTGTGATGATGGACATATTCAGCATTTAGTATTTTAAAATGTATGAAAATAATATAAAATAATATAAAAATAAAGGGGATTTTTTAGAACGATAAATAACTCCATTACAAGTATCTACCAATAGTGGAAACTGCACGATTTGAATTTAAATAATGCGGTTGTAAATGTTTAAATTCAATATGCAAATTTCATTTACATTCAGGTAAAATTTTACAACCATTTTCTGACACCAAATGCGAAGTATGTTCCCACAATAAATTTAACTAAAGCATGCAACATATCTGTATTGATGCAGGAGTCTTGAATAATGGCGAAATTCCTTGTGATGATGGACATATTCAGCATTTAGTATTTTAAAATGTATGAAAATAATATAAAATAATATAAAAATAAAGGGGATTTTTTAGAACGATAAATAACTCCATTACAAGTATTTACCAATAGTGGAAACTGCACGATTTGAATTTAAATAATGCGGTTGTAAATGTTTACATTCAATATGCAAATTTCATTTACATTCAGGTAAAATTTTACAACCATTTTCTGACACCAAATGCGAAGTATGTTCCCACAATAAATTTAACTAAAGCATGGAACTTATCTGTATTGATGCAGGAGTCTTGAATAATGGCGAAATTCCTTGTGATGATGGACATATTCAGCATTTAGTATTTTAAAATGTATGAAAATAATATAAAATAATATAAAAATAAAGGGGATTTTTTAGAATGATAAATAACTCCATTACAAGTATTTACCAATAGTGGAAACTGCACGATTTGAATTTAAATAATGCGGTTGTAAATGTTTAAATTCAATATGCAAATTTCATTTACATTCAGGTAAAATTTTACAACCATTTTCTGACACCAAATGGTATGTATGGTTCCACAATAAATTTAACTAAAGCATGCAACATATCTGTATTGATGCAGGAGTCTTGAATAATGGCGAAATTCCTTGTGATGATGGACATATTCAGCATTTAGTATTTTAAAATGTATGAAAATAATATAAAATAATATAAAAATAAAGGGGATTTTTTAGAACGATAAATAACTCCATTACAAGTATCTACCAATAGTGGAAACTGCACGATTTGAATTTAAATAATGCGGTTGTAAATGTTTAAATTCAATATGCAAATTTCATTTACATTCAGGTAAAATTTTACAACCATTTTCTGACACCAAATGCGAAGTATGTTCCCACAATAAATTTAACTAAAGCATGCAACTTATCTGTATTGATGCAGGAGTCTTGAACAATGGCGAAATTCCTTGTGATGATGGACATATTCAGCATTTAGTATTTTAAAATGTATGAAAATAATATAAAATAATATAAAAATAAAGGGGATTTTTTAGAACGATAAATAACTCCATTACAAGTATTTACCAATAGTGGAAACTGCACGATTTGAATTTAAATAATGCGGTTGTAAATGTTTAAATTCAATATGCAAATTTCATTTACATTCAGGTAAAATTTTACAACTATTTTCTGACACCAAATGCGAAGTATGTTCCCACAATAAATTTAACTAAAGCATGCAACTTATCTGTATTGATGCAGGAGTCTTGAATAATGGCGAAATTCCTTGTGATGATGGACATATTCAGCATTTAGTATTTTAAAATGTATGAAAATAATATAAAATAATATAAAAATAAAGGGGATTTTTTAGAACGATAAATAACTCCATTACAAGTATCTACCAATAGTGGAAACTGCACGATTTGAATTTAAATAATGCGGTTGTAAATGTTTAAATTCAATATGCAAATTTCATTTACATTCAGGTAAAATTTTACAACCATTTTCTGACACCAAATGCGAAGTATGTTCCCACAATAAATTTAACTAAAGCATGCAACTTATCTGTATTGATGCAGGAGTCTTGAACAATGGCGAAATTCCTTGTGATGATGGACATATTCAGCATTTAGTATTTTAAAATGTATGAAAATAATATAAAATAATATAAAAATAAAGGGGATTTTTTAGAACGATAAATAACTCCATTACAAGTATTTACCAATAGTGGAAACTGCACGATTTGAATTTAAATAATGCGGTTGTAAATGTTTAAATTCAATATGCAAATTTCATTTACATTCAGGTAAAATTTTACAACCATTTTCTGACACCAAATGGTATGTATGGTTCCACAATAAATTTAACTAAAGTATGCAACATATCTGTATTGATGCAGGAGTCTTGAATAATGGCGAAATTCCTTGTGATGATGGACATATTCAGCATTTAGTATTTTAAAATGTATGAAAATAATATAAAATAATATAAAAATAAAGGGGATTTTTTAGAACGATAAATAACTCCATTACAAGTATTTACCAATAGTGGAAACTGCACGATTTGAATTTAAATAATGCGGTTGTAAATGTTTAAATTCAATATGCAAATTTCATTTACATTCAGGTAAAATTTTACAACCATTTTCTGACACCAAATGGTATGTATGGTTCCACAATAAATTTAACTAAAGCATGCAACATATCTGTATTGATGCAGGAGTCTTGAATAATGGCGAAATTCCTTGTGATGATGGACATATTCAGCATTTAGTATTTTAAAATGTATGAAAATAATATAAAATAATATAAAAATAAAGGGGATTTTTTAGAACGATAAATAACTCCATTACAAGTATCTACCAATAGTGGAAACTGCACGATTTGAATTTAAATAATGCGGTTGTAAATGTTTAAATTCAATATGCAAATTTCATTTACATTCAGGTAAAATTTTACAACCATTTTCTGACACCAAATGCGAAGTATGTTCCCACAATAAATTTAACTAAAGCATGCAACTTATCTGTATTGATGCAGGAGTCTTGAACAATGGCGAAATTCCTTGTGATGATGGACATATTCAGCATTTATTATTGTAAAATGTATGAAAATAATATAAAATAATATAAAAATAAAGGGGATTTTTTAGAACGATAAATAACTCCATTACAAGTATTTACCAATAGTGGAAACTGCACGATTTGAATTTAAATAATGCGGTTGTAAATGTTTAAATTCAATATGCAAATTTCATTTACATTCAGGTAAATTTTTACAACCATTTTCTGACACCAAATGCGAAGTATGTTGCCACAATAAATTTAACTAAAGCATGCAACATATCTGTATTGATGCAGGAATGGCGAAATTCCTTGTGATGATGGACATATTCAGCATTTAGTATTGTAAAATGTATGAAAATAATATAAAATAATATAAAAATAAAGGGGATTATTTTAGAACGATAAATAACTTCATTACAAATATTTACCAATAGTGGGAACTGCAAGATTTTATTTCAAATAATGCGGTTGTAAAAGTTTAAATTCAATATGCAAATTTCATTCGCATTCATTTAATTTTTACAACTATTTTCTGACACCAAACGCGGAGTATGTTGCCACAATAAATTTAACTAAAGCATGCAACATATCTGTATTGTATTATCTATCAGGAACCCTATACTAATCCGAGACCCTGGAAACCGTAGGTAGATGTGTTCTCATTTGTTTTTGTGACTCTTCTTTAGAAGTAGATGCTTGTAATAGGGATATTAAACCTTCACATCCTGATGAAGAGCTACTACTTCTTTCTTCATCACCACTGTCACGATAAATAACAACTGTGCTGTCCTGATTAGCTGCAGACTTTAAACGTGCCTTTACAGCCTTCATCGAGTCCCTTGTTTTCCTGTCTTTATATCGATTTACTTGTGCCACTAACCATCTTTCTTGTTGACCTTTGGTCAAGAAGGAATTCCTGTTTTTTTGGAGGCGCCTTCTTAGATTTTTCACATTACATTTAGTAATTGGCTTGCATTTCCACGCTAAAATGTCTAGAAGTTTACTTACAGCTTCAGCTTTGAAAAACTGAACCTTCTTCATGTAATTATCATTTCTTTTGGATTTGGGGAATCGAATAAAGTTCTGGTATTCAGAAAAATTTTTGTCTATCATTTGATCAATACGTCTCTGGGAAACTATAGGAATTGATGCTTTCTTCTATATTTCTTCGATCTTCACTCTTAGTATTTGAATTACCTATGACTGTGAAGGATCTTTGACATTCCTACTCTATTTTAATTCTTGTCTTATAAAGTCTGCTACTGTTAGCAAAAAAACTTTCTTTAGTTTTGAAGGAAAAACAAATATGGGACATTCCACTGCACTTCTAGTAATGGTAAACTTCGGACTCATTTTTGCCTTAAAATTAGAAAAACCACTTGTAAAATTCAATAAAACGTTTCAAAAATTTTAAAATTATGATTTAAGGTTTAGAAATGATAAAGGAATTTATACTAAACATTTTAAGTATAAAAATGTCAAACGAGATTACCAATAAACACTGTAAATGCACAACTTATGATAACAACCTATTGTGTGAAACAATGAAAATATAAAAGTCCTGGTAGCCCTGAAGGGGATTTTCAAAATTCATAAAATTTTGCACGTATATTATAGGTACTAAAAGGCAACTTTTGGCTGCTATCTGAAATCAAAATTCCAGCTTTCGTTTTTTCACTCCACCCGAGTGAACACGACAGCTTTCAAATGGTACTTACTATTTAGCCCCCATTTGGAACCACTATATTGATACAAAATCTATATTAGAATTGTGTACAAGTCAGCCGTCGGATTAGGTATTTAATCTATTTTTAAACCATTTTCAAACCATTTTGCAATTTATTTTGGAGGTAAAATCATCAAGGAAATGTAACAGAGTATAAAGGATAAATTTTAAGTCGATGTGGACAGGCATTAATGTGTGTGTGTATGTGTGAGTGAGTGAATGAGTGAATGAGTGAACACGACAGCATTCAAGCGGTACTTACGATTTAGCTCCCATTTGGAACCAATTTGTTATAGACTATTGTTACAAAATCTGTATTGAATTTCGTACAAATCTGTATTGAACACGTGTATGTGTGAGTGAGTGAATTAGTGAATAAATCAACACGACAGATTTCAAATGGTACTTACGATTTAGCTCCCATTTGGAACCACTGTATTATAGACTATTGTTACAAAATCTGTATGGATTTTTGTACAAATCAGATTAGGTATTTAAATTATTTTTAAACCATTTTCAAACCATTTTGCAATCGATTTTGAGGTAAAATCATCAAGGAAATGAGTATAAAGGATAAATTTTAAGACGAGATGGACCATAGATTAATACCCAAGATAGGACACTATCATAGGACATAACGGTAACGCGATGACGAACGCAGCCGCCTGCTGTGACAAGGGGGAAGAAACGTCTCATAGAGGGAATATTTATCCTTTTGAACGTCTATCTTATCTTTATTTTTAAAATGCTACATGTTTACATTTTCAACTTTGTAGGAAAAGCGAAATACGAAAATTTTAAAATTTCGATTTGTATGCAGACATGATTCTACATGATATATTTTAATATCTTTAACAATACAAAAATAGTTCTGAAAAGAACTGTTGTTTCAATAATAATAAAAATAAATAAAATGAAGTCCTTTGAAAAGAAACTTAACACACCAGCGAGTGGCCAATTTGAAGAGAATCGTCTGCCTCGAAGCGAAAAGAATAGATATTAATAACATAGAGCATAAACAGATTTCATATACATGGGTAAATTTCGGAAACTTGTTAGTCCCCCACCCCCCCATAGTCACTAGTGGCGCTAGTATTGCTGCCATTACAGATTTTGCTGTAACTGCTCTATCTTGTGTGTTAATCTATGATGTGGACGACGGGCCTTAGTGATCAGACAGTGTGGACAGGCATTAGTGATTCTCCACTTTCGAAACGGGAGTTCCAGTGTCCAACAAATCCAGCTGATTTCGTCGTGTCAGAAATTTATCTTAATCCACGGTATTCTATACGATGTTCGGAAAGTCGAGGGGAATCACTTCAAATTATTTTTCTTAGTAACAAAAATTCTGACAATTTCTAATTATACAGCATTCAGAATATTACATTATATTCGGAAAAAGTGTTTTCTTTTTATAATAACGATTTATAAATAACATTTGTTTTCACTTTACTTTTTCAGAAATGCAAAATGAAAATTAAAAAAAAAAAATACGGGAAACAAGAAAAAAAACATTAAACATGTAAAGTTTTGGATATTGGATTTGTATACAATTTTTTTTAACTTATGGTTCTGGAAAAATTCTTATTCTTTTAATAGTTCTCTTGGGTAAGAAAAAAAGCTGCAAATTGTTTCATTTCTAAGTTTCTAATAAATATATCCTATTTTTTTAGCATAACATGCATGTTATTCTATAACTATATATTATAGCAAAATCAGGATCTCAGACAAGTGGAGCTGAAAATTTATGCTTGTAATTATTTTCTAAGTAAAAAACTAACGATTTGATTTTATTTTGATATGTTCAGCTTTCTTTCTCTTTTATAATATTCCGGATAACTTTTTCTATTTAAAAGTATATTTTTTCAATATTTTTTTATAATTTGTTTGCTGTTTTTCTGCTTATATTTACAATTTTAAAACTGAGTACTTATAACTGAGATATGAATATTTATTTTCATCTACAGAATGTATTAACATGGCTCCAACTTAACAATAAACGGAATAATACATAAATTTCGTAATGTTCAACTAAATAGCATAACATGCTGATCGAATCTTCGTAACATGATTAATCATGCACATTAGTGCAATAAGTTGGTGGAAGAAAATTTCAACCTTCTATTCTTATTTAGAAGAAGTACGTACACTATATAATTTTTTTGTAAAATTTTCGAAAATCCAAAGTTTTTTTTTCTTTTTTTCTTTGGAGGTTACCTAGTATGTGGAATAAATTGTATTGAAAATAATACTTATGTCTTAATAACTGACGAAATATACTTATAAATATTTTTCTGTAAAAATCTTTTAAGCATTACTGTACAGTAAAATAATTCTTTTCCACAGTTAAATAACAGCGTTTTATACAGTACAAATGCACATTTTGAGAAAAGTTTTATCTATAATCCCGAGTTTAGCGTATGTCATTTTTCTCATTTCTGAAGAATTATTTTTGAAGTGAAAACGGAAGAAAAATTTTATTTTCATTTCATTGAAATTTCTTGTAGATTTTTTTTTAAATCTTTAACTATAAAAAGCTGCAGTTTCACATTGACTGGTTGAAATACAGTAAGAAAAGTTTTCTATAACTAAGATATGGGGTGGATCAATTCAGAAATAGATATTAAAATATAGAAAAATAATACGTTTTTTTTTTTTTTTTTTTTTTTTTTTTTTATAAGCGATCATACTTTTCATATTATTTCTTATTAACTGCCGCCGTTGAGTAATATTTCATTAATTTACATTTAAACTTTATCATAAATATATGGAATATCATTTTAAAATCTTTCAAAAATATCATTCCTTTCATGCATTTTTCAGGCGAAAATGTTCACATATGTGTAATTAAAAATTTATTTTGAGCAAATGTCTTTCTTTTCATTGTCAAAACCAGAAGCATTATTATTAGATTGAATTAAAAAAATACAAATAATAAACATATTTCGATAAAATATTTTTGGATATTATACAGATGAGAATGAACTTTTACAAATAATCGATTTAAATTTTTATAAATATATTTTATATTGAAAATGTTTATAATTCCAAATATTCGGAAAAATGTACTGACGTAGGTTTCTGAGATAAATCTGATTTTCTTAGACTTATCCCTTATTTATTTAAATTTCTTCTGAATGTCCTTTTCGAGATTTGGTATCAGACTTTGTAAAATTTGATGCCTTAATCTTCCAAATGCTGAGAATTGTTTTCCTACCTGTCTCAGGAAAATAAGTTTCTATTTCCTTAACACTGCATGCTTTTTCAAACTACCGCCTTGACAACTGAAAAAGGGTTAATTTCTGGCACATTTGCTCTTTATTGGATCCTCTTATCGCAATTCAGTTGTTTTAAATTTCTTTCCATCTTTGTTTTCAAATCTCTAAAATATTTCCTGATTTGGTTTCAAAGTTATTTTAAATCACGTCGAAGAAATTAAATTATTTTGTATTAAAATATCGATTCCGAAGGGAGCGGGTTATATATTTAATTACCAGTTCCTATAATTTTGGTTATAATAGCAAATAAAATATTACCTTGAAATTGAGGATTAAATTATCTTCTATTAAAATATTCATTCCGAAGGGAGCCGAGAGGGATATATATTTCATTAAAAGTTCCTATAATTTTGGTTATTTTAGCAAATAAAGTATTTTCTTGAAATTGAGGATTAAGATACGAATTATAAATTCCGGTGAATTAATTCTATTAGCATTTTAAAAGATGCTGTAATAACTATTATTTCTTAAATAAATTAGTGCTGTTAAAATGAAATGATTTTAAAATGGGTTATGTCCTTTATTTGTGCATAGGGGACAACAGTGTCTCTAAAATTTTTCATATCAAACTATTTGAATGTCTATGTGAATAATTAATTCAAATAACTCGCGAACTGTTCTCAGCATGCTTTCAGTTATCTTCTACAGAAGTACAGTCAGAAAAAAAGGAGACTACGTTTTAATCACGAAATTGTCCTAAAAACAAAAGAAAATAGCCATTTGACTGGAAAATTATGTTTTTTTTTTCATTTTATGTTTAAAAGCAAAAGCTTGGAGGGCTGTACTCATAACAAAATTGAGGGGGTCGGGACAAGAAAGGGCTAAGCCACATTTGTAAACGTCTGAGATATATCAGTTTGAAAGTTAGATCAAATACTCAAATCAAGATATATAACCTAAAGATTTTCGTCAATGTCTTAGTAACATTTGAGATATTCTGAATAACAATATGGCATTACTTTAATGATATTACTCTTACGTCCTTTGTAAATTGGTTAACTTCATTGGGGGCATAAACGCCTGGGACAAAAATGAAACCTGGGACATATGCTGCCATCAAGTGTCATTAGAAACAAATAATATCTAGGATATTATAATTTGCAATAATAAGCAACAGATTACAGTGTTAGATTTATTTCACCAAACATTTGGCTTGGCACATTCTTGCCCCGACCCCCTCAATTGTAATCTGAAAAACTCTGAAATTTTCAATAAGAACACCTCAATTTCACATAGCATTTGTCTTTTTTGAAAAATTTTATCTTGTTATACCAAACGATATTTCATTTAGTCAAGGAGTTTAAGAATTATGAAGAGTTAAAATATGGAAGTCATTATGCTAAAATCATTTGTAATAGTCGCAATACTGATTGCAATAAGGGGTGTTTTTGAGCACAATTCAAAAGCTAATTGGTGAAAGGAGCTGTAATTTTGGAATCACATGTATTTGAAACTTCTACCAATCATTTCTATTTTTAAAAAGTATGAGATAAATTCACATTGCTTTTCGAAAAATTTCTTACGAAAAAAATATGAATTGTACTCTATGAATTATATAACAGAAATCCAGTTGTAGAATCGTTAAATATGCATATCCAAAATCAGAGCTCTTTCAGTCAGGTAGTTTGGAATTGTATTTATGTAACTACCCGTAATTCAATCTGTTTTGTAACGTTTACAAATAAATTTAACGTTAGAAGTTCCAAAATGTACTCCTTCATAATTCCTAATCTATTTGTACGAATAACTTTCCGTTTGGTATCCTAAGGTAAAAATTACTGAAAATTTCAAATATGATGTCAAAAGTGTGTGTTGTCATTGAAAGTTTCAGCGTTTTGGTACGATTTTACTATGAAAACGACCACCTAGTCTTATTTTTATTACATAAATGGAAAGAAAAAGCATAATATATGGTGTATTGTCTTTTTCGGTGCGACCGTAATTATATTAATACGTAGCACCTATAGTCGTTCTCTGTCCCTTTGTCTGCATATAACAGCGCAAAAAGCACCTGACCAAATGGTTTGAAATTTAATATATATAATCGCTTCAGAATTTTGTCGAGTCATTTCAAATTTTATGAAATCGAATCAAAACTTATAAAAATATTTATTAAGTAAATGGATTTTTTATCGGTACTTCCATGTTATAGCAGCTTCCTAGGATTAATCATCAAGCGACCGAGATGTATCGCCAAGTTATATGACATGTATTACGTTATAGATGACTTATATGACATTTTATAAACTCTATGACCAAGCTATAATCACATTATTCATTCTATTAAATCCTATTATACGTAATTCAATGATATCCCATGATAGATAATGATTCTAGGTTGCCATGGTGATTACGTTCTATATAAGATGAGTCATATTATTTCCGTATTACTGAATTTAAAAATCGAATTTATGTACTAAAAATGTTAATTATAGCAATCATATAATCTACCGGCAGTTTTCTGGATAGATGTTTCCGAAGAAATAGATATTAAATGGAAAAAGTGTCTAAATATGGATTTCAAGCTCTAAAATTTTCAAAAGTAGGCATAATCTTCCCATTGGAATTTTCAGTAAATGTCAAATAAAGATAAAATTTTGTCAACTTAAAATGTACTTATTTCATTACGGAAATGAATCATATCATAATAACAGATAATATAATTAATTTCACTGAAACTAGTTACAATAAATACGAAGACACCTCATTTGTCACGTTTGACGTAAAATTTCCAACTTGATTTTTCTTGTAAGCGACAGTGCATCATAGATTTCATACTTGATATTTTGTACCATGTTTTTTTGAGAGATTTATCTCCCATCATTTTCAAAAGACTAAATATAAAATAAAAAGTTTAGTGAGAGAACAAGTTATATTAAATTTTCTCAAAAACTGTTTTATGTTATCTATGAAGTTATTATGAGATGTTCTATCATACGGTAAAGCTAAAATAGTATAATTCTAATTAATATTGAAGATGTGAATATATTATATTTATATTTAAAAAAATAGTTATTTTTTTAATATTTAAAAAATAGTTGGTAACGTGTTTCTGAAATAATTTAGTACCACCTGATAATACATTAAACAAATGCTATCAAAATATTAAAAGAAATCACTAATATTTACAACAAAAAACTTTCATTTCAATTTTCTGGAAATTAAATTTTTGTTACAGAACATTTTTTTTTCCAATAAACTTATCAAAAGTTATATCATTACTTTCATCAGTTTTCTCCCGATATCATCACTTAACACTATTGGCGGGGGAGGGGGGTGAAAGGAAAGTGGTATACATTAAAGAGGGCTCAAATGAATATCTTTCCGTATAACGGAAAACAATGAGATATAGATGCGGTTCAAATATTTAACGTTTGCTTCAATCGAGTGTTAGCCGAAATTTTTAAGTTAAGAAAGAAATGCATACTCAGATACTATATATATAAATGTAATTTTAAGGCTAATGAAGAAAATAATAATATTGAATAAAAATTGCTCAATTAGAATGCAGATTAAACGAAAAATTTGGAATCTTGATATTAAAAACCAAAAAGGAAGATATACAATCGCGCACCTAAAGAAACTAGTCGTTGGGGGCCACCGTAATACTTACCCATCATTGATATACATAATGTAAAATATTAAAATAAAAATGTATAAACTACTTATAAAATGCATTGCAATTCAAATAAAATCGGGGCTTGATGACGTCATAAACTTTAAAGGCTCGATTACTGAATTGCTTGAAAGAAACCTCCTTATAACTCCAAAAATAATAATCCTATTAATTAGTGGTTTATTGCATCTGATTAAGCGTCAAATTTCCAATTAAAATATATCATTGAAATGAAATTTGGATGAAATACAGGGTCATGAAAAATCGAAGAGTGTGGAAAATAGGATTCCAAATATCTCGGCAACTAATTACCCGATCGACTTCATGCTTTATGCAAAATTTATGTTTTTTTATTGTCTTTTATATTCATTTCTTAAAATAAACAATTTTGAAAATTTTTATACATTTTATCAGAACGAATATTTCGAGAGTCCGAAAAAAATAGTTCCGGTTAATCGAGGTTATTTAAATTAAATAGGCTTCTTCCCATTATTACATACTAAGTACATACCAAATTGCAAGTCTCTATCTCAATCTTTTCGGGAGATTACAGACACACAGACACACAGACGGACGGCAAAAATGTTTTTTCTAAAAATATGTTTTTCGGAATCTCCAGTGGCTGAAACGTGCAAATCCGTCAAAAAAAATCGATTTTCAAAACGATTACAAGACTTACCCTATACTACGTATGATGGGTAAGTAAAAAGGATAAAAGTGTATCTGCAAACATAGAAGTATTGCAAGTAATCAATAATGAAAGGAAAAGACAGAATAGGAAATTTAAAAATTCAATTTCAAATTATTTATTTTGTTAACACATTTTTTTCTGTTTATATAAACTTTAATACTTGATATATTGTTTTATATATACTTTGATACTTGATATATGTTTTGATATATATTTTGGTATTATGTTTTTATTTATATATACTTTGTTTCTTGATATATGATTTGATATATTCTTTGATATATGCTTTCATATATGATTTTATATATGCTTTGATATATTCTTTGATATATGCTTTTATGTATGATTTTATATATGCTTTGATATATTATTTTATATATGATTTTATATATGTATTGATGCTTTATATGTGCTTTGTCATATGCTTTTATATATGATTTTATATATGCTTTTATTTATATATGCTTTGATGCTTGATATATGCTTTGATATATGCTTTTATTTATATATGCTTTGATGTTTGATATATGCTTTTATTTATATATGATTTTATGCTTGACATATGCTTTGATATATGCTTTTATATAGGATTTTTTATAGGATTTTATTTATCTATGCTTTGATGCTTTATATATACTTTAATATATGCTTTTATACATGCTTTTATTTATATATTCTTTGATGCATGATATATGCTTTGATATATGCTTTTATAAATGATTTTATATATGCTTTTATTTATATGTGCTTTGATGTTTGATATATACTTTGATATATGCTTTTATTTATACAGGGTGTCCCTGAATTCATGGACAAAATTGTAAGGAGTGATAGAACACGCCTAGACAAGCTCAAAACACTATACAATGCATGGTCGAAACTCCCCCAGTGAAACGCTAGAGGGCGCTTTCTGATTGTGGAGATAACCCTGTTTACTACACAATTAGGATTTCCAGAACACTCACAACCGCAATACTATGGATGAAATGCCTGTCCGCCTTTTCATTATTTGCAAAACCAGTCATCCTTTTTGCAGTCCTCTATATAAAAGACGACGTGTATGAAAAACAAGCGCTCTGTGTATTTAATAACAGCGCCATCTATCTTTTTGCCTTTGCGATACGCCCATGCATTGTACGACGCAAATAGCCAGTTTAGATGTGTTCTATCACCTCATAAAGTTTTATCCGTGAGTTATGATTACTCCTCAGTGTCTCTGAAGGAAATTTGGTACAATTTAATATAGAGCCCCTCCTCACTCTCTTGAGTTACTTAATTTAATAAAGTACTTAATTAATTTTTTTTTTCTTGTTCTAATTTTCATTTATATTAGCATCCTATTTAGTAATACTAGTCTGCATAAATAATTTCAGCAATCATTCGTTAAATACTGCGTAGAAAACATGGTTCTCTCTACTATCTGAAGCACCCTGTAGCGCTTCACTGCTTGAGTTACGGCCATGCTTTGTGCGGCGTGTTGAGCTTATCTAGGCGTGTTCTATCATTCCTTACAGTTTGGCCCATGAATCCAGAGACACCCTGTATATGTTTTATTTACATATGCTTTGATTTGCAATTATAATTTAAAAAAATATATCCATTTGCATAATCTTTTTTGAAAAAATTACTTATAATTTTAGTCTTGTGTATAGCAATATAATTTTTTCTCAATGCAAGATAAATGCATATGATGCACATGACGCATAGCAACATATCAAGTAATCTGACAGACACATAGGCCGACATTAATTATAATTGATATACTTTAATTTTAGCATTTTGTATGTTAGCGAAATCAGATTTCAATTGAAATAGAAATATATTTGTTATATTTAACATAAGTAACATCCACAGTCATTAAAATTAAAAATAATTTTTATGGACGTCTATTCTATGGATACTTGGTTATAAAACATATTGAATTTTTCAAGGCAAGGAAAATATGGCATGATCCGTTTCGTTGAAGGACTTTTTTATCATGAATAGGTATAACGATACGGAGACAAAATTAATAGGCACACTTAACTAAATCATATTTTACTTATGATGCTGCATAAACAAAATACATTGTTACATTTTTCTGTTAAAAATCATTAAAAAAAACATATTTTCAAATATAGCCCGATCACTCAGTAAAAAGAAAAAAAAAACTGATATTTTTTATGTCAAATTTATTCACAACACCTCAACTCATCCCAAATTCAAAACCTTTCATCCTTCGTAGAAATTTATATTTTATAAAATGACATCAACTTGTTAAACATAAAGCGGAAAAAAATCTGACAAATCTTTTACGAAAAATGATATTCTTGCCAAAATTCACCGTAATTCAGTTATAAACAAAAGAATCATTGAATTTCCTTTTCGTTCTTTCGCTGAAATACTTTGTCTCTAGGGTTTTTAAAACTTCATCTGAGTCAACACCTTCTTATTTATTCCTCCTCTTTCTTTTATTTCTTTTCAACAGCATGTTTAAGAAATTCAAGATGCCAAAAATCTTCTCAAATACCCGACAGCCTAAAGCATAAAATTATCCACATTTATTGAAATTCCATCATATTTTTGAATTGCATCTGCTTTTCAGTAAGAAAATATTTCAGAAAAGGAAGTTTGAGATTCACCTTGCGTTCTCGGAATAATATATTCTTTGATATATTTTGTAGGCTAAAAATTTACTAAAAATATATTCTTACAAAATTATGTAATTTTATTTAATTTAAATATTTATTTACGTAATGTTTTACCGTAATTTTTGTTATATTATATTAATTATACATTTATTATGGCTCTTTATTATTATACCTATAATATTATACGTACTAGGTCAGGGGTTCCCAAAATTTTTGACTGGCGTACCACTAAATCGAAGCTCATACTTCTGCGTACCACCAAGTAACAAATATAAAGCTAATATAAAAAAAACACTGCAAAAACAGAACCTGTTTAAAACGGAATATTCCCTATGTCTTTTATGCTTCCATTTTATCAGGTTTTACTGTACTTCAAAATGCATAATTACATTACTAAATTGGTACTTAGATTGGCTGCTTTATATTAACATTCGTTAAAGTATTATTATCATTAAATTTTGATTTTAAAATTTTAATAACACATGCAGTTCATTTAATACAGTATATTTAAAAATACAGTGTTTTGGTTGAAAAACAACCACAATACTTATGACATATTGGCCTACTTATTCATACATATAAGCTTTATTGCAGTAATTCCTTAGTATCGTTAATGAGAAGGATAAGCTTGCTCTGTCAAGCACAGCTTCCTCGTGTCTGGTTCAATATTAGTTAGCTTTAGTGGTAAGTCAGATACGATGTTTAGTTCTTTCCTCTGTTTGTTTTCCATATGAAGAATTAAAGAAAAAGTACATTCACATAGATGACATATTGGCCTACTGATTCATACATAGTAGCTTTATTGTAGTAATTCCCTAGTATCGTTAATGAGGAAGATAAGCTTCCTCATGTCTGGTTCATTATTAGTTAGCTTTAGTCGTAAGTCAGATACGATGTTTAGTTCTTTCCTGTATTTGTTTTTCATGTGAAGAATTGAAGAAAAAGTACATTCACATAAATATGTTGTGCTAAAATCTAGTAACAAAAAAAGAAAATAGCGTTCGAAAATTTCTTGGGTGATAAACTTAAGCCGTTTTTGATTTCATAATAATATGCTGTATTTCATTTCACATACCACTATCAGACTTTTGCGTACCATTAGCCAGAGCTTAGAGTACCAGTACTGGTACGCGTATCATTGTTTGGAAACTCCTGTACTAGGGGATCCAATCCGGGCTTTCTGGGTTACAGAACATGCATGTAAAGCACTTTTTTATCAAAACATTTTTTACACTTAATACATTTTTTACACGTAATATATATATACATATATATATTTTTTTAGATTGACCATTAACAGCATCAAAAAGCATTTGTATATGAAAAATACCAGTAAGGTATTCAAATAGAAAGTTGAAATTTGTTATGAGCCATACTTTCGTATCAGTTGCATTTCAGGAGTTAATAGCCACAGATATCACCAAAAATTTCGATACTTACAGCGGTTTATTTGATTCTGATCATTTCAGTGGTTTGAGGTCATTTGAGTGGCCGTAGTGTTAGTAAGTAGTATTTATTATTTTATTATTTTACTTATTCATTGATGAAATTTTGATTTTGATATGTAATGTTAGTTGGAAAGAAATTCTGAACTAGTTATACTGCTTTAAGTGCAATTCGATTAATATTTCATAATCGGGCTGCCCACGATAGAGATAGATTTCAAAAAATTATTGAAAATTATTTTTTAAATCATAAAAAATCAGTAAATTCCGATACTGTTTTCAATTGGATTTTGATTTGTTTTGTAGCTATGTGGCTCAGGTTTGGGTACAAAATAATACTTATTTCCTACTATATTTTACATGTATCTGTTTTAATTCAGATATTATTGGGACTGTGATATACTGGTTAATGTGGCGTAGGGTCCGGTAGGGGAGTGTTTGCAATATGCTTTCGAATGATTGCATTTGATTTATGCATTGCGACAGTTTGGCCGAAACCCACTGCCACTTTTTTCACTGTTTTACCCTGCATAATTTTCTTTCCATATCATGGCTGTTATGTTTATATTATACCCGCTGCCGATTAGGCCGAAGCCTTTTTAGTTTCATTATCTTGTTCTGGTTTCATTTGTTTAATTTTGATGTTTTGTTGCTTTTCACATGTTAATTAATATTTAAATATTCTGTGGAATTCTGGTTCTACTAAAAGTACTTGCATATTATGGTCTATATATAATTTGTATATATAATATAATTTATTGGCAGCTGTAGCGCTTATCGCATAGATGCTATTGTTTTACAATTTTAATTTGGCTTATATATATATATACAGTGGTGGCCAAAAGTGTGGACATTTTTTGAAAGTTTCATGTTTTTCAACTTTGTGTGCTTGTAGAATATATTAATTTTCAATTAAATGCAAATGTTTATATATCAAATTGAAGGTAATGTAATGTAAAATTTAATAATAAAAACAGTATTAGAATATCTGTATTACAAAAAAAGTTATGCAACTAATAGTACGATCTATCTTAGGTTTGCATTTTTTAAAAGTGATACTTACACAATCAATACTTAGTAGGATAACCCTTATTTTTTAAGACAGCTTCACAGCGTCTTTTCATCGAGTGAACGAGTGTTTGGAGTTCATCTTTCGTAATAACATGGTGCCAAGAAACAATTATAGCTTCAAAAAGTTGTCTTTTATTGGATGGACGTTTTTTTCGTACAAGAATTTTCAAACGTCGCCACAAATTTTCAATTGGATTGAGATCAGGGCTGTTTCCTGGCCACGGTAATATATCTATGCCTTTATTTTGAAACCATGCTTTGCATACTTTTGCTGTGTGGCATGGAACTTAATCCTGCTGAAAAATAAATGGTGCGTTGTTGGGGAAGAGATTCCTGATGGAAGGTATCAATTTTGGTACCAGGACAGTTTCGATGTATTTTTTGGCATTCAGGATGCCATCAATCACTTGAATTCGGCCCACACCGTCTGCAGACATACATGCCCAAATCATGACATTTGTTGAGTTTTTTGTAGTTGCTTCAATGCAATCCGGATGAAGTGCTTCTCCTACTCTACGTCTCACGTATTTTCTACCATCACTACCGAAGAGCGATATTTTACTCTCATCGCTCCAGATTACTTGCTTCCATTGATTTTATGACCATTTAATGTGTTCTTTTGCCCACTTAACTCGTTTTTCGCGTTGCTTTTGATTTAAATATGGTTTTTTCCTTGGAATTCTAGCTTGTAGTCCAAATCCTGATAACTTTCTTCTTATTGTTCTTGAACTTACTGCAATACCCGCTGCATTCACTTCACATCTAATGGCATCTGTTGAAATTTTTCTATCTTGAAGGCATAACCGTTTAATTTTTCTATCAGCAGTAGCACTTGTGCATTTTTTTCAGCCTGATTTGACCTTATTTTCCACTGATTTCGTTTTTTCATAACGTAAAAAGAACTTTCGTACACCAGAACAAGTCACCAGAACAAGTACACCAGAACAAGTACACCAGAACCAACTTGTCTTGTAATTTCAGCATAATAGAGGCCATTTTCTCTCAATATGACAATTCGGCTTCTTTTTTTAGATTTCCAATCAGTTCTTGTTGTTGATGACATTGTTTAAAATTAGTTCAATTAAAAAAAGGACTTTTAATATTCAAAAACAGCATTACTCTATTTAATTGTACTAGTATGCATCATTCCACAAAATATTTCCACACCAATAGCTCTTTTACCATCCTAAAAAATTCCTAATTCCTCATAACCTAAATTATAGTTACAGACATTTGATTGGTCCTCAGAACAGTGTTTGTGATTTGCTAGTACGATTTTATTACAAAACACGTCCTTATTCAAAATGATTTGTGTTTGTTTGTTCTACTAAAATAACTTTTTTGTAGCATAACTTTTTTGTAATACAGATATTGTAATACCGTTTTTATTATTAAATTCTACATTAAATTACCTTCAATTTGATATATAAACGTTTGTATTTAAATGAAAATTAATATATTCTACAAGCACACAAAGTTGAAAAACATGAAACTTTCATAAAATATCCAAACTTTTGGCCACCACTGTATATATTCAGACCTTTATAATAATAGTTTTTATAGTAAACTATTTTTATAGTAGTTAATATTTATAGTAGTTTTTATAGTAATTAATTTATAGTAAAAGTATTAATTAAATATTTATTATTCTCCCTCTTGTCAATAAAATTACATTAATTAGAATGTAATTTTATTTTACTTAAACATGTCAAATTAACTAAAATAATACTTTAAAAACTTATTATGTAATTTTATTTTACTGTTGTATGAAAATGACTTTTTTCAGGCTAAATATTTAATAAAAAGATATTTAAAAAATTTAGTATGTAATTTAATTTTACTTTTTCTTTAATGACTTTCAGAAACGCTCAAAATTTATTAAAAAAATATATATTTTTTTAATATGGTATGTTATTTAGCTTTACTTTTATTAGAAAATACTAAGCTTCTATTCACTATATAGTAGCGATTAAAGGGAATGAAAATTTGAGATCATCTCTCTCTTAGGTTTTGTTCAGATAAAATTTTATTTGGTCAAACAAAATTTTTAGAACCCGGAAAAGTAAAATTTAAAAATTCTAGAAAATATTAAAAGAGAGATTGGTGTCGATTTAAAAAAAAAAAACATTGAAATACAAAGGATGTGAATTATCACTTTACTAAACAGCGTACAACCATTAGAGTGAAAAAAATGCCCAGACCGGGGTTCGATCCCGGATCCCTTGGTATAGCGCACCAAGTGCTCTACCAATTAAGCTATCCAGACGACATCCAGTCTAGCATTCTCTCACTCTTATATGGCAAGGCTACAACCATGCAGTACAAGATGGAAAGTCAATCATGAGCACAACACCGTTGGCATGCATGAGACAAAGTAAACCCTGTATCGGTGAATATTTCTACACTAATTAATTTTTCAGCAGAGCTGAAATTACGCTGTAAATTAATTTAATTAATTTAATTAATTAATTTAATTTACAGCGTAATTGTATAACTATACTAATAAAATGTAGAAATATTCACCGATACTGCAAGTTTACTTTGTCTCATGCATGCCAACGGTGTTGTGCTCATGATTGACTTTCTATCTTGTACTGCGTGGTTGTAGCCTTGCCATATAAGAGTGAGAGAATGCTAGACTGGATGTCGTCTGGATAGCTTAATTGGTAAAGCACTTGGTGCGCTATACCAAGGGATCTGGACATTTTTTCAATATAATGGTTGTACGCTGTTTCGTAAAGTGATAATTCATCATGAGAGAGGGTAGTTTCTCGAGTGCCGCAGCAAAAACCGAAAACCGAACGCCCAAAACCGAAGATTTCCGTCACTCTTATATATACGGCTAGAAGGACATCAAAGAGAAATCAAAACGCCGACATTTAATATCTCAGTAAATATGAGGCATACCGTTTTGATTTTTTCACATTAGTCTTATATCTATGGTCAAATTCAATCCTGAAATTTATACATTTCTACATGCAATAGATTTTAAGAACTGAAAGTCCATTTTTAACTAAATTTGGGTAAATGTAAGGCCTCTGAAAAATTATCTCGAAAATGGGTCGGGCGATTTTTTTAAATTAATATATTATATTAATCGGTTTTAGACTAAGCGAATGTGGTTTCGCGTTAACGTAGGAAAACTCTTGTTTTCTATATAATCCACTTTTAAAATCGGAATATTTTCCTACGAGATTTCTCATAGGAATACATGGGACCGCATCACCTCTTTTGACTGCTCTAAGATAAGGTTAAATATCTCGTCACAGGATACAGTTAAGCTGCATGTAGCGAATAAATTATTTAGACTCATTTTTTCATACAAAAATATATTTTTAATTTGTAATATATATGTATTAAATTAAATTGTCCCTTATATATTTTTCTTTTTTGTTCAGAATATATTTCACATTTTATATATCTGCATTTCGTTGAAAAACTATTTAGATTAATTTTTTATATAGGGCAAATATTTTTTAATGATACGCATTCAATTTTACTGTTATTTATAATAAGTTTTCAATTTTTTAAAGGTAATATATTTCCGGTTGGTTAGATAATATTTCCCACTGCTCAGCAGAATATCGTTCTTACAACCAACCATCAACCAACCATTCGCTGCAACGCCTCGTAACCTCGTATCCGTAATCATCCGCGTAGTTTTGTAAACAACAGAGGAATATTGCTGCTTCATTTTCATTCACAGGTAACTTTTAATCTTTCGGTACTTCGTAAAAATCTGAATTTTTTATATATCTATTTAGTTTTAACCATTGTAATACAAAATAGAATAAAAAATAGTTAATACCTGATTTTAATTATAATGACTTTAAAAACTTGACTTTATAACTTTTTTGTCTGTCATGACAAAAAATTGTAGCTTTTATCAGTTTAGTGTGTCTGTTTATTTATTTATTTTGTTTATATTGTTTATTTATTTATTATTTTTGGTGATCGATTACCAAAAATTACAATTTTTATCACTCAGTATTAAAAATTTTTACCTGTCAGTCACAAAAAATCGCATTTTTTACCAATCAGTTATGAAAAAGAAAATCTTTTGCAGTTTTTTGTTGATCAGCGAAGGAAGAAAAAAAAAGATTTTCGTCATTCCGTAATGCAAGAATCGCAATTTTTTAGTAGCTTGGCCAAAGGGTTCTGATAAAATTACTTTTCTTTTAAATGTATACTTAAAAAAAAAGTGTATATAGATGATATTAAATGATTTATTATATTATTTATGATAAAAAAGTGTATTGAACAGTGAGTTAAGGGCTTTTTTCCGGTTAGTATACCTAGCAAATGTGTCCTGAAATTATCCTGAAATATCGAAAAAGTATGTCCTGAAATATCATCTAGGGCTGTACTACCCCTGGTAATATCGCAGAATGTCACAAATGTATTTTAAAATTAATTTAATATGAAAGCATGAAGTTAAAATAAATAGCCATGGTAATTATTTTTAAATATTTTAAAATTATAATAAATAAATAAATAATAATTACTGCTTATATTTAACTTCAGATTAATATTTATATTTAAATGAATAAAATCTGATTCACTGGATCAATCTGCTGTCACATATTAAATTATGATATGTAAGTCTAACCTTATATAAATTTTTCATACCTAAAAAAAATAGTATTATTAAACATATTTCTATGACTGATAGAACTTTAATGGCATTTATTTTCCCCTCAAATTTGTTTGAATAAATTGAAAAGAGAGCGACTAAATTTAGTCTAAATAATTTTTAATGTAACATCTTTTTCGCAAAAAAAAATGCTGTACAATAATTAAAAAAGTGATTCTTCTTTGTATTACAATAATTAAATGCTAAACATATCTCAAAAATTAAGATTATGGAACACTGAAAAGTATTTATAAACTTTGCCCTCTTTGTTATTGCACAAAACTTTTTTTTTTCTTGCGAAAAAGATGTTACATTAAAAAATAGACTAAATTTAGTCGCTCCCTTTTCAATTCATTCAAACAAATTTGAGGGGGAAGTAAATGTCATTAAAGTTCTATCAGTCATAGAAATATGTTTGATAATAGTCATTACGCTTTTTTTTAAGGTATCAAAAATCCATATGAGGTTAGATTTATAGATTATAATTTAATATGTGACTGCAAAACTTTGAAAGCGAAAATAGTCTTCTTATTATTTTTATTTAAAGATTCACCTGACTACTAATTTTACTTAATGTATAGTACAAATAAAATTATTTTCAAAATAAATAAATAAACAGACAGACATCTGTAACTGTTAAAAGCTAAAAATTTTTTGTCATGAGAAACAAAAGTTGTGAAGTCAGGTTTTTAAAGTCATAAAAATCAGGCATTAAATATTTTTTATTCTATTTTGTATTAAAATTTTTAAAATTACATACATATATAATAAATTCAGATTTTTACGAAACACTGAAAAGCGTCAAATTGACTTGTGAATAAAAAATCATTCCTCTGTTGTTTACAAACTGTTTTCCTGATGTTCATGTATGCAAGCTATGTGCAACCTATTTGAACTGAAGTATGTAGCACTTATAGTTTTTTTTTACAGGGACAGATAAAAGTATTCCGTTACATTACCGTCAGTGGGAAATTATCGTTTCAAGCTCTACGCCATTTAAAACATAATGTAATTAATATATAATTATGAAGCGCATTAAAACATGCTTTTTGTAGAATATAGGGTGCAATTCATTTCATTTACAGGGTCAAACAAAATAATTCTCTTACACATTGTTCTATGGGGAAAAATCATTTGCAGTGTAATTTAGTGATATTTTGCTATTTCAAACATAATGAAAATTATATGCATTACTGAGATGCACTGTATATTCCTCTCTTGAAAGTGTAGTGTGCATTGCATTTATTTCCAGGGGGCCGCAAAAGATATCGGTTACACTAGATATGCGATATTACAGTCTATGTGTGATAAGTGCTTTTTCAACTTTGGTTTGCATTTTTATGTTTAAAACAAAATTTTTTCATAGAACATGTGTTTTTATAAACTCGGTTAATCATATGCAGGGCTACACAAGGGAATTCGTAAGTATTACAGACTGTGGGAGTGAATTTCTGAATGTTAGTTTATAATTGTGTTACGCATTTTTCTGCTGAACTGTATTTAGTAGACAAATAGAAATTTGTGGAATATAAATAAATTTATAAACTGGGCTACACAAAGAAAAATAGTTGTCAATATTTTTTTTTTCTGTATTCTATGAACACTCATGACATTATGCTCTGAAATAATATTTGCTCAAACAAATTTAAATATGTAAAATTACGTTTCATGCATTCAGGTTTTTTTTTCGTGTAATTTACACTAAGTGTACATATATATAAGTTACTAATCACTGCTTGTATGAGTTTTGTGCATTCTAGAGACTGCTACATGGCGAGTTACATGCATCCAGGGGTTTTTTGTTAATGTATGCGAAGCATACATATATGTAAGTTACTAGCCGCTACCTGTATGAGTTTCATGCATTTGAACAATCAGGAATCTCGAGATGCTCCCCAATTACAAACTGCGTGCTTTATGGCAGATAACTCACTACTTACACAGTTACTATGAGAATTTCTTTTACGAAATAAACATTTATTTTGTTCCGTTTATTGCTATTTACAAAGTTTAAGCAAGGGCAAAAAATAGCTAAAAATTTCTAAAAATAGATAAATTTAGAGGAAAAAAAATTGTTAAATGTTTGAAAAAATCGAAATATCCGGAGGAAATATTGCTAAAAGTTTGTAAATATACAAAAAAAAGAGGAAAATATTGCTAAAAGTTTGTTAAAATCGAAAAATCATGAAGAAAAACTTGCTAAAACTTTGTAAATAGTCTCAAAACAGAATAAAATCGATGTTTACTTTGTGAAAAAGCTTGTCGTAGGAAGCACGCATTCTGATTGGGTAGAATTTCGAGGTTGCCGATTTTTGGCTGGCACGCGTCAAAAAAACTTTGCGAATTCGTGATTTTTATGTTTGAGGTTACTGATTTTCGGTTGCCACGCGTCAAAAAAACTTTGCAAATTCGTGATTTTTATGTGGCCACTTGAATTTATGATTTTTACGCACTCGTTCTACAAAATTTACGATTTTTACATGCCTGATTGACAAAATTCATGATTTTTACGAGCCCGTTGGACGAAATTAATGGTTTTTACATGCCTGATCAATGAATTTCTTGATCTTTAGGCACCCGTTTGGCTAAATTCTTGATTTTTATGTGCCCGATAAATGAAATTCTTAAATTTTACGCACACATTCGACAAAATTTATGATCTCCCCTCCCCCAATCCACAAAATTCATGTTTTTTTCTGTCCCTGATTGACGAAGTTCATGATTTTCAACTAATATACATTGATGAAATTCATTTCTTCAGCTGATTGACAAAATTTGCAATTTTTTAACATGGATGATTGTTGAAATGTGCAGTTTTTTCTGTGAGTGGTTGACGATGTTCATGATTTTTTTGAAAGAGTGATTGATAAAATTCACAATTTTTTCCGTGAGTGGTTGACGAAATTATTTATTTCACAGCAAACCGACAAAATTCGGAACTATGGAATTTCCAATTTTGGCACCTACGGTTTCCATCGGCGGATTGATGAAATTCACAATTTTTCTTCTCTTGACAATGGTGAAATTCGCGATTTTTTTTTTCTGAGACCGTTCGTCGAAATTTGCAATTTTTCCACAAACATTCGATGGAATTCTTGATTTTTCCATGTCCAGTTGACAGAATTCGCGATTTTCCATGCCTATCGACAAAATTTATAATTTTACAGACCAAATATACAAAATTGATGATGTTTTCCTATGATCTATGGACAATTTGCAAATTTTTTCTGTGACTGTTCGTTGAAATTCAGAATCTTTCCACGACCTTTTGATGAAATTCGCTGTTTATCCGCGCTCGTTCCACGAAATTTACGATTTTATGTGCCTTATCCACGAAATTCATGGGTTTTTTCCAGTGGTTTACAAAATTCAAAATTTTTTATTTTTTCCTTGACTGCTAGATGAAATTCTCAACTCCGGAATTTCCGAATTTGGCATGTCTGGTTTCTGCCGACCGATTATTGAAATTTGCGTTTTGCGACAAAATGGCGAAATTTGTGATTTTTCCATGCCCATTCGACAAAATTTGCATCCAGTCGACGCAATTCTTGATTTTATGTACCCGATTGATGAAATTCAGGATGTTTTCCTCCGATCTTTGGACAAATTTTGCAAATTTTGCTCGCGAATTATTAAGGAAATTCGATATATTGATTTTAGTTTCACCACCAGGGGGTGCTTTCCTATCTTGGGTTTTATGGGCCCGATCACAACGAGGTATGGCTAATTCGACTCAAATCGACAGCCTTAAAGATTTCAGCTATGTTTGTATAGATCAGAGTGTGCCCCCTGGTGGTGAAAGATGGAACTAACGAATTTTGCAGATAACTCGAGTTCTATGGGTCCCATCTCAATGCAGTTTGACTCATTCAACTCAACATCGACAGAATATATTGGATTTAGTTCCAAGTGTCACCACCAGGGGCGCTTTCCTATCTCAGGTTCTATGGGCCCAATCACGACGAGATATGGCTCATTTGGCTCGAAATCGACAGCCTCAAAGATTTCAGTTATGTTTGTATAGATCAGAGTGTGCCCCCTGGTGGTGAAAGATGGAACTAACGGATTTTGCAGCTAACTTGAATTCTATGGGTCCCATCACAATGCAGTTTGATCCATTCTACTCAACATCGACAGGATATATTGGATTTAGTTCCAAGTATCACCACCAGGGGGCGTTTTCCTATCTCGTGTTCTATGGGCCCAATCACGACGAGATATGTCTCATTTGGTTCAAAATCGACAGCCTCAAAAATTTCAGCTATGTTTGTATAGAGCAGAATGTGCCCCCTGGTAGTGAAAGATAGAACTAATGGATTTTTCAGCTAAATCAAGGTCTATGGGTCCCAACACAATGCAGTTTGATTCATTTGACTCCACATCGACAGAATATATTGGTTTTAGTTCCAAGTATTACCACCAGGGGGCGCTTTCATATCTCGGGTTCTATGGGCCCATTCACAACGAGGTATGGCTCATTCGACTCGAAATCGACAGCCTCAAAGATTTCAGCTATGTTTGTATACATCAGAGTGTGCCCCCTGGTGGGGAAAGATGGAACTAATGGATTTTTCAGCTAACTCGAGTTCTATGGGTCCCATCACAATGCAGTTTGATTCATTCGACTCGATATCGACAGGATATATTGGATTTAGTTCCAAGTATCACCAACAGGGGGCGCTTTCCTATCGCAGGTTCTATGGCCTAACGGGTTTTGCAGCTAACTCGAGTTCTATGGGTCCCATTACAATGCGGTTTGATTCATTCGACTCGACATCTACAGGATATATCGATTATAGTTCAAATTTATGTTTCCAATTAGTCCCCCATTTCTACATGCCATTTCAGACCCTTCATCTTAAGGTCCTGCTCAAAACTGTCAGCTGGCACCTTTTGGGGCCCACACTATAGCTACCTTAAAAATCGTCCATTTCACTAGCTTTTTTTCTAGAAACTTCGAGAACTAAATCCAAAGTCTTCCAACTACTACATGAACAACATAAAATTTTCTCGAACAAGACTTCCTAACCCAAGTTTTTGTGACTTAAATTTTTAATAACTTGCCCCCTTTACACCAATGATCTTCGTTTTTGGGGCCTCTTTCTACATTTAGTTATTCCCCCATTTCTGCATTCCAGTTCAGATCCTTCATCTTAAGTCCCTGCTTAAAACTACGAACTGGCCCTTTTTGGGCCCCCTACTATAGCTCCCTTAAAAATCGTTCAATTCACTGGCCTTTTTTTTCTAACAACTTCTTAGGACTTTCAGCTGCTACATGAACAAAATATTTATCGGACAAAACCCGGGTCCGCTGGACCCTTTTAAGTTTTTGTGTCCTAAATTTTTAATCACTTGACTCTCTTTTTGTCTGATTTTCTTCGTTGTTGGGGCCTCTCTCCAGTTAGTTATGTTTCCATTTCTACATTCTAGTTAAGACCCTAGGGCCCGGTACACGGCCCCTTGAATTTTTTGTTCCCGAAATTGTTAATAACTTGACTCCTTTTAATCTGATCTTCGTTTATTGGGACCTTTTTTCCATTTAGTTATTCCATCATTTCTACATTCCATTTAGGACAGTGTCCTCCTGGGAACCGGCCTGGTACCCTTGAACTTCTTTTGCGCCATGCATTTTCATCCCTCTAATTGTGTCACTCTCTCGCTTCATAACTTTAAAGTTGAGTCTTGGACTCCTCTCCCTGGGCCACCACCGTCATATTTTTATTGAGTCCCTAGGGGTCTTTTTTAGCATTTCTTTAAAATTTTATTCTAATGATTAATTTATACCCAATGCTTAATTTCGACTAATTGACATTTTCATCAATAACCACGAAAAAGTAATGATATCAGTACAAAAACACTTAACGGGTTAAAAGTTGTGACGCAGCAGTTTCTTTTGGCTCTAAGAATTTTAAATATGGGTCTTAAAAGCAATGATATCAAATTTGAGTGACGCTATGTTAATAATTAAAAAAATATATCATCATTTTCTTTTTTGTTTTATTTTACATTCACAGATGCAATTATTATTTTTGACATGAAAAGATATATAAAATTTATTCGCTGATGCTTTTTCATTCACATCTCTCCTGAATTCCAAATACGGGTTTTAAAAGAAATGATATCAAAATTCGGGTGACACCTTCACATGAATTTAATAGTATTGTTTTAAAATTAAATTATTTTTGGTTTGTCTTCTAAAGTATATTTACACATACAAAAAATGCTTATAATTTTCAAATACACTGTTAAATAGATTACTTTCACTGAGCCTATATTATGTATTGAAATGTATTTATTTCAATAAATTGATTTATCTTTTGTGCCACGCTATCCAAAATCATAAGTAAAATTTATGTAAATGATTATTTTGCGTCATAGTATCCAAACAAAGGGAGATGTATTCAAGTGGATAATATGACGCAAAATAATCATTTACATAAATTTTACTTAAGATTTTGGATAGCGTGGCACAAAAGATAAATCAATTTATTGAAATAAATACATTTCAATACATAATATAGGCTCAGTGAAAGTAATATATTTAACAGTGTATTGGAAAATTATAGGCATTTTTGGTATGTGTAAATATACTTTAGAAGACAAACCAAAAATAATTTTAATTTAATTTTAAAACAATACTATTAAATTCATGTGAAGGTGTCAGTCGAATTTTGATATCATTTCTTTTAAAACCCGTATTTGGAATTCAGGAGAGATGTGAATGAAAAAGCATCAGCGAATAAATTTTATATATCTTTTCATGTCAAAAATAATAATTGCATCTGTGAATGTAAAATAAAACAAAAAAGAAAATGATGATATATTTTTTTAATTATTAACATAGCGTCACTCAAATTTGATATCATTGCTTTTAAGACTCATATTTAAAATTCTTAGAGCCAAAAGAAACTGCTGCGTCACAACTTTTAACCCGTTAAGGGTTTTTGTACTGATATGTATTTCATTAATTTACCGCGTAATTTCAGCTCTGCTAAAAAATTAATTAGTGTAGATAAAAATCATCATCAACTTAAAAGCATGCACAATTACACTAAAAGTAAAAAATTGTTATACCAATAAATTTTAGCGGTATGCTGATTGCTACCGAAACTAGTGTGTAATAGTTTGAAACTTTTTGAAAGCTCGAAACGTTTTTTTTATTTACTTATTTTGCATAGCGCCAAATTATTTCTGTTATTTTCGTTTAGTCTTGTTCATGCATGTCTAATGAAATGAAGACTAGAACATTAAAATTATTTTTTTGAAAACAATTTTTTATTAAGCATGTCTACATTTATATCAGTCACGTATTTTATATCGTGTGAATGATATAGTTTTGTACATCATTTACAGAGATCTGCTTAAAACATTTAGTACTTGTATACAATTAATAAATTTTAATTAGGTTCTGTAATATTCTACATAAATGTGTCCATATTTTATCGTTGTTAAGTCGCTAATTCCTAAGACGTTAGGTTTAAATATATAAATCCAATTGCAAAAAGACTGTCGATATATAAAAAAAATCATCATCAACTTAAAAGCATACACAATTAACCCCTTCAGCGTCGCTATATTTTTGTGTAGGCTACTTTTTTAAAAGTTTAAATTGTTTGATTGCCACCACTTTTTTGAAGTAGAAATATTCACCTTAGTTAATGGCTGATAAAATGATGCGAGAATAAAGCTAAAAAGAAGACTCTTTTAAAAAACTGGTGGGAATCAAATAATCTCAATTTAAAAAAAGTAGAATACACAGCCCGTAAATATCACGGACGCGAGAATTAAGGGGTTAAACTAAAAGTAAAAAAAAAATGTCATACCAATATATTTTGGCGGTATGCTGATTGCTACCGAAACTAGTGTGTAAGAGTTTGAAAATTTTTGAATGCTGAAAACTTTTTTTTTTAATTTACTTATTTTGCATAGAGCCTTTTTATTTCTCTATTTTCGTTTAGTCTTGTTTTAAGAGGGTGGTTTGCTAAGTTCTCGGACTGACAGTGAAAACACAAGATTTTTGACATAATTTCATATTATTTTTCAACGTAGCCCCTTGCAATTCAATACATGTAAGAGGCACTCTTGTGTGTGAATTCTTTAGTGCAGTAATGTACGACGGTGGTTCAAAAATTTCCCGGCCTGAAAAAGAAAATAGAAGATTTTTGACAATATTTCATTTTATTTTTCGACTTGCAACACAATACATTACAGAAGACTCTTGAAAAATGCTCATTCTTTGGCGTTTTTGGTCGACGTTCAACAAGCGAGAACGTTCGAGTGGAAAGGTATTTCATACCCAAAACATCGTATAAGATGTGGTGGACACGATCTATCGAGATGTTTGCAATGTCAGCAAGTTCGCGTATCTTCGATCGGTGATTATTCAGTACGGCATTGGGAGTTTTTGAGAAGATTTCGTCGGTCTTAGCGGTTTTTGGGCGTCCTGGGCGTTCATCATCGTGAATTGATTTCCGACCATGTTTAAATTTAGCAGCCCACTTTTTTATCGTTGAATATGAAGGACAAGAATCCTTTAAGATAGACTGTAACTCTTTTTGAATGTTCGTGGGGGTTAAATATTTTTTAACAAAGTATTTTATGACGGTTCGAACTTCATTTTTTTCCATTTTGCGAAAATGCCAAAACTTGTTTACTTTACTTTATCGCCCAGCAATAACCAATACTTTCACGCGTCTGAAACTCGGCGCATGTAATTTAAAGGATCATACTTTACAAACAGCATTGTCATTTGGCCATACTTGTTCCATTTCTGTGTTAGCCCGAGAACTAACAAACTGCCCTCGTACTTGCATGCATGTGTAATGAAGACGAAAACATTAAAATTATTTCTTTGGAAACAATTTTTTTATTGTCATCTGTCTATGACATATCTTCCGCCTTTATTACATCTTCATCATATCAAATATCGTTTATGTCAAAAAGATCATATTTTGTAAAAATAACGAAACTTAAATTTTTATATGCCCCTGAATCTTATAAAATACATTTAGTAAAAAAGGGTCCATGCTATAAAAAGTAAAACAATAAAACTTACATTGTTATACGGTAAAAACTTACTGAGTTATGACGTTTCGAATTTTATGAATTTTCAGTATTTTCGGGCACAAACATCATAAAACGCGTTTTTTATGGCCAAAAACACTGAACGGGCTCGTTCCAGTGGTGATTTCACAATCCAGTATTTCATTGCAATCTAATAATAGCATATTTGTCATTTTGTCTATTTTTCTGGATTGGGTTGAGTTGGGTTGATTATTGACGGCCAATTATCTACACTTGGGATATAGGCCCGGGGGAGTGTCCTTCGTGGGGGTCTTTCTAAGGAAACCTAACCCGTATTTACGCATGGATAAATCCACGGCTCGAAGAAAACCACGAAAACTCAGAACGATTAGGCCGACGGGCGCGATTGGGAACGAACCCAGCATCTACCGTCTACCAGCTTCGAGAGCAGAACTATTTTTTAGGATTTTGTTTTTACTTTTCGAACACCAGTTTTTTTTCCCTCATAGAAAATAATGTAATGGAATTATTTTGAGTGTCCCTCTAAATGAACTATAAGCAATACATACTTCATTTCCCGTACTGGGCATTCCATAGTTATCCTTAATAACATATATAGATTACATGGAAATCCGAGTATATTCACGCGAGTTAGACAGATAGACAGACGGCGAGACAAACCAAATTCATAACACTTTTCAAATATATTGGTTAACAAGTTGGAAATTGTACGTTAAACGTCAGATATAAGGTGCATTCGTTTTATAATTAGTTTCACAATGTAAAAAAATCATCCTTATTATTTCAGTGAAATGAATTATATCGTCTGCTATGAGCGAAATGATCATGCCTTTTTTTCTTATTACGTATGCCACGTTTACAACTGCGAATTTCTTTCTGCACCAGACAGCGCTGCAAAATTCATCATCGAGATCTTACCTTGCAAATGATTACCTCCATTGTTCAATATTTTTATGACTCATAATGAACGAATCTCCTGTGTTTATTTAATCTAATTTTTTGAGATATTCGGCTGTTAACATAATTTCCCCTGAAGTTATCTCAGAATCTATACATTTTTTGATGTAACTCATCTCTTTAGCAAACAATTTTTTGAACAAATTATGTTCCGTATTTGTTTTCCTCAGTCACATGACTTGCGCTTTTATTATATAGTTAACGTGCGATAAGATGAAATAGAATAAAGAAAACTTTTATTAATATCTTTAAAGTTTTGATTCGATTTTCATAAAATTTGAAATGACTCGACAAAATTCTGTAACGATAATATTTATTAAATTTCAAACCATTCGGTTGGGTTGTTTTTGCGCTGATATATGTGGACGAACGGACAGAGAGGCGGACAGACGGACGGATCAGACGACGACTATAGATGCTACGTATTTATATAATTACGAACGCGCCTAAAAATGATACTGCTACCAATCGATTGGTAATAAAACCTACTATTTAATGTTATGCATGAATTAGACATAGGAGCCGTCTAAATGTTAACGATGTTCCAATTGCATTTTTTCAACGCTAACATCCACTTATGGACATTTTTTTGAGTTTCTATGATAAAATCTGGTAGGTAAAATACATAGTTTGTGCATTTTACTTAAATTTTCATAGAGTTAGAACAAGTCAAAATTTGAGGATGTTAATATTAAATCTACATAAAAAAATTAATAAATTCATATTCCAAAAATTGATGAAATATGACATATTGATTTTTATATAAGACTAACCAACATGTTAACTATAACTTATGCTCAATCTATCCTATTTTCTTTAACGTAAATTAAAATTTAAAAAAATTATGTTAATTTTATCAAAATTAACCGATATTCATTCACTAAAAGGAATATTCATTCCTTAAAAGAATTTTTCTTATTAAAATATATATAAAAAAATAATCTATTCGGTAATTTTTTTTTTAAGAATTGCTTACTATTTTACTCAAGTAGCTGTGCTTTCGGCACAAAAGTTTGATTTTATTCAACACCTTCTTACTTGAATAGCAATCTTTTTATTTTTCTTTAGATGCGTGTTTACAGCATTCAAAATTTTGAAGATCTTTTCCAATACCCATGAGCCCAAGGCACAGAACTGTTTCGTATTTATTGAAATTCGATCATATATTTGCATCGTATCACCTATTCAATACGTAAAAGCTTTTTAAAAGAAATTTTAATTCTTTTAACGCACAAAAGTTTTATACTTTGATGTGTTTCCTGTTTGAAGTTTAACTAAAAAATATATCGATAATTTAATATTGTATTTCATTTTATAATTATTACTCGTAGTGGTGTGTTTTAATCACGTAGCCATTGAAAGAATGGAATGAAAATTACTAATATATTATTCCTATTTCTTATCTGGTTCAATTGATTTTGTAAATATATTTAAGCTCTTTACAAAGTAAATAATGGCTCATTTTAAGATTAAATAATAAATAAAAAAGGCAAATTCAGTCTAGAAAATATAAATTAAAAGTTTTTACCAACTGCAATAAAGATGTCGGTGAATATTTCAATGTTTTTTATTTAAATAAACAAATTTACCACGACTTTTACTGTAACTTGTTTATATATTTTGTGTTGCATATTTAATAAGGAATTATTATCCATGATCAGACTGTTTTTAACATTTAAAGAGGCATTTTTACGGCTTATTTACTAAAGCTTATACCCTTGGGGTAAGACTGGACATTATAGTTGGATTAATTCAAGTTTTTGGAAAACGGTGCTGGAAGGATGGTAAACAATGCTTAAAGAACTAGCAGTCAAACCTACATGGACAAAACTCATTGTAATTCCTACAAAATACCTAAAAATTTAAAATTATTTTCTGCAGTTTTTCAATTGCAATGAAGATATTTATCCTTTTGTCTTCAAGCATTAAGTCAATAGATTATTGAAATATTGTTATTTAAGCATATTAGATAAGCTTCTAAATTAATATATTTTGTTCTTTTTCAAATGAACGACTGTTCAAAAGAAAGTTTTGCTATATTTCATTCCTGAAAGCTGATTGCTATATTAGTGTGTAATAGTTTGAAATTTTTTGAATGTTGAATTTTTGAAAACTTTTTTTTGCATAACGACAAATTATAATTTTCGTTTAGTCTTGTTTTATTTGCATGCATGTGTAATGAAATGAATACGAGAACATTAAAATTATTTCTTTCAAAAGAAAAAAAAATATTGTCATCTATCTGTGACATATTTTCTTCGTTTGTTATATCTTCATCATACAAAAGTTGTTTACGTCAAATTGATCATATTTTGTAAAAATAACGAAACTTAAATTTTTATATGGCCCCTGGATTCTAAAAAATATATTTAGTAAAAAAGTGTCCATGCTCTAAAAGGTAGAACAAGAAAAGTTACATTGCTTTGCGGAAAAAACTTACTGTGTTATGTCATTTTGAATTTTATGAATTTTCAGCATTTTCTGGCACAAAAATCATAATACTTTTTTTACGGGCATACCACACTGAAAAGGCTCGTTCCAGTTTTGATTTCACAATCCAGTATTTCATTACAATCTAATAATAGTATATTTGTATTTCTGCTTTTTTTAGGATTTTTTTTTTTACTTTTCGAACACAACCTTTTTCTTCCTTATAGAAAATAATGTAACGGAATTATTTTAAGTGTCCCTGTAAACAAACTATAAATAATACATACTTCATTTCCAATACTAAACATTTCACAGTTATCCATAATAATATATATCGATTACATGGAAATCTGAGTATATTTACGCGAGTTAGATAGATAGACAGACTGCAAAACTAACCGAATTCATAAACACTTTTCAAATATGTTGGAAAATGTTAACAATTTCGAAACTGTACGTTAAACGTGTCATATAAGGTGCGTCCGTCTTATAACTAGCTTCACAATGGTAAAAATTAATCATCCTTATTATTTCAGTGAAATGAATTATATCGTCTGATATGAGAGAAATGAGTATGCCCTTTTTTTATTCCGTATACCACGTTCACATGTGCAAATTCTATTTTCTACACCAGACAGCGCTGCAAAATTCACGATGGAGATCTTGCTTTTTGAATGATTACCTCCATGACTTAATATTTTTATGACTCATAATGAACGAATCTCCTGTGTTTATTTACTCTAATGGATTGAGATATTCGGTTGTTAACCTAATTTCCACTGCAGTTATCTCAGACTCTATACATTTTTTAATGTAACTCATCTCTTTAGCAAACAATTTTTTTTGAACGAATTATGTTCTGCATTTGTTTTTCTCAGTCACATGATTTGCGCTTTTATTATATAGATTACGTGCGATCAGATTTAATAAAATAAAGAAAGCTTTCATTAATAACTTTTTAAGTTTTGATTCGATTTTCATAAAATTTGAAATGACTCGACAAAATTCTGCAACGATAATATTTATTAAATTTCAAACCATTCGGTTGGGTTGTTTTTGCGCTGATATATGTGGACGAACGGACAGACGGGCGGACCAGACGACGACTATAGGTGCTACGTATTTATATAATTACGAACGCGCCTAAAAATGATACTGCTACCAATCGATTGGTAATAACACCTAATATTTAATGTTATGCATGAATTAGACATAGGAGCCGTCTAAATGTTAACGATGTTTCAATTGCATTTTTTCAACGCTAACACCCACTTATGGGCAGTTTTTGAGTTTCTATGATAAAATCTGGTAGGTAAAATACATAGTTTGTGCATTTTCCTTCATTTTTCATAGAGTTAGAACAAGTCAAAATTTGAGGATGTTAAAATTAAATCTACATAAAAATTATTAATAAATTCATATTCCAAAAATTGATGAAATAGGACATAGTGATTTTTATATAAGACTAACCAGCATGTTAACCACTTATGCTCAATCTATCCTATTTTCTTTAACTTAAATTAAAATTTAAAATAATTATGTTAATTTTATCAAAATTAACCGATATTCACTCACTAAAAGGAATATTCATTCATTTAAAGAATTTTCTTATAAACATATATAAAAAATTTATTTGTTAATTTTATTATTTTTTTTAAAGAATTGTTTACTATTTTACATAAGTAGCTGAGCTTTCGTCACAAAAGTTTGATTTTATTCAACACCTTCTTACTTGAATAGCAATCTTTTTATTTTTCTTTAGATGCATGTTTACAGCATTCAAAATTTTGAAGATCTTTTCCAATACCCATGAGCCCAAGGCACAAAACTGTTTCGTATTTATTGAAATTCGATCATATATTTGCATCGCATCATCTATTCAATACGTAAAAGCTTTTTAAAAGAAATTTTAATGCTTTTAACGCACAAAAGTTTTATACTTTGATGTATTTCCTAATTGAAGTTTAACTAAAAAATATATCGATAATTTAATATTGTACTTCATTTTATAATTATTACTCGTAGTAGTGTGTTTTAATCACGTAGCCATTGAAAAAATGGAATAAAAATTACTAATATATTATTCCTATTTCTTATCTGGTTCAATTGATTTTGTAAATATATTTAAGATCCTTACAATGTAAATAATGGCTCATTTTAAGATTAAACATTTAAAGAGGCAGTTTTACGGCTTATTTACTAAAGCTCATACCCTTGGGGAAGACTGGACATTATACGTGGATTAATTTCGGTTTCTGGAAAACGGTGCTGGAAAGATGGTAAACAATGCTTAAGGAACTAACAGTCAAACCTATGGACAAAACTCATTGTAATTCCTACAAAATACTTAAAAATTAGAAATTATTTTCTACAATTTCTCAACTGCAACGAAGATATTTATCCTTTTGTCTTCAAGTATTAGGTCAATAGATTTATTGAAATATTGTTATTTAAGCATATTAGATAAGCTTCTTAATTAATATAGGTTGGTTCCTATTTGAGGGCACCATTTGGCGAAATCTTGCCAAATCGTCGATAGTCAGCCAGATGTAGCTCTTTTATTGTTGGAAAGGCTGAGCTATGATATTTTTTGTGATGACGCGTTTGTTACGTATGACGTATTTGTTACGTCATCAAGTGATTCTTTATTCAATGTTTATTTGTATTTTAATGATGTTTAATGATTTATTATTTATTTAAAACATTTTTAATATAATTAAATAACACTTACGTCATTAAATGGATATGTCATGGTATTAAAAGAAAAAAAGCATTGAAAAATTTTCATCATCTGCTTGTTTATTTAAAGCTTGATTTTTTCTTCTTTTTTGATGTTTGTGAGTGGTTACTCTTGTTACTTTAGAACAGTATAAAAATTAATTGACTGCAGTTTTTATGGAAGTTTCATGTTCACGAAGCGATTATACATGCGGTATAGTGATCGCCTCATTTACAAATTTGGGGTTTTGTTTGTGATCGCTATACAACGAGGTTGCTGCATCCAGAGATGTCTTATTTCTGTTTTATGTTCACGATGCGATCATACGTGCGGTACAGTGATCTCGGCATAAACGAATTTCGTAATTTTTTGGGGATTTCGATACGACGAGGTTGCTGTATCCAGTAATGTTTTTTTTCGGTTTCATGTTCGCGAAAGGATCATACGTGCGGTACAGTGATCGCGGCATTAACGAATTTTGTGTATTTTTGGGATTCCGATAGGACGAGTTTGCTGTATCCAGTGCTGTTTTTTTTCGGTTTCATGTTCGCGAAGCGATCATACGTGCGGTACAGTGATCGCGGCATTACGAATTTCGTGTATTTTTGGGGATTCCGATATGACGAGATTGCTGTATCCAGTGATGTTTTTTACGGTTTCATGTTCGCGAAGTGATCATACGTGCGGTACAGTGATCGCGGCATTAACGAATTTATTGTATTTCTTGGGATTCCGATACGACGACGTTGCTGTATCCAGTGATGTTTTTTACGGTTTCATGTTTGCGAAGCGATCATACGTGTGGTACAGTGATCGCGGCATTAACGAATTTCGTGTATTTTTTGGGATTCCGATACGACGAGGTTGCTGTATCCAGTGATGTTTTTTACGGTTTCATGTTCGCGAAGCGATCATACGTGCGGTACAGTGATCGCGGCATTAACGAATTTCGTGTATTTTTGGTACTCCGATAGGACGAGGTTGCTGTATCCAGTGATATTTTTTTTCGGTTTCATGTTCGCGAAGCGATCATACGTGCGGTACAGTGATCGCGGCATTAACGAATTTCGTGTATTTTCGTTTTTTCAACTTCAAACTTTTATGTAATATCAATGAAATGTGAATAAAAACGTTGTTTTTTACTGCTCATATTATCTTTTTCATATGTATCTTATTAAATTTTTCAAATAAAATATTTTATTTAACTCATAAATGCAGTATCTAAGAAAAATCAACTGTGTATGGTTTAATTTAATAATTTTGTATTTAAATTACCATTCTTTTGTCCAAATTGTTTTGAACGAATAAAATTTTACATTCGTTACATTGTTACTCTCGTACAAATGCAATCTATTTTTCAGTTAAGTTTTTATCACTAAATCTATGACTTTTCCTGTGTATATCTATTTAAAAATTAAGAATGGCAACATTTTACCACTTGCTTATTGTGGGTTACAATATGATAAATGTAAGTAAACAATTTAGAAATCGCCAATGTGGCATCATTTTTAAAAAGCGCCAAATGGTGCCTTGAAATAGGATTAAACCATTAATATATTTTGTTCTTTTTCAGATGAACGACTGTTCAAAAGAAAGTTTTGCTCTCTTTCATTCCCTGAAAGCTGATTGCTATACTAGTGTGTAATAATTTGAAAATTTTTGAATGTTGAATTTTTTAAAACATTTTTTGCATAACGACAAATTAGAATTTTCGTTTAGTCTTGTTTTATTTGCATACATGTGTAATGAAATGAATAAGAGAACATAAAATTATTTCTTTCAAAAGAAAAAAATTATTGTCATCTATCTACGACATATTTTCATCGTTTGTTATATCTCCATTATACAAAAGTCGTTTACGTCAAAATGATCATATTTTGTAAAAATAACGAAGCTTAAATATTTATATGGCCCCTGGATTCTATAAAATATATTTAGTAAAAAAGTGTCCATGCTCTAAAAAGTAAAACAAGAAAAGTTACATTGCTTTGCGGAAAAAACCTACTGCGTTATGTCATTTTAAATTTTATGAATTTTCAGCATTTTCTGGCACAAAAATCACAACACGTTCTTTTACGGGCAAAAAACACTGAAAAGGCTCGTTCCAGTGGTGATTTCACAATCCAGTATTTCATTACAATCTAATAATAAAAGTATTTTTGTATTTCTGTTTTTTTTTTTAGGATTTTTTTTTAACTTTTCGAACACAAGCTTTTTCTTCCTTATAGACAATAATGTAACGGAATTATTTTAAGTGCCCCTGTAAACAAACTATAAATAATACATACTTCATTTCCAATACTACACATTTCACAGTTATCCTTAATAATATATATCGATTACTTGGAAATCTGAGTATATTTACGCGAGTTAGATAGATAGACAGACTGCAAAACAAACCGAATTCATAAACACTTTTCAAATATGTTGGAAAATGTTAACAATTTCGAAACTGTACGTTAAACGTGACATATAAGGTGCGTCCGTCTTATAACTAGTTTCACAATGGTAAAAATTAATCATCCTTATTATTTCAGTGAAATGAATTATATCGTCTGCTATGAGAGAAATGAGTATGCACTTTTTTATTACGTATGCCACGTTTATAGGTGCAAATTATATTTTCTACACCAGACAGCGCTGCAAAATACACGATGGAGATCTTGCTTTTTGAATGATTACCTCCATGATTTAATATTTTTATGACTCATAATGAACGAATCTCCTGAGTTTATTTACTCTAATGGATTGAGATATTCGGTTGTTAACCTAATTTCCACTGAAGTTATCTCAGAATCTATACATTTTTTAATGTAACTCATCTCTTTAGCAAACAATTTTTTTTGAACGAATTATGTTCCGCATTTGTTTTTCTCAGTCACATGATTTGCGCTTTTGTTATATAGATTACGTGCGATCAGATTTAATAGAATAACGAAAGCTTTTATTAATATCTTTTTAAGTTTTGATTCGATTTTCATAAAATTTGAAATGACTCGACAAAATTCTGCAACGATAATATATATTAAATTTCAAACAATTCAGTTGAGTTGTTTTTGCGCTGATATATGTGGACGAACGGACAAAGAGGCGGACAGAGGGACGGACCACACGACGAATATAGGTGCTACGTATTTATATAATTACGAACGCGCCTAAAAATGATACTGCTACCAATCGATTGGTAATAACACCTACTATTTAATGTTATGCATGAATTAGACATAGGAGCCGTCTAAATGTTAACGATGTTCCAATTGCATTTTTTCAACGCTAACTCCCACCTATGGGCATTTTTTCAGTTTCTATGATAAAATCTGGTAGGTAAAATACATAGTTTGTGCATTTTACTTAATTTTTCATAGAGTTAGAACAAGCCAAAATTTGAGGATGTTAATATTAAATCTAGATAAAAATTATTAATAAATTCATATTTCAAAAAATGATGAAACATGACATATTGATTATATATAAGACTAATCGACATGATAAATATAACTAATGCTCTTTCTGTCCTATTTTCTTCAATGGAAATTAAAATAAATAAAATTATGTTAATTTTATCAAAATTAACCGATATTCATTCACTATAAGGAATATTGATTCATTAAAAGAATTTTTTCTTATTAAAATATATATAAAAATAATCTATTTGTTAAATTTTTTTTTGAAGAATTGTTTACTATTTTACTCAAGTAGCTGTGCTTTCGGCACAAAAGTTTGATTTTATTCAACACCTTCTTACTTGAATAGCAATCTTTTTATTTTTCTTTAGATGCATGTTTACAGCATTCAAAATTTTGAAGATCTTTTCCAATACCCATGAGCCCAAGGCACAAAACTGTTTCGTATTTATTGAAATTCGATTTGGTATTTGCATCGTATCACCTATTCAATACGAAAAAGCTTTTTAAAAGAAATTTTAATGCTTTTAACGCACAAAAGTTTTATACTTTGATGTTTCCTGTTTGAAGTTTAACCAAAAAATGTATCGATAATTTAATATTGTACTTCATTTTATAATTATTACTAGTAGTGGTGTGTTTTAAGTAGGTAGCCATTGAAAGAACGGAATAAAAATGACTAATATATCATTCCTATTTCTTATCTGTCTCAATTGAATTTGTAAATATATTTAAGCACCTTAAAATGTAAATAGTGGCTCATTTCAAGATTAAATAATAAATAAAAAAGGCAAATTCAGTCTAGAAAATATAAATTAAAAGTTTTTACCAACTGTAATTAAGATGTCCATGAATATGTCAATGTTTTTTTATTTAAATAAACAAATTTACACCACGATATTCTAAATAGATATAAAGTTTCTCATTTAACACTGACTCCATCCATAAGAAAATGGTATTTAACACATGTATTTTCTGATATTTAATACTCGTATATATAAACATATTTTTAAATTTACTGTAACTTGTTTATATGTTTTGTGTAGCATATTTAATAAGGAATTATTATCCACGATCAGACTGTTTTTAACATTTAAAGATGCAACTGCATCTTTTACGGCTTGTTTACTAAAGGGCCTTACCTTACGGCTTGTTTAATAAAGCTCATACTCTTGGAGTAAGACTAGACATTATACGTGGATTAATTCCGGTTTCTGAAATGCGGTAGTTGAAGGATAGTAAACAATGCTTAAAGAACTAGTAGTCAAACCTACATGGACAAGACTCACTGTAATTCCTTCAAAGTTCATAAAAATTTGAAATTTATTTTCTACAGTTTCTGAATTGCAACGAAGATATTTATCCTTTTGTCTTCAAGTATTAAATCAATAGATTTATTGAAATACTGTTAGTTAAGCATCTTAGATAAGCTTCTTAATTGATATATTTTGTTCTTTTTCAAATGAAAGTCTGTTCAAAAGAAAGTTTTGCTCTCTTTTTTTCCCTGAAAAATTAACATATCGCATGCTTCTTTACTCCATTGGCCTTTTAAATTCCAAATAATTCACATTTTTAGAAAAGAATTTATTGATAAAAATGTGATAAAAAAACATATATTTATAATAAACTTAGTGTATAAGGTTCAGTGCAATGTTTACGCAAAGCTTCATTAAATTCTATTAGAAACTAGTGCTTGAAGAAGCTACTAAATATAAGGCTATGTGATTTTACGTTATTTTCCTGTAGGCCCTACATCAAAGAGGACAAACATATTTTACTAAGTACACTGTTACATAATTTTTCGTTAAATATGAAAGATTCTACTTTTATTCATTTATTTTATGTAAATTTTTTAAAAAAGTTGCAATTTTGTTGTTCATACTATGAATAAATTGTAACATATTATACGGAGCAGTTTTGCCCCGGTGTATTATAGAAAAAGAGAGCCAGTTTTTGAAAAACATTCGACAAACTCATTGTTACAAAAACTCACAATGAACTAAAAATTTCTATAACTTAGCTGTAAGTTTAAGTTAATTGGATATTACTTCATGCCTTCGTCTCTATGAAGTGTCCAATAAAAGCACTAATTTATTCCATAAGTTCTTCCATTTCTCTGAACTTAAAAGTGAGAACTTTGATCACACACTTTTAAAATATAACTAGTATAAATTTATCGAGAATTTATATTGGTTTACATTTAGTTTCTGTGTTTTTTGTAGAAATTTTATATGACATAATGATACTTATCCTTGCCTAAATTCTGACTGAAGTACAATATCTTATAACATTTACGCAAAATTCTGGTGTTGTATATTATCTATAGATAAAGATTCTATGCTATTTAATCAAAATTACAATTCACTGATTAGTCTTATCATTTTAGTTTTGACCTGAAAGGGACTCTAAGTAAGATCTGTTATGCACGGTTAAAATGTTTTCTGTGAAATAACGGAGAATCTAATTTTAACTCTTCTTTCCATTGTGATGGAAATTTCCATCACTGTTTATTTAACTTTTAATAAATAAATCAACTTCTCCGCCACCACTATATTTATATAGAAATATTAATCTAGTAAATTTCCCATGAACTATGCTGCTGAACAAAGTTAAAAATCTATCTTAAAATTTCTGGTGTCTAATATTTAACATACGTATAAAAAAACAGTTGTAAAAGAAAAACTCATGCAAAGAAGGGTTAATCATTTATCTCAGATTTGTGTAAATTTACAGAGCACTTAAAACAGAGATTCTGTTTTAAAAAACAGATAACTTATTTTGTAAATTTATATTTACATATATAAAAATACCTATGTTCCTGTAAATTTATATTCATAACAACAGAATATTAAAGGTGTTCATAATAAGAATAAGTTATAAGACATTATATACGAGAATTGTTTTTTGTTTTTTACCGGCGAATTATTACAGAAGCTAGCCTTTTTTAAAAATATGGGAGACGTCTATTGATAGAAAATCCCACAATAAATCAAATTTGTTTTTGCTTCAGTCGTAAACTGAAAAGAGTTGGATATGCCTAGCAAATTCGCAATTACTTCTTTATCCTAAACTTTCTTAATTTTAAAAAGACCTAGAATTTTACATTTCTGAAATCTGGTCACTATTAGTATTTTTTATTTCTTTTCGAATAATCAATTTATTCTATAACTCCTTGCAAAACTATTTGATAACCTCAGAGGGACAGTTCAGACGAGGAAATCAAGTCTGTAGAGCATAATGTCCCTCCCGGATTCCTTTATTAAGGTGCATTAAAAAAAATACAATGTTCAAACACCCGCCCTGCTTGTAGAGAACCCACACGCTACACAGGGCAAGGTAGCTTTGAATGACATAAAAGTAAAAAATATACAAATATATGTTTTACAGCCGGAAAACATATTTCCGACGCGGCATTGGGCAGTGAAATTGGTGGTGGATTTAGTTCAAAACGGCATGAAATGTGGCACTTTGGCACTTGTACTACTTGATTCTAGGTGATTATTATTCGTGGAACGAGATGAACTCCAGGTCACTAGTGTGTTAAGTTTCATAGGTCATGAGAAAAACACGCCCAACACTTCTATCAAAAATTAAAAATATTCACATATTTTCCAAAATTATTTTTAAAAATATTTAAATCACTGCTGTAGTTATCGAGAAAATGTACCTAACTATCAACTGTTTCGAAAAGCTAGCGAAATGCCAAGCCATATTTACCTGTGATTACACAGGACAAATTTCTTATATAAATTTATGTTACCCACCCTTGTTTTTAGCTTGAAAACAAAGTATTACGCGTTTCTTACATTAGTTTCAGAGCTGTTGACTGTTTCAAGTAGATTTAACTTCAAGGGCTGTCACTAAAACACAATCCGATACTTATATCGAGCATATCCCAAGCATCATCTCCTAAGCCCGTATCATACTGAATTATAAGGATAATTGAAAACCCACTTGAAGAAAAAAAAAGATGAAAATTTTTATAAGCGTATAAAAAAGATCTATTACCGAATAAAATAAAAAACATTATAGCTATTTTTCGATATATGTGTTTTTTATTATTAATTTATTTTTCATGTAAAGAAATACATTGAAATCCTTCACAGTTTTGCCCGTAAATAGTACGTTCAAGAAGAGTTTGCTTGCCCCATTAGTCAAAGCCTTTAGATACCACTAATTTTTAATTGTAATCTTTGAAAAATTCATATTTTTCCCTTTTCTAATTCCGCCCTCTCCCTAAATGTACCAAAATGATAAAAACACACTTTAATTTTATAAGAGAAAAATTTTATTATACTTCCACTTGATTTACTGTTACCTAATGCATCTTCAGTTATATCACTTTCAGAATTAATTGAAATTTCGTCAAATGTTCTAATAAAACTGTGAAAGAAAATTACATTTCACCTCTCCAAAACGTCGAAATGTTGAAAATAATAATTTAATGTCAATTGAGGATTTCCCAAAAGACTGGACACATCAGAAATGTCAAAACCTGTCACTTTTTTTAAATGAAATAAATTTAAAATATCTTTGAATGAGAATTTTTGTACTTTTTAAATCTGACAGTTAAATTTCGTATATTTTGTGCATAATAAAAAAAAATAACGATCTTTGGATTAAAGAAATGTAATCTTAAAATCGTAAAGTAAACTTAAATAGACATTTATTAGTGATAATTACACGTTATAAACTTCTATTAATTCTCTTTATAAAACTGAATGCATTGTTAAAAGTATAAAAGACATACCTGAATAATGAACATTTAGAAATTTTGAATAAAACTCTTCATATATCTTTTGTTTCAACACGGTAATGTATGTACACCAATTGTACTTAACTTGTAAATCTGTATTTAAAAAAATGATGCGGGATAAAAACGAGGCTGTCAGTGAAAGGTGTCAGTATTTTTTTAATCCTAATTAAGTAAGACTATGAAGAAAAATTAAACAAGTGGGTAAGTGTGATCGAAGATCGCTCAAACGGTTTCGTTTAATATTCCTTACTAAATGCGATATTTAAAAAAATAATTTCAAAATTAAACATGTTGTACACTTTCAAAATGTTAAAATATGCGAATATTTCTATAATCGGATTTTTATCATGATTCAATATATTTCTCAAACTCGTAAATTTACTATTCTCTATTACTCATATTGATACTCCCTTTGTATTATACTCAAACATTTGAAAAATTCGTTAAACTTCTAATAGGACGTCAGATTTTCTTTTTAATTCTCTAATGACGTGATATGAATCTGCTTTGTGTACATACACATACTCATACTCCTTGTATTATTGAGAAATCTTGGAAAATTTCCGTTTTATTACCACTATGACGTCAATAATTTTTATTTCATATTAATTTTTTTTCAACTGGTGAAACTTTTTATTTCATTTTCATTTTTCACGTGGAAATCGTTCAATAGAAAATTATTATTGTAGAAAGAATTTCATTGTGGATTTTTAATTTTGGCAACTGCTATAACAAAAAATGTTTAAATTTAATAAGAAAAGGCTGTTAGAATTTTTTTTATCTCTATTTATTAAAATAATACGATTTTTTCAATTATTAATATTTTGAGCTTCATAGCTGCTATTCATCTATATATACACAAAGTTTCAACTATGTAAGTTACATAGTTTCTGAGAATGGCTCTGTGACGGGACAGACAACGGAGCGGGAATAATAGGGTTGCGTGAGATGAACGAAACCCTAAAAATGAATAGTAAAGTAAGCTTAGATTTTATTTGTAATAATACAAGTGGACGGGGCTAGTTGAGCTTAAGCCAAAAGGTAGGTCTCCCTGACTGGTTTGACCTTGTAATAATTCCACTGTTTTTACCTCTACTAAATTTCTTTAAAACATTGAATTAAAATCTCTGATTGCTAGAAACAAGCATTTTTTTTTAAACAATAGAAGCATTTGAACGTTGTCAAAAGCATACAAAACCATGATTCAATATTAATTTTTTAATGAAAATGATACAAACTATATCAAGTTTCTTGAATCCCTAATTCCACATTTTCTGAAAAACGTATTCCAATCCAATCACTTAAAGTTGTTTTATTATACACTGTACAAAATAACAACATATAAACCAAGCACTTTCGAACAGTTCATCATCAGGGTTAAAATCGTTAAAAATGTTACAAACTATAAGTCGAGTTCACTGCTCTATAGTTTGACTGTTCCAAATGTGAAAATATGTTGTTATTTTGTGCAGTGTATAATAAAACACCTGTAAGTAATTTAATAGGAATTTTGTTTTACGAAATTATTTATATGTGAATACTGTAAATGTTTAGAAATGTTGAATAAACATTCATCATATATATTTCGTTTCAACGCAGTAATATTTATATATCAATTTCAGTTATTAAATTGCAATTAATTAATTTGCAAACATGCATTAAAAATCAGTGTACAAAGAAACGAGATTCTCTTTGAAAGGCCATTTTTTAACACTTCCCAACCTAGTTGAAAAGTGTTTATGACTTCGGTTTGTCTGCCGTATGGCCGCCTGTCTGTCTGCCGTCTGCCGTCTGCCCGTACTCTAACTCCCGTAAATATGCTCGGATTGCCCTGCAATTTTTATATGTTATTGTCGTTATCTATAGCACGTTCACTATTTCAACTGAAGTGTGTAGCTCTTATAGATTTTTTACAGGGACACTCAAAAGAATTCCGTTACATTACGGTCTATGGGGAAAAATCATTTGCGGTTTACTTTAATGATGTCACACAATTTCAAACACATTGTAATTGATATATATCACTAAGGTGCATTACAAGAAGCTTAATATAGAATAGGGTGCGCATAGCACTTATATAGTTACTTTACAGAAACAGTCAAAAGAATTCCGATACATTACGTCTGTGGAGAAAAATCGTTTGCGGTTTAATTAAATAATGTTTCACTATTTTAAACGCATTGCAATTTATATATATCACTAAGGTCCATTACAAGAGGCTTACTACAGAATATTGTGCGTATAGCAGCCATCGTTCATTTACAGAGACACACGACAGAATTCTCTACTGTCTGTTAAAAATAATTCCTAGAAGTGCGTTTTAAGTTGCTGAACGCGATTTTCAATTTAACTCACTTTTTGTCTATTACTTGGTGTGTATAAATTCTGTAGATCCTATACAGGGCAGCACAAAAGTTCGCGAACACATTTCCGTTTATTGACAGAAACTCCAGAAGGAGAATTTTAAACTGTGCTACGCGTTTCCTATCTAAACTAAAATTTAGCATCCGATGTAGTATATATACAAATCTATAGATCATATACAGGGCTGAATAAAAGTATTCGGCTATCTTTCCGAATATTGTATATGTTGGAAATATATGTTGGGAATTCCTGAAATTACGTTTTTAAATATGTTATGCGTTTTCAAAATTGTTTACTTAGATGTTATCTTTCAGCGTATTAAACGGTAATGAGTTGTAAAATTATTTTGGAAGCGTTGGAAAGTATTACATAATCTATGCTTGACTCATGATTTTTCGTTCTTGTTATACTTATTAAATAAGAGTAAATTAGATTTATCTGTAGCTTCAATACAAAAAATACTGGAATAGAGGCTAATTTTAAAATCAAAATGTTTACTTAGGCTTTTCATACATTTGAATTCGTTCTTTTCATTATTTTCCTTGTTTTGCTTTTCAGGAGCAGACATGCTCAGTTAATGGAAAACGCTACATGATCATTGATTTTTGGCCTTCCGCATAGGATCAAAATGTCTTTTATAATAATACTATTTGATTGTTTTAATGTATTTAGGTACCAAAATGATCGAAAAAATTTGTTACTTTAAAATGAAAAATTTTTGTATTCCAATTTGAATATCTAATACTCTTTCAATAATGTCACATACATAATTAATTAGAATTTCGTTAAACGTTCTAATACAACTCTGACAGAAAATTACATTTCACCCCTTTGAAATGCGCCGAAATGTCGAAAATGTTGGAATTCAAACTTTATATCAATTTACGATCTCCCAAAAGACTGGACACATCAGAAATGTCAAAATCTGTCAAACTTTTTAAATGTAGTAGAAGTTTAAAATATCGTCGAATGAGAATTTTTGTACTTTTGAAATATGACAGTTAAACTTCTTACCATAATCGATTTCCATTTATGGACAGGTGTAAGATACAGGAAATAATACAAAATGTTTATAAAATAAAAATATATTTAAATTGAAAAAATCAATAGTAAATTAGCTTAAAATAGACTTTTCAGTAATAGTCCTATTAATTTTTATAGCACTTAAAACAAAACAATAATATATGAAAATATCACTGTATATTACTGCGTAGGGCTTGACAAATGCGGTCGCCAGGTCGCCACTGGCGACCATCTTCTTTTATCTGGTAACCAAATTATTTAATCTGACGGGGTTGTTTTCTTTACTTGTTTGAGAATAAATATTTTTTGCATAAAAATTGAACTAAGAAATGTGCAAAAACGGCATTTTTTTTTCTCACCCAACTTTAATAGCGCGCGGCAAGCAGTGATCGTCCTCTTCTCTCGTACTTTTAATGGAAGAACCAAGTTTAAAAGGCCTGTTCCATCTCATGCGCATAAAACTCCATCCTTTTCTGCTCTAGCCAGCTAGCATGTCATTTAATTATAATATGGAGGGAGGGGCATATTTCAATAAAAAGGTAAAAAATAGTGTTAATCTGCATTTGTGGTACCTAAAATTCGATGCAATGCGAAAAAAAAAAAACACATAATCAGATATAGATTTTTGTAGTACTCAACTACACGAATATTTGAAATATTCGGCAATAGGCATTTCCTGAACATGCCAGTCAATTCAACCATTACATTATTTTTTTTTCCAGCGATATATAATTTTTGTGGTTTTCAATATGAAATTTAGTTTATATTATCTTTCTAAATCGTGTACTATTTTAAACTATGTAACAAATAATTCTGAACTATGCTTGTTAGTATTTTCGTTCAATTAATTCAGAAAAAAACTTTTGTGCTTTCAAGTACCGTGTGTGGGGAATATATGTTTACTGGCGACTAGACTTTTTGCTGGCTACGAGATTTTAGAAAATTTGTAAAGCCTTGTTCCTGTGTATAATGCGGATTTTAAAGCAAGAAAATTTATCAAATTTCACTGATGCCCATAATACGCCGGATATACAGATGAAAGCTTAAACATTAACAAAATATAATCACAAGAATAGCGTTTTTTATATTAATGGACAAAAGAAAAAGACAGTTATTTGAATTAATGAAAGTTCAATTTCAAACGCTTTGTGGGGATACAAGCAGATGAGCTTGCCTCTAGCGTGTGTCCTCAATTTGCATTTGTTTATTTTTCTTTATGTTTCTCCTATTTATTATAATTTTAATTCTGTTTATCCTAATTGCATGATAATATCTCATGAAAGATACTTTGCAACAATGGGGATACTTGTAATACAGTGTATATACCTCAAAATAGGAAAACACAGTTGCTAATCGTAGGTGCGCGTTATACGCTGGAATATCTATATATATATATATATTTCTCTTACGTGGAGCTAAAGTAAGGATGAATTTCTCTATTGCCGTTTGGCAACAACCGTAGTTTCCAGAGAGACGATTCTGAGTATTTCATTGTACGGGCATGTGTTTCATTCAGCAAATCAAATTTCAGAGCTGGATCACTTTTTAAACACAGCATCATCTATCAGCTGATGTAGCTGTTTTCGGAGATGTATGTGATTGGTTCCTTTACGGTCACGCGATGCATTCAGCAAATCAGCTGCACACCACTGTACTGCAATTTTACACACAGCAGAAGACATGTTTACGTCTGAGAGATGCTGTATTTTTCACGTTGAAACAATCATTGGTGATTTATAGAAACTATTTTCCTATCACGTAGTGTTTTTTTAAATGAATTTAAGCCGTGCTGTATAATATTATAGGTGCAATGAGTTTTAAATTAATTGTGTTTCCAAGATCATTTATTCAGAGTATTTAAATGATTTATGCCCTTTGGTATCACCAACTAAATGCATTTTTAATTGTGTTTTCAATTACTTTTTTTTAATTAAGAAAATTTGTCAATTTTATATGTTAAAGTGATTTATGATAGTACTTATTCCAGCTAGAAAGGCTGCAAAAACAAAAATGAGCGAGGGAAGCATTCTGGGACCGCATAGCGGTCTTATTGTGAATTGCTTCGCGATTCACGGAGGTTGGCGAGAGTTAGCGAGTAGGGGGCTGAGACCTACACTGTAAAAAAATTTCAAAAACATTTCTGAAAGTATCGGGGATATCTGCTGTACGATACTAAAGGAAAGGTTTCTGATTCAAGCAGAAAAATGTTTCCGCTAAAACACGGAATCTTTCCGATTCATAATGAAATATTAAGATCCGTAATGAATTCATTACGAATCGGAAATGTTCCGTGCTTTATCTGAAATATTTTTCTGCTCGAATCAGAAACCTTTCCGTTAGTATCGTGCAGCAGATGTCTCCGATACTTTCAGAAACGTTTCTGAAATTTTTTTACAGTGTAATACACAATAAAGTTCCAGCAAAAGGAGCATTTGGGCATTTTTGAACTTATAAAAAACATGCCTGAATTATGAAACATTAAAAGCCAAAACACAAATCATTCAGCTTTCAATTTCAAAACATAAATTTTTTTGTTCACTATACAGTTTATAGAAAGATTACAAAAATTCATTTAAACAAGTAATTTTGAAGAATATAGTAAAAGGGACCTCAAGTAATTGTTAACTTATTAAACTTATATATACTTATTACACGAGAGGTGGTGTAATTTAGTGTGAGTGGTAGCACAAAATGATTTTTCTGGTAAACTTTTATTCTTATCCTTATTCAAATTTAATCTCATTTCCTTTAATACCTCTCATTTTGACACGTAATTGACGGTCCTAGATTAAAGATGTTTAAGTGAATCTACGAAAAGCATTATGCACGATATGGCGTTTATTTTAAAAATGTATAATAGTGCTATGTACCTTAACATCATATTCTACTTTCTTAGTGATTAGCCATTTTTGTACAAAAAAAAAAATAAGATGTAGAAACTCGAAGAGTGACACAAAATAAAAGCAGTCAGGCATACAAACATACCAATTTCGATCATAATGAAATCAATAGGTACCAATACAATTAACAACAAAAAAATGAAAATCAGAACATTCGTTCTAATGTTATGTGTACACATACATTGAAAAAATATATACAAATGATTTGTTTAACCCATTAGTTGAAAATCCATTTTAAAAAATGACGGAAATAAGATTATTGGAAATGCCTGTGAAGATCCATGCAAATTTTAAGTTTTCTTAAAAATCAATATTGCTGACATATTTTGCCCTTGTGTAGTTGTAATGTAAATAAAATCAAAGTAGGGAGAAAGTATCCTAAAAGTGAAATGCTAATTTAGAATTTCTTCATTTCTTTTAGTAGATTAGTTCATTTATTAACCTTCCCCTAACACTAAAGATATCCGTTTCTTTTTTTTTTTTCAATTGTATTCGATAACTGAAACTTCAAATACCAGTTATCTCGCCAAGTCTGTCATTTTTTCACAGAATAATTCATTTGCCGTAAATGTAAAAATTGCGCCTTTTGATTAAAATCCGTCACATGCAATTTGTCGTAGATTTTTATATCACATTGACATTTCATGATTTTATTTCATTCTCATTGAAATAAAAAGATATTTCTCAGCTTTAATCAATATTACTTTGAAAAAGAAGGGTGCACTCGAAGATTAGGCGGGAATATTATGCATATAATCTGTATGTATGAAATTATTCCAATAAAAATTCTTGTTTATTTCTGAGAGTATATACAGGGTGATTTTTTTTAAAGTTGTGAAAGTAAAACCCTATAACAATAGAACCACTGATCCAAATGGCTTAAAATTTCACCAGTATGCTCCCAAAGCAATGGGGATTTTTTAGGCTCGGTTAAAAAAAAAAATTTAAATCGCACTGTCAGATGGCGCTGTATATGCAGTAAAGTCGGGAGACGAACTTGCGCCCGGCACACGCACATGACGGTAAAAAGGGGAAGTATGCACACCTCGTGTTCATTATTCTACGGAAATCCGCAATGACTGCGCCATTGACGGACCGTGGGTTGTTAGTGAAACTGTATTATCAGAATAATGACAGCACAGCAACTGTTCTTAGGAGATTTTGGACACTTAAGAATTTAAGAAAAGGTCCAATGTCGACAGAGGGCCTATGGAAGATGGTTTCTCAAAGTACCGTCCATTGTTTTCCTCCCACACACTGTATTCTTTGTTTCTGCTACCTTACAGCGCCATCTGTCGGTGCGATTTTGAGTTTTTTTAACCATACCTAAAAAATTCCCATTGCTTTGGGAGCATACTGGTGAAATTTCAGGTCATTTGGAACAGTGGTTCTTTTTTTATAGTGTTTTACTTTCTCAACTTAAAAAAAAATCACCCTGTATTTAAATTCCTCCGCAAAAAACTTTCTTAAAAAATCGATTATGAAAGCATAGAATTTTGCAAACTGATCCGCCATGAAACTTTCCTTTTTAACCTAGTAATATTAGTTTTCACTATACATCCTATAATAAACTTCAACTAAGCATTAAATGAAAGATGTTGGGGGATAATTAGAAATATGAGTGAAAGTCTATGTAATTTTTAGAATTATGCGAGAAATATTTTATTATTTAAATTGAGATTTTGTTTTGATTCGGTGTAGCTTCGATAGAAAGGAAAAAAGTAAGGAGAATTATATATTTTAAAAGTCAAATGCTTAATTAGACTTTTCATACTCTTCATTCCTTTCCTTTAAAAACTTTCCTTATTGATTTATGCTTTCCAGGCGGATATGGGCCATCCATTGTGACGTGTATGACATCCAGACAAAATTTTAAGAGTTTATATCTATATTTTGGGAAATAAATTAACTAAGAAATCTCTTAAAAGTATTTTAATTATGTTTTTCCATGCATATTCTTGAATAATTGAGAAAATATATAACTTCCATAGCTTTCAATTTTTTTTTAAACTTGTGACGGGTGTGATTCTCTCCTCACAAGAGTTTTCACTTGCATACACATTCGTTAAAATTCCTGTGAATATTTAACTGTGTGATTATTAAAACAATTTTTTTCGAATGAAAGAGATTCAAATTAAACTTAATACATAATTTTCATAATAAATTTTAATTATTTTAATGTATAAGAATTTTTTTTCCGGCTTTGACGGGTGTGACATTGTGCAAAGTGTACGATTTGAAAGTTGTTTACCAAAAAAATACAGTGATCAGTATAGACAGTAAACTCAACAATAGTAAATATACAAAAGAAATTTAATAAAACTAACATATTTATGCAGTTAGTTTAAAATTTGTACTGCTCCTACTCGTTATAAGTGATGGGGGAGCTACTTTTTTTACAATAGCAGGAATTTTTGTAATTGAAATGTCATCTTCCTCTGGCCAAATCCAGTGTGGCCCACTGGCTTGCATGTATTTTAAGCTTATTTCTTCCTTACGGAAGTTGATATTAAAGACATTAGCATAGTACAAGCTATTACGCTTTTTGCTACTGGCCAGAGAAACCAAAAGATAATCACCAATATTTTAATCTGATATTTTTAAAATCTTTCTGGGGGGGAGATTCACAATTAACCAGTGACTGCCACTTCCCTCAGCGTCTTTCCCATCAAAAGGATAGTACTATCACTACTTACTTTAAAGTGGTGATAAGACTTGATGCCTTCGATGGACTTGATGCTTTTCCATCTTTCTGTCAGTATTTGTTTAGTTTCTAGTATTTTCACTGCTGAGACATACAATGCCTTTATTGCACCAATCTCCTGAGCACATTTAAAAAAATCCAAAGCAGAATTAACTTAAAAGTAAGTTGCTACCAACTCACAATTTTCTAAAATAATTCCATATAATATATTTCATGATTTATCTTCTCTTTTTTTGGCAAATTGGCCTTAATATGTTCAGAAACAAGAATGGTTCAATTCACGTCATTTAAAAAATATTTAAATATATTTCAAAGCAATTTAAAATGTTGTCATACCTGTCCCAAGAATTTTGTCACACCCGTCACAAAGATTTTGTTACACCCGTCACACTAAAATTTCACACAAAATAAAAATTTAATGAATTTTTAACGTTTTGTAGTTACTTAGACTTGCAATAGTTAGACTTTCCGAACGTTTCATGTATTTTCATGGAAAAATGCATTTTGTATAATAACTTAAGTATCTTTTTTGTGACGGGTGTGACAGAGAGACGGTGTAAATATATTTGTATTAAAAATCGGATATTTTAATTTTTTTGGAAAAATTAAGTGTTTCAAAAGATACACAAAGGTCACAAATAGTAATATATGCACATATATTGAAAATGCTGCTGTTTTAAATATTGCTTCTGGCAGAATGAAATACCCTATTTTACATGCCGAAAGTTTTTCAAATTTTTCCAACTTTGAGCCTAGATAAATTATAAAAAAAATATTTTTAGAGCTCAGTTCTCCATAATTTCATATGCGCCATATTTTTACCTTTAATTTGATATATTATTTGTAGTAATAAGAGACATATTTCAAACCTCATGTCCACTTTTTCATGGAAATGCCCATATCTGGTTTTATCAATTTTATTCAATAACTGATACTCTGAATATAAACTATATCGTTCAACCTGTATTTATCATAGGATAATTTGCTTGTCATAAATATAAAAATTCGATACTTTCCATTAAAATTCGTCACGTGAAATATGGTTTAACCTTAATCTGATTATTACTCTGAAACTAATAATGCTATTTCATTCTCGCCGAAGTTAACATTCAAACTTTAGAATGATTTTGTAGCTTTAATCATTTAGTCAAGTGGGTTTGAAAAAGAGGAAAATGCTTTGTTAGGTAACGCTTTTGGTTCTGTGAACCAAATTGCATAACACTTTTCCTTTAATCGTAAAGGTACTTTTATTAAAATTCAATTATGATTGATTAGAAATTTTTAAACATTTCCTAATACAGTTTTTTTAACTTAATTATAAAGGTGGTCATAAAGTATTTCTCTGATTACAAAATTATTTCGAAATAACCATTGAATGTAATACGATAAAATTTTTATTGTGGAAAAGTCATGTCTTTAAGGTATATTTAGTCCAGTCTCTACCGTCGTTCATGAGTTCCTTGATGACAAATTTCCTAGATGATGTATTGTACGGTATGGACCAACTCCTGTAGGGTTTTTTTCTTTTGGGGGTACATAAAGAACAGAGTGTTGGCAACACCAGTAAAAGATATTGAAACACTCAAGGTCAGGAACACAGATGCTGTGTCTAATGTGACAGCCCAAATATTTCGCAACACGTGTCGAGAAATGGAAAACCGCCTTCACATTCTTCGAGCTACCCAAGGATGCTCACATCGAAATTTACCGACGTATATATTTGTATTAAAAACATCATAAATTTCTTTACAATATGTTGAAATAATTATATGTCTAATTATATTAGATATTTTGCAATAAATTATTGTAATCAGAGAAAGACTTTCTGACCACCCTATATTATCTTTCATTATACTATACAGCCGGTAATAAACTTGTAATTGCGCCTTAAAAATAAAGGTTTATAAAGAAATGGATATATCAAAGGAAGTCTATGTATTTTTTTTTTTTAGATTTTTCTGATAGTTAATTTAATGAATAAATTGACCATTTTTTCTGTGTATTTGAAAAAAAAAATGTCAGAACAAAGACAATTATCTGTTTTAAAAGTGAAAAGTTTATGTAAACAAACCTGATTGTCTAAAAGGCACGGAAAGCAAGATCCTATCTCTTTAACATTCAGAAAATGTCCCAAAAGTAATTAAAAATAGTTCTTTAATTTCCATTTATGCTTTTTATATTGCATTTTTTAAGTTTTTATTAGAAAATTCTCTTAATGCAAATCAAAATCCCCACTACCCCAGAAAGTTTCTATTATCTAACCGAAAAAATATGAACAATAGGCAGTTAACCGATTGTTTGGAATTCTGATGTTCTGATTAGAGATCGCCCAGGTACCTAAAGGTGCAATTATATATACTACAAATACTATATACCTACAAATACTGTACTCAATGTCTATAGTATCTCCATACAGAGAAAATAAAAAAAGCTGTTTTATGAAATATGAATTCTGCTAAGTCCTTTGAAGCAACAAAGAGTTTCCGTGTGCGTAGAATTCCGAAAATATCCCACGAATGAAAGTGGGAACCAAGAAGATAGTCTACTTTCCCTAACTTCAAAAGTTAATCAGACCCTGGTTAGACCTTTCATCCAATTAAATTATTTCCTTTAATTACTTTTCTTCTTATACAGGCTGTTCGCATATTTTTTAGACAAATTTGATAAATGATTTTAAAAAATGGAATTATTTTAGAAGAAAAAATTCTGGCAACCACTTATTATGTGTAATTTATATTATTGACTCATACTTTCAAATTTATTTTTATTTCAAGATTGCACATGCAAAAAATCTGTGAATGGGAAGATGCGTTTTTTTTTTCGAACAGAAGTATGCTAATTTGACAGTCTAAAATGATTGCAAAGCGCATAATATAAAAACTTTTTTGTGCGAAATAAACATAACTATTGATTGGAAAGTGCTATTCCAAAAATCAGTACATATACATAGTAAAAAGATACCATATGGAAAAAAAAACAGGGAAAAAAGAGCCCATTTCAAGGCTGAAAACGAAGTTTCGGGTAAGGATTTATGACTGTCGCAAATTTATCTTACAATGGGAAAATAAAAATAAGAATATTGGACAAAAATGTTACAATCAATTCATTATATTATTAAGATAATGTGCTACATCCGATATTTACAGAAAAAATGCTATTTTCTTTATTTCAACGACTTTTAAAGGGTGAAACTGCATCAAAGCAAAGCTACCGCTCATACTTCAAAAACTACCGCTGTATTCATTGCAAACATTAAAAGCTCACACAGGTATTGCATTTATACCTTTCAACATATTCCTAAGAGGTCACCTGCCTCTTCTCTTATGGTTTATTGTGCATTTGATCTGCTGAAAAGAGCTCTTTCAAAACGCAAAACCACCACGATTGATCGAATCTGGAAAGTTTTTAAAGAGGCATGGGAAGCAATAACCCTGTAAATTTTACATAAAAACCTTCTACCATCGAAAGCATTACGAAGAATTAGAATCAAGAAATAATATTATCATATAGATTATTTTAGAAAGCAATATTCATGTTTTAAACGTTAAAACAACAACGCCGAAATAGTCTAAAAAATATGCGAACACCCTCTGTATTACTCTTACTGACGGAAGATACCGATATGGTCAATTTTGCTCAATAACTAATTATCAGCTACTCATTCAATACGTTATTCTGTACACAAAGTTTCAAAGAAATTAATTCAGCCATTTTGACACTATTGTTCCCAAAACATTCAAATACACAATAGCATAATTTCACATTTACAATTTTACTAACAAGGAGACCGCCAAACATGATGCGCACCGATTTTGATTATTTTAAAGTATGTTGTAGAGGTCATACCCCTTACTATTCAGGTCAAAGGTTTCCTTCAAATGGGCTTTAGTTTTCGAGAAATTTCGGGTTAAAGTTCAGTATGCATTTCAAATACCCATTAGTTAGCAATTTTGAACAAGGTCTCCGTGGTGCGGAACTAGCGCTCTGGATTTGAAAGCCGGCGATGAGGGTTCTGTCCTCTCATATGACTTTTACCTTTTTTTAATAAATTTTACGTATTTGTCGCGTTATAAGTTTAATGCAGAATTATGAATTCTGCATCTTTGAACTTTTTGATATTTTCCTAATAAAATGCATTTACATTTTCGAATTTTTCGTGAAAATTTATAGTTTTTGTGCAATTTTTATTCTAATGTATTTCTGTTGACGAAAATCCAAACTAATTTATGTCTTACATCTCGTCTTTTTAAAATGATTATTGTTTACATTTATGTATATTTACTTATTTATTTATCGTATTTATGAAATAATGCATTTTTTTTAATTTACATTTTCTATTTAAAAAAATTTAATGATTAAGAAAAAATTAACAAAATAATATATCCTTTTAATATTTGATTTGTTCTAAATATATTGAAATATGTTAACAGCTGAAATACTAAAATATTTATCATCACCAACATCGACATTTTTAGTTTATTAAATATGGAAATAATTGTGTGATACATATCGCAAAAATATTCTAAACAAATTCCGCATTAAAAATCGCCTTTAAATTTATTTTTTTACGTAAATTGTTTTAACAATATTGGAAGAATGTATAAATAGCATATTATATATTCTTTAAATACTTAAATTGTGATAAATATATTTAAAAATGCATCACATTTGAAAAAGAAATTATTTCAAACGTGGTAATTGTCTGCAAAGGAAGCTAAACGAAATGGATAAAAAGAAAATTTTATTTATTCTGATATTACCGGTCATTGCAGACGATTTTTTTTCTAATATTTTTTATATGTATTGTAATTTACAAGCGATTTTTCATTTTTAGTTGAATTTTTCTGTATGGCATCGATTTGTTGGAATGAAAAAAAATAATTGTAATATATTATTTTTTATTTGTGCAAATCAAAAATGATGTTGAGTTTGAACTTTACAGTTAAATGTATTTAAAATAACATAATATATATATATATATATATATATATATATAACTGGCTAAAACTTGGATATACGCGTTATTGCTTTAATATTTTATTGCTCCTTTCAAGATACACTCTCAGAAAAAACTGTAAATTTATGAGTGTTTGCCCTTCAATTTTCACGGCAACAGCCTTTTTTGATGAAAAACGGTCTGATCCACTAAATAAGCGGCCTTATCCTTTACATACTTAGAAAATTAAGAGCAATCCACATATTCTTACAGTTCTAGCCCATATGTTAGCAAAAATACGGTACGACCCCATACATTGTCCTCCGCTAAGGTGTAACCCTTCATTTTACTCGTGTTTCGAAAATTTTAACCCACCAAAACAGCGATTCTGTGATGATTATCTAACGTGCTACGTGCTACGGAACAGTAAGTAAAGTGTTATTGTGTTTTAAAGTGCATTATATCCTGTGCATTATAATGCTGTATTACTTTGCCCCGTAAAATTACGGGCTGCACAAAATGATGGGCATAGATTTTTTTTTTTACGGGGTATGACTGGAATCTCTGCTGCCGGCCTCTGCCCGTAATTTTACTGCAATTTTTTTAACAGTGTATGTTGTTGGAATTATCTAATCATACATACCTTTAGAAGATTTGAGAAAAAAAAATATTTTGTACAAATTATAAGAAAATATAAATTTCCATTTAATATTTCATAAAGTTAAAAAGGTATTATTTTAGAACGGTTATTAAAATATAAAGGGTAAATAATAAACAAAAAATAAACAAAATCTAGACATAAATTAGTTTGGAATTTCGTCAATAGAAATATTAATTTCAAAACTGCACAAAAAAAAATTGTAAATTTTTACGAAAAATTCGAAAATGTAAATGGAATTTATTAAGAAAATATCAAAAAATTCAAAGAAGCAGAATTCATAATTCTCCATATAACTTGTAACGCGACAAATTTATGAATTTTATTAAAAAGAGTAAAAAGTCGCAAGAGAGGACAAAACCCTCATCCGCCGTCTCTTAAACCCACAGCGCTAGCTCTACACCACGGAGACCTTGCTCAAAACCGTGAACTAATGGGTATTTGAAACGTATGCTGAACTCTAACCCGAAATTTCTGGAAAACTAAAGCCCGTTTGAAGGAAACCTTTTACCTGAATAGTTAGGGGTATGATCCCTACAACATGCTTTAAAATAAGATTTAAGTCACGAAAAATTTCTAGCTATTTTTCCCTTTTTTAATGTTATTCAAAAATTCTCTCGTAAAAAAATGAAAACTGCAAAATAAAATTACTAAGTAATCTTCACTTTAATTGCAAAATGTTACTTTACATTCCTAAAAGCTTTTGAATTTTTTGCAGCAATTTAATAAAAACTTCCCTTTATTCTTTGAAGAATGTTCTAAAACTTAGAACCTCTCTACTAATTTTCTCATTATACAATACTTTATAGCTTCTTGGCTTTAAATTAAAATTTAATACATTTTTAATTACGATTATCTTTTGTATAAAAACGAATACTTCCAGTTAAAAAAAAGGCAGTTTTAAAAGCGAAAACGAAATTCTTTTTTTTCTGTCTCAATAAAATTTTCTTAGAGAATATTTTGCGAAACTTTATTTTTACACTTGTAAATTGGTTTAATTTTTTTTAATATTCACGCTTTAATCTACGTTTGTAAAAAAAAAAAAAAAAAAAAAAAAAAAAATCGGACGGTGCATAGCTTATGCGAGATATTTACGATTTTTTTTAATGAAAATAGGCATATTTTTAGAATATTCTAGTTTTTGATGAAAGTATTTTTAAACAAGTAACTATCTTTCTCACTAGATCTTAAACGATTTCTCTTAGGCAGCAATAATATTTATTTTGCAAAAATATTTAGTAAAAACAAATGATGCATTTACAATATTTTTCTTTCTTTCTAAAATACAAAAAATAAAATTTTTAACATCTCAAGGTTCCTGCCCCCTCACGCGAAAATACCCGCTCGCTAATTTTTAGTCCTATGGGGCTGTTATTTTCTAATATCTCGTTTGCATTACAATATTTTTAAACTATTTATTTTGCATCGGATAGTCAATCCCTACAACCGTCGTTTTTTACTTTTTCGATTTTGTTTGCGGATTTGTTTTATGGGGATACTTTTACTTTCAACATAAATTTATAAAAATGAAATATTCACACAAACGGATTGTATAACATGCTATGTTTGAAGTCGTTTAAAAAATTTCAAGCACACGCCAAATATTATAACATTGCATTATTTTCACATAACATGAGAATAATTGTTAAATACACAGGCTTTTGTTTCATCATATATTGCAAAAACAGAATCCCTGATGGCTCGGCCAACAGACACCGGTAGATTTCGAAGACGCAGACCGGGGGGGGCCCTGTTTATTGAGAATTGCAGAACAAATGCCCTTTTTACCATGATGCGGCAGTTGGGACCGCCCACTTCGAAATCGACCTGTGTCTGTAGGCGGGGCCAGTAGGGTGAAGGTACCTGATCAAGGCTCTGAATTACGAGATCGATTCCTTTCTCTATTTTAATGTTTTCTTTATTTAAAATCTGCCAATTCAACAATGCTAAATAGAAACCATGAACCGGCAAACAAAGAAAACGGTGGCAGACCACTAGAGAGCACTGCAGAGATGCTAACAAGGCTCTTGTCATGTGGATCACAGCCATGCTGTAATTAGGCGAATATCGCCTCGCGCCCAGGTACTAACTCGTCTAGGCACTCATGCCCGGCATGTAAGGGCCTAGTTAGCGGTATTAAAAAAAGCCATCATGTGACAGGAATTGCATCAGAAAGCAATTGCGATACTCTGCAGAGTATCTTGCTAAATCTGGCCGCTATTCGTGTCAATAGCATCCGTCAAATTGAAAATTAGTAATCCTAAATGCATTATGAATAGCGCATCACCGCCGTTTAAGGAGATGACAACTGAAACGCTCATAATTGATAGCAAATGTAATTATTCTTTAAATAAAACTGCATTTATTAAAAACAATCCCATACCTTTCTATATAGGCATGTCAAAATAGGCTGTAAAAATCTCATCTTGCTACTACATATACTTTGTAAAATACTACTACAATAAAATTTACTGCAACGCAGATTCCAGGCAAAAACCTATAAAAACGGTATATTCGCTGAAATAAAATGACTATATTATTATGAGCTTTACCCACAAAAGTACATTTTACGGATATCATCCTCCAACTTGAAATAATGGTATGTACCGTAACATTACTGCAGCGATTCACGATAAAATACTATAAACTTACACTATACGAATATTTACAATATATTTTTCGATTTATACAACTTTTGTGACTTTTGTATTAGCTAGTATTTATAACTACATTCATTTAATCACTTTATAATGTAAAAAATTGCATCAAAAGAATATTTTTGTCACTGAATTTTCTGTAATGTAATTTTCTAAATAGTACAAACATTGTATGTCTAGTAAAAGAAATAAAGAATTTTTTTTTGCTTTTTTTTTAAATATTAAGAAAATAATAATAATTTTCCTAGGTATTTATTTAAGATAAAATAATTATTTGAGAAAAATTTACATTTTACAGATGTAAGTTGATAATTTTTCAAAGACAAAATATTGCTAATATCATAGACTGCAGTAAACTACTCCATTATTTAAAAAGGTACGGAAATTGAAGGAAAAATATCATTGTATAATATTATTTTGAAGATTTAATGCAATGTCAAGACAATTACAATTACACTTTTAAATAATCAAGAGAAAAAGGTTACTGTCTCTCTCATTAATTCATTTTTCACGATATTTTGATTTTTATGAAACTTAAATTGCGGCAATCATACAAAGTGATGCTTAAACCAATATAACATTTATTTTTAACATAACTGTAACATTCTATGCTTCTGTTTAGAAAAACACGAATATTTTGATTTTATTTAAAATTATTGAAGTTCTTAATCTACAAGTTTATAATAAATGAAGCAACTGAAAAATTGATTTAAAACATTTTTAAATATTACTATATTTAGAAATTAATAGAAAAATGCACTTAATTAGGTGAAGTCAAATTAAAACTTGATAACTTCCTAGCAAGTCAGAAACAAAATTTTATCAAATGTTGATAATTACTCTTGAAATTAGTTAAAAAAAGAAACAAAAACACTAGATATAATATAAATACAATCAAATCTTGTTAACATGAAATCTTTTTTTTTTTTTTTTTTTTTTTTTGTTAACCGTTAAAATAATTGTACTTCTTTTCTATTGAGACTGCATTATTAATTTGTGTCAATTAAAATTTCACAATAAGCGATTAAATGTTAACAATGTTTGATTGTATATAAATTGAAAAGATGAAATTCAAGCAAAAGCGACTAATTCTAATAAATTTAGATACTATAAAAGATGTTTTCAGATGATATGAAGGCAACTATTTTTTATTTGCAAATCAAACAATCATTCAAACGAACGAAATTATTTTTCTAAAAAATTGGAACATCTAATCTTATGTAGACCATAACCTTATGTAATTTCTTTGAAAATTTTGAAAAATATTGCAACATATTCTTTAGTTACACTAAATTTCAAACAATCTATATAATAAAAAAGCCAGGTATTTGAATGTCATCAACAATTCTGGGATGTGCGCTTCACTTTTTCATATGCTAGGCTTTTGTATCATTGATGACTCCATTGTGATTGTTAACTTTTTTTGTTGCACTTTACAGACAAATATCGTCATTATAAACAATGTTAACACTTCTGAAGATTTTCTAATCACAAAAGATTCATTCTTCGTGAACGTTTAAAGTATTAAACATGGAGGTAATCGTTCACGAAGTAGCCTGTGAAACGGTAGATGTGAAACGGTCACGCCTTTTATCCGATTGCGCGAGAATGACTCAGGTTGGAATTGCTCCAATATGGCTATCCGGAAAGCTGAGAAAACGGCCGCATGATAATTAAAACAGGTACTTACATATTATCCGGGCCAGATCAGATACAACTGAGCCAAGCATGGTGCCAATTATACTAATTACAGTAACTCTTATTTTTTGACAAGTATTTAGTTTATTTATTTATTAGAGTGTATCGTTTTTTAGGATACTTTATAGTTTATTGTTTTACTATAGATTACTTTTTTTTTTTTGTTATTTATTTATTATTGTTTATTTTATTTATTTATTTATTTATTTATTTTATATTATTTACCATTTAAAAACAATTTTATGTATTTAGCGATACTAAATTACTGTTTTGCACATTATTGGCAACGATAAACATGATTGGCAATTGACAACCATTTTTGGTGATCTATCTCCTGGCCCAGGTAATACGTAAGTACCTTAAAACATTTAAAAAGAAAATCGGTCGAAGGGAAAGAAAAATGGAAAAAGAATGACCGATTTTTATGGGAAAGGTGTTGAAATAAAGGTATTAAGCTAACACTAACTATTAAATAAAAATATTGAAGAAATTTAATTAAATATAAAAAACGTTATAAGGAGATGTTATCTAATATGACACTAATCAGCGCCAGAAATATTTTCATAGCAAATTCAAGAAAGAATAAAATAGGGACGTGGTATGACCCTATCACATATCACGTCCCTATGATATGTGATAGGATCATATTATAGTCAACAATACAAATGCGGCGTTTGTATTGTTGCCTTCATTTAGATAGTAATACAAACGTAATCACGTGCGCTTATCTTTTTGTCTATGGGCCTCGGAAACGACCGTATAGACGGGCGAAGCCCGGCTAGTGCGTTATTATATATAAGTAATGCTTCGCATTTATAAGAATTCTTAAATATTAATTAGCAAAGCGACGCTTGTTAATCTGCTAGTTTATAATAAATGAAGCAACTGAAAAATTGATTTATATCATTTTTAATTATTACTATACTTAAAAATTAATAGAAAAATGCACTTAATTAGGTGAAGCCAAATTAAAACTTGCTAACTTTCTAGCAAGTCAGAAACAAAATTTTATCAAATGTTGATAATTACTCTTGAATTTAGTTAAAAAAAGAAACAAAAACACTTATATAATATAAATACAGTCAAATCTTGTTAACATGAAATCTTTTTTTTTTTTTTTTTTTTTTTTTTTGTTAACCGTTAAAATAATTGTACTTATTTTCTTTGATAGTATATAAATTGAAAAGATGAAATTCAAGCAAAAGCGACTAATTCTAATAAATTTAGATACTATAAAAGATGTTTTCAGATGATATGAAGACAACTATTTTTTATTTGCAAATCAAACAATCATTCAAACGAACGAAATTATTTTTCTAAAAAATTGGAACATCTAATCTTATGTAGACCATAACCTTATGTAATTTGTTTGAAAATTTTGAAAAATATTGCAACATATTCTTTAGTTACACTAAATTTCAAACAATCTATATAATAAAAAAGCAAGGTATTTGAATGTCATCAACAATTCTGGGATGTCCGCTTCACTTTTTCATATGCTAGGCTTTTGTATCATTGATGACTCCATTGTGATTGTTAACTTTTTTTGTTGCACTTTACAGACAAATATCGTCATTATAAACAATGTTAACACTTCTGAAGATTTTCTAATCACAAAAGATTCATTCTTCGTGAACGTTTAAAGTATTAAACATGGAGGTAATCGTTCACGAAGTAGCCTGTGAAACGGTAGATGTGAAACGGTCACGACTTTTATCCGATTGCGCGAGAATGACTCAGGTTGGAATTGCTCCAATATGGCTATCCGGAAAGCTGAGAAAACGGCCGCATGATAATTAAAACAGGTACTTACATATTATCCGGGCCAGATCAGATACAACTGAGCCAAGCATGGTGCCAATTATACTAATTACAGTAACTCTTATTTTTTGACAAGTATTTAGTTTATTTATTTATTAGAGTGTATCGTTTTTTAGGATACTTTATAGTTTATTGTTTTACTATAGATTACTTTTTTTTTGTTATTTATTTATTATTGTTTATTTTATTTATTTATTTATTCATTTATTTTATATTATTTACCATTTAAAAACAATTTTATGTATTTAGCGATACTAAATTACTGTTTTGCACATTATTGGCAACGATAAACAAGATTGGCAATTGACAACCATTTTTGGTGATCTATCTCCTGGCCCAGGTAATACGTAAGTACCTTAAAACATTTAAAAAGAAAATCGGTCGAAGGGAAAGAAAAATGGAAAAAGAATGACCGATTTTTATGGGAAAGGTGTTGAAATAAAGGTATTAAGCTAACACTAACTATTAAATAAAAATATTGAAGAAATTTAATTAAATATAAAAAACGTTATAAGGAGATGTTATCTAATATGACACTAATCAGCGCCAGAAATATTTTCATAGCAAATTCAAGAAAGAATAAAATAGGGACGTGATATGACCCTATCACATATCACGTCCCTATGATATGTGATAGGATCATATTATAGTCAACAATACAAATGCCGCGTTTGTATTGTTGCCTTCATTTAGATAGTAATACAAACGTAATCACGTGCGCTTATCTTTTTGTCTATGGGCCTCGGAAACGACCGTATAGACGGGCGAAGCCCGGCTAGTGCGTTATTATATATAAGTAATGCTTCGTATTTATAAGAAATCTTAAATATTAATTAGCAAAGCGACGCTTGATAATAAAAGATCCACAAACTATTTTAATTTCCCGGTATTAATTTACGGATTTAATCTGCGTTTTATATTAAAAAAGGAAATATGAACCTTTTTGTTAAAATAAAATTGCATCCTTAATCAAATTTAACAAAGAGCACGAGATCCATGCGGTTTACGCTTTCAGGTTTTGAATAGAAAAATATTTCATTTAAAACTCGCTTTTCATGCATATACTAAAGAGCTTTTCACGTATGTCATTTTGTTAAATTGTTTTCACTTTACTAAATTATTTTAACATATGAGTGAAAATAACATTACGCTTTATGAACTGAGTCCAGAAAAAGCATAAAAAACCCTTTTCACTGCAATAAATAAGTTAATAAATAAAATAAATTAAAAATCCCGAATTTAATTACCACATTTTTAATTGAAGTATTCACTATTTTTCATTTGTTTGTTATTTAACTTCTGTTCTCTGTAACATTTATAGAATAAAAGTAAAATTATCAAACTACCCGCTGTCCGGATATGCAAAAATCCAGATAATTGGAGATGATCTTCAAAAAAGTTTTTTTTTCTGTGAAATAGAAACTTCCCGAAAATCGTTTTGTTTAATGAGGATGTGCACGTTGAATATAAGATTATATTTAATATAAGTAATATTTAAAAATACAGCACGGCTCTGGCATATATTTAGAGGTTTTCCTTGAATATATTAAATATACTTTTGTAGAATACGTTGAAGTTGTTTTTCGGTCTGGAAGAAGTCAGCAAAGAGAAATCTTAGATATATATAAATATTTTTTTTTACTTACTCTTAACACATGTGTTAAAATTTTTCAACTCTACCATCTTTTCATTTGAAATGTCAAATTACAAGATCTTATGGGCAGACGCTTAAATCCCTGTCCATGAATACTTATAAATTAACTAGCTGATCCGTCCGTCGTTGCCCGGAAATCAGTAACCTTCTTTTCCGGTATCGATAAAAATAGTCATTTTCGGCGCGCACTCTGTTCTAAACAAACCTCTTTTCAAACGAAAGTTCACACTCGTCCCCGATGCATACGTCATGTATAGAAGACGTGCTACGTACGCGCTGCAATAACGTTAAGTTTCAATTTGCACCGCTAGAGGTCGCGAAATCCTCTTACTTAGTTATGTATATCTAAATTAGTTCATGTTAAGTTGAATGAACAAATTCCCGTTGAAGAAGTTTCCAAACATTTTGGAGAACACTTTGGTCGAAATAGGAAAATGCCCTAGGTGGATCACTCCCACAGCCCCACAGCTACCTACATGCAATCCACATGGTGCACAATGGGAGAATACAGGCTACTACCAGTGGTCTACCAGTACCCAAACAGCAGTAGTCTGCGCTGGGTAGTTGTGGCTGCAAAGGGAAATATAGGGACACACATATCTATTTATATATAGATATAGATTTATATATAGCTTTGTAGATTTTAATACAGGGTCATCGAAAAATAATGCCAGGATTACAAATTTGTATTACGCAAATAAAGAAACACATAGGAACATAAACGTAGTATTTAAATATTAAGAAAAGTACCATGTTTTATGTCCATTTCAATACGTTTCGTTATGTGTACAATTAGTCACTCGACACACGTCCAAACGATACTCAATCTCCCACTATGTCCTGTGAAGCTTCTCTGGCGGCTATGCTTCGACGTTTTAAATGGCATATATCAGTAATTCTTTCACTGTGCACAATGTGCTTAATGTATCTCTAGAAAAAGAAGTCCACAGGCGTAAGGTTCGGTGCTTCGTGGAGACCACGGAATTGGTCCATCTTGTCCAATGTATGAGTTGGGGAACTGCTCATTTAAGGCTGCACGCCATCTAGTGAGTGGAGGAAAAACTTGCATTCTTTCACTACATTTCAACACAAGAATTATTTCCGTACGTTTAAGAATTAATTTTTTGTAAGGTTTCAAAATCTCGCATTCTTTTTCGATGACCCTGTACTTTATTTGATTTCGACTAGCGTCTGAACACCTTCACATTATAGCTTATTTAAGACAGAGAGATTTTTTTTAACTATTTATAAGTAAAACTAAGCACGATCATAAAAGAACCATAAACTATTTCAATTTTCTCGCATTAATTTACAGATTTATTTTGCGTTTTATACGTGATGAAAAAGAAAAAGAAACCTTTTTCTTAAAAAAATAATGAAATGTATTATTTACGCTTAATGATAACATTAAAATAATAGCGCGAGATCTGTGTGCTGTTAGTTTTTTTATGATTTTTCATAGAAATTTATTTCAATTAAAATTCGCTTTTCATGCATAAACTAAATGACTTTTCGAGCATGTAATTTTGTTATACGGTTGTCACTTTTGGTAAATTACTCTAACTTATGAGCGTCAAAAATAACTTTACGCTTTATAAACTTTTTCCAGAAAATGCTTTAAAAAGGCTTTACGTAACAATACATAATTTAATAAACAAAGTACGAAAATGATTCCATAATTTAATTACTGCTATTATTATTCAATAATTATAATGAATATTTTCTGTTTTTTGATAGTTAATTTCGATTCTAAGTAATATTAAAAAGTCATAAACATTCCCTTAATTTACTTATTAAACACCATATCTAAAATGCAAAGGTCTTGAACTTTTATATTGAAAGTCGTTTACCATTACAAAAAGTGAAAGAAATCTCGAAGTTTCTGTCATTAAATAAAGAAGGGGTTTTTTTATTTCTAAGGAATTGGTAGCTTGTTAGTTAATTTAAACATGTGCTTTTATTTTGAACGTTGCGCTATTGCAACACAAGCGGGTAATGATTTAAAATAATAAAAACACAAAATTTTATATGCAGTTTCTGAGAGAACATTAAAATAATCCGGGCATTAGGATTTAATTTATTGGTTTATATGGAAGGATAAAGATAATTCTTCTAGAAAACTGTTTTTGTCGTCCAAAAAAATAACTAGTCAGATATGCTATTCCCGAAACTTTCTTCAATAACTGATACTCTGAATATAAACTATATCGTTCAACCTGTATTTATCATAGGATAATTTGCTTGTCATAAATATAAAAATTCGATACTTTCCATTAAAATTCGTCACGTGAAATACGGTTTAACCTTAATCTGATTATTACTCTGAAACTAATAATGCTATTTTATTCTCGCCGAAGTTAACATTCAAACTTTAGAATGATTTTGTAGCTTTAATCATTTAGTCAAGTGGGTTTGAAAAAGAGGAAAATGCTTTGTTAGGTAACGCTTTTGGTTCTGTGAACCAAATTGCATAACACTTTTCCTTTAATCGTAAAGGTACTTTTATTAAAATTCAATTATGATTGATTAGAAATTTTTAAACATTTCCTAATACAGTTTTTTTAACTTAATTATAAAGGTGGTCATAAAGTATTTCTCTGATTACAAAATTATTTCGAAATAACCATTGAATGTAATACGATAAAATTTTTATTGTGGAAAAGTCATGTCTTTAAGGTATTTTTAGTCCAGTCTCTACCGTCGTTCATGAGTTCCTTGATGACAAATTTCCTAGATGATGTATTGTACGGTATGGACCAACTCCTGTAGGGTTTTTTTCTTTTGGGGGTACATAAAGAACAGAGTGTTGGCAACACCAGTAAAAGATATTGAAACACTCAAGGTCAGGAACACAGATGCTGTGTCTAATGTGACAGCCCAAATATTTCGCAACACGTGTCGAGAAATGGAAAACCGCCTTCACATTCTTCGAGCTACCCAAGGATGTTCACATCGAAATTTACCGACGTATATATTTGTATTAAAAACATCATAAATTTCTTTATAATATGTTGAAATAATTATATGTCTAATTATATTAGATATTTTGCAATAAATTATTGTAATCAGAGAAAGACTTTCTGACCACCCTATATTATCTTTCATTATACTATACAGCCGGTAATAAACTTGTAATTGCGCCTTAAAAATAAAGGTTTATAAAGAAATGGATATATCAAAGGAAGTCTATGTATTTTTTTTTTTTTTTAGATTTTTCTGATAGTTAATTTAATGAATAAATTGACCATTTTTTCTGTGTATTTGAAAAAAAAAATGTCAGAACAAAGACAATTATCTGTTTTAAAAGTGAAAAGTTTATGTAAACAAACCTGATTGTCTAAAAGGCACGGAAAGCAAGATCCTATCTCTTTAACATTCAGAAAATGTCCCAAAAGTAATTAAAAATAGTTCTTTAATTTCCATTTATGCTTTTTATATTGCATTTTTTAAGTTTTTATTAGAAAATTCTCTTAATGCAAATCAAAATCCCCACTACCCCAGAAAGTTTCTATTATCTAACCGAAAAAACATGAACAATAGGCAGTTAACCGATTGTTTGGAATTCTGATGTTCTGATTAGAGATCGCCCAGGTACCTAAAGGTGCAATTATATATACTACAAATACTATATACCTACAAATACTGTACTCAATGTCTATAGTATCTCCATACAGAGAAAATAAAAAAAGCTGTTTTATGAAATATGAATTCTGCTAAGTCCTTTGAAGCAACAAAGAGTTTCCGTGTGCGTAGAATTCCGAAAATATCCCACGAATGAAAGTGGGAACCAAGAAGATAGTCTACTTTCCCTAACTTCAAAAGTTAATCAGACCCTGGTTAGACCTTTCATCCAATTAAATTATTTCCTTTAATTACTTTTCTTCTTATACAGGCTGTTCGCACATTTTTTAGACAAATTTGATAAATGATTTTAAAAAATGGAATTATTTTAGAAGAAAAAATTCTGGCAACCACTTATTATGTGTAATTTATATTATTGACTCATACTTTCAAATTTATTTTTATTTCAAGATTGCACATGCAAAAAATCTGTGAATGGGAAGATGCGTTTTTTTTTTTCGAACAGAAGTATGCTAATTTGACAGTCTAAAATGATTGCAAAGCGCATAATATAAAAACTTTTTTGTGCGAAATAAACATAACTATTGATTGGAAAGTGCTATTCCAAAAATCAGTACATATACATAGTAAAAAGATACCATATGGAAAAAAAAAACAGGGAAAAAAGAGCCCATTTCAAGGCTGAAAACGAAGTTTTGGGTAAGGATTTATGACTGTCGCAAATTTATCTTACAATGGGAAAATAAAAATAAGAATATTGGACAAAAATGTTACAATCAATTCATTATATTATTAAGATAATGTGCTACATCCGATATTTACAGAAAAAATGCTATTTTCTTTATTTCAACGACTTTTAAAGGGTGAAACTGCATCAAAGCAAAGCTACCGCTCATACTTCAAAAACTACCGCTGTATTCATTGAAAACATTAAAAGCTCACACAGGTATTGCATTTATACCTTTCAACATATTCCTAAGAGGTCACCTGCCTCTTCTCTTATGGTTTATTGTGCATTTGATCTGCTGAAAAGAGCTCTTTCAAAACGCAAAACCACCTCGATTGATCGAATCTGGAAAGTTTTTAAAGAGGCATGGGAAGCAATAACCCTGTAAATTTTACATAAAAACCTTCTACCATCGAAAGCATTACGAAGAATTAGAATCAAGAAATAATATTATCATATAGATTATTTTAGAAAGCAATATTCATGTTTTAAACGTTAAAACAACAACGCCGAAATAGTCTAAAAAATATGCGAACACCCTCTGTATTACTCTTACTGACGGAAGATACCGATATGGTCAATTTTGCTCAATAACTAATTATCAGCTACTCATTCAATACGTTATTCTGTACACAAAGTTTCAAAGAAATTAATTCAGCCATTTTGACACTATTGTTCCCAAAACATTCAAATACACAATAATTAAAATAATAGCGCGAGATCTGTGTGCTGTTAGTTTTTTTATGATTTTTCATAGAAATTTATTTCAATTAAAATTCGCTTTTCATGCATAAACTAAATGACTTTTCGAGCATGTAATTTTGTTATACGGTTGTCACTTTTGGTAAATTACTCTAACTTATGAGCGTCAAAAATAACTTTACGCTTTATAAACTTTTTCCAGAAAATGCTTTAAAAAGGCTTTACGTAACAATACATAATTTAATAAACAAAGTACGAAAATGATTCCATAATTTAATTACTGCTATTATTATTCAATAATTATAATGAATATTTTCTGTTTTTTGATAGTTAATTTCGATTCTAAGTAATATTAAAAAGTCATAAACATTCCCTTAATTTACTTATTAAACACCATATCTAAAATGCAAAGGTCTTGAACTTTTATATTGAAAGTCGTTTACCATTACAAAAAGTGAAAGAAATCTCGAAGTTTCTGTCATTAAATAAAGAAGGGGTTTTTTTATTTCTAAGGAATTGGTAGCTTGTTAGTTAATTTAAACATGTGCTTTTATTTTGAACGTTGCGCTATTGCAACACAAGCGGGTAATGATTTAAAATAATAAAAACACAAAATTTTATATGCAGTTTCTGAGAGAACATTAAAATAATCCGGGCATTAGGATTTAATTTATTGGTTTATATGGAAGGATAAAGATAATTCTTCTAGAAAACTGTTTTTGTCGTCCAAAAAAATAACTAGTCAGATATGCTATTCCCGAAACTTTCTTCTATCTCACACAGGTTTCGCAAAACGAATCAGCACCAATTTATATCAAGGTCTAACTGAATCTAAAGTTTTATTAAATTCCGTGCATTAAGTCTTGCGAAATGACTATTGCTAAAATCGTATAAATCTTAAAAAAATGTAGCATAGCAGCGCCGCCTGTTGGGATATTTACACCAAAACCTAATCAACAATAACTTACATTACGTTCTAATTTACTGGTTTGAATACTTTGCCGTTTGGAATTCGAAAGTAAAACTTCACGAAAGAATCCATATATGATATCAAAAGAAGACGTTTCTATTTAAAATTGTAGACAACCTTCTAAGCAATATTTAAGTAAAAAAATAATTCGTGGAAGTTATTACTAATCCATTGATACTATTCACATTTTATACAATGATTTTCGGCATAATTAGAAAGGTTTTTTTTTTTTTTTTGACAAATGTGCAAAACGATGTCCCAGAATGCTTATGAAAAGCATAATTCCAATGGAAAATATATTATAATGAAATGCTGTGTGGTATAACCGAACAATATATGTAAATAACTAAGTAATAAAAGAATCATGCAATTAATGTACCCACAGAGCCATACATAATATGTCGGAAGTCTCTCACAGTCCTATTCTGTACCAGTTTTTGTGCTTTTAAGATTGATTTAAAACATTTTCTCATGATATATTATTTGTTTTTGATTTACTACATTTTAAAACTAATCCCAGGATCGATTTCAAAATGTAATCTTGTTTACACATTACATTTTATTTTAAAAATAATTATTTTCAAAAGAAATTGAAACATGCCCGTGGACAGAAAATTAATAGCTTCTAAATTGTTCAACAGATGGCAGCAAAAAAACGGGTAGTGTGAGAGAAAAGCTTGTTAGATGTTTTAAATGTAGCAATATGTTACAAGTATTATCGATGGGAAAACTTTATTTACTTAAATTATTTATTGTGTTTAAATCACTGTGAAAAAAAATCATGACGGAAAGATCACACATCAGTTGTATGAACAATATAAAAACATATAAGAACTATAAAACAGTAAAATAAAATAGAAACAACAGGTAATATTAATTACACAAGACTTAATTAATCAGTATATTTCCATTCAGTCTAACGTTCCCTGTGTTACAAATGATTTACAAAAAAAAAAATGTCAGGTCATGATTATGAACATAGCATCAAGGTATTGTAGCAATGCAATATTAAAAAAATATTTCTCACTATCTGCGAAATTACTGGCATGATGTAAGATAAGTTTGAAACAAAATTTAAATAGATTTTAACACTTTCCAACATAGTTGAAAAGTGTTTATAAATTTCGTTTGTCTGGCTGTGCTGTAACACGTCTAAATATAATTGGATTGCCATGCAATTAATATATGCTATTGAGGTTTACAATGGCGATTTCGGTATTGAAGGTGAAGTGTATTGAATTTATAGTTCGTTTACAGGGGAACTCAAAAGAATCACGATATATTTTGACCTATAAGGGAAAATCTTTGCAGTGCATGTTCATGATGTTACACCATTTCAAACACATTGAATTGGACATTATTAAGATGCGCTACAAAATTCTTACTATACAATAGGGTGTGTATAGCATTTATCGTTCATTTACAGGGACACAAAAAATAATTCGGTGACAGTACTGTCTATAAGCAATAATTGCTGGAAGTGCGTTTTCAATATTGTGGAGTTCGTTTTTAAATTTAGCTAAGTGTTTAAAGATTACTTGTTGTGTATAAATTCTAAAGATCATATACAGGCAGCACATATAATTCTAGTACATTTCAGTTTATTGATCGAAATTGCTGGAGGGGAATTTTCAGCTGTTTTATGCGTTTCCTAACTGATCTAAATTTATGCATATTATGTAGTGCATATGTTACGGTCAATATGATTAATACGGTCATTATTAATAATTACATTATTAATACTATTATTATTACATTATTATTATTATTATTTTATTACATTATCATTATTATTACATTATTATTATTATAAATAATAACCGGACTTTATGTCCGGTCATTATTAATAATGACCGGGTTAATCATATTGCCCGTAACATATATACAAATCTGTATATCATATACAGAGTTCCACAAAGGAATTCGGATATTTTTGCGACTATTGATAGTAATTGTTGAAATTGTATTTTCACATGTGTCATGCTTTTTCTACATTTTAAATTAGACATCATCTTTCACTTTAATAAACACTGAAGTTTTGTTACAGTATTCAAAATGTGTTGGAAAGTATTTCATAATCTTATGTTTGACGCATGATTTCTTGCACACCTTTATTTTTGTAATTCAGAAAATTTATCTTTTATCTTGTACATTTCTGCTAGTAATGACACTTATATACCAAATATGTACAATAAAATCTTCTAAATCAAATAATGTAGAAAGAAAAGATGATTTTTTTCGAAAATCTAACACATTTCACTTTACCAAAACTTTTTAAAAAAATCTTAAACTTTTAAAAGTACAATGTCCGCTATATACAGGGAAAGGAATGATCTTCCAATTTACAAAGCTCTTAAATGATGATTTTATTTAAATTTTTGAATGATTATTTCTTAATTAAATATTCTACCAGAGGGCCCGTGCAAAGATTTCGCACTGAAATCTAATATTTTTTAGGTACTTCTCTATTATCCCGTCAACCACTTTTCATAACAAAAAACTATCGCCAAACTGTAAGATTAAACGCCAAAAATGTAGTCCCATTTACTTGATGTCAGAATCATTATGCGTGTTTGTTACGTCATCTAGTGGTTTTACATTCAACATTTGCGTGTATTTTTCATTATGTTTTACTGATTTAGTAGTTATTTTATTAATTAAAATAACAATTGTGTCCTTAAATTCTTATATTTTATTTATTTATTTATTTTTTGATATTCCAATGGCAACGTTCTCCCGTTTATTTGGCGATAGTTTTTTGTTATGAAAAGTGGTCGACGGCATAATAGGAAAGTATCATTTTTTATCAATATGTAATATTTATTAGATGCAGGTTTAAACTTCTAAAGAAAAAGCAAGGATAAAAATATCTGCAAACAACATTTAGTTGTTAGTCAAGCCAGAATATCATCTCATTTATTCCATCAAAGTTAGACTAAAAACTGATCCAAGATTGCTAAAGGCGAGCGCGCGAAAAAAAAATTTACAATCGTATTTTGACTGTATTAGAGGATGACGTCATCCGCTTCGGAAAACCATGGGACTTAGAAATATAAATCTAAACATTTCAATTTCAATTTCGCTTTTTAATCATAAGTATAAAATAAACCCGTGCGGTGTTTTTTATAATAATTGCTATGAGCATCATGTAATGTGGTATTTTATTTTTTTTGGCAACAATAATTTCAGGAAAATCTTTCATTTCTTTTATGAAAGCAATGCCGATTTAATTTTTATTTTTCAGCACATTTTAATCAAAAACATGTTTTAACGAATTGTTAAGTGAGCTATGTCAGAAGCCGGTTCTAAAACCTTTCATATGGTATCTCATTTGTTGTTCTGCGTTTCATATTTTCTGAGAAAAAGGTATGTTGACAGGAGAAATAATATATAAGGATAGTAAGTTCAGTGAAATTTGTCATCAAATATATGCAGTTATTGGTGTAAGATAAATTTGTTAACAATTTAAAAATACATAAGAACGGAAGGGATCGTTATATTTAAATACGGTAAAAATTAGAAACGAGTGGGAATTTGTACGTTAAACGTGACAATCGGGGTGCGTTCATACTGTAACTAGTTTTACAATGTAAAAAATCATCGTTTATTATTTCAGTGAAATGAATTAGATCCTCTGTTATGAGCGAAATGAACATGCCTTTTTTTTAATATTATTACGAATGCCACGTTTACAGATGTCAATTGTTTTTTCGACACCAGACAACGCCGTAAAATTCACCATGGAGATCTTGCTTTGCGAATGCTTACCTCCATAGTTTAATATTTCTATCACTCACGATGAACGAATATATTGTGTTTACTTACTTTAATCGATTAAAGATATTCAACTGTTAACCTAATTTTCCTGAAATTATCTCAGAATCTATACTTTTTTTAATGTAACTCATCTCTTAAGCAAACAATTTTTTTGAACGATCTTTCTAAAAATATAACTTTTGTGCAATTTTACTCGAAAAAAAAATAATTTTGAAAAAAAATGGCCGCTTGGCAAATGAAAAAAGAAGTGGTTTGCCGGTATTTGTTTTCCTCAGTCACATGACTTGCGCTTTTATTATATAGATTACGTATGCTTGAATTTAACAGATTGAAGAAAACTTTTATTAATCTCTTTTTAAGTTTTGAGTCGATTTTCATAAAAATTCAAATGACTCGACAAAATTCTGAAACGACTAAATATATTAAATTTCGAACCATTCGGTTGGGTAGTTTTTGCGCTGTTATATGCTGACGGACGGACCAGACGACGACTATAGATGCTACGTATTTATATAATTGCGAACACACCTAAAAAAACACGCTTTTAGAAGCATTCAATCTTTATCTTAAAAGTCATTCCTCATTGTATCACTGAAATTTATTGTTTGAAAGCATTTTTATTACAGTAAGGGAACTGGGTGATGTCCCGTGTTTGGAAAAATTACCGATTTTATTTATGTTTAATAGAAAGCGCAAACTAGTAAATTTATTACAAAATTAAAAAAATTGTGTGCTGTTTCCTTTAAAGATATAGCAACAGGAAAGA